>JBAKGM010000139.1:14476074-14486512 GCA_037177215.1 Asparagus racemosus
AGAGAGAGAGAGAGAGGCTTTTGACTTCTGAGTAACATGAGCACGGGATTTTTAGAAGTACTAATTCAAATGTCATCACTATCAGATTCAGGATATATTTGGACTAAGTTTTGTTTGGTGATTCTTCATCAGGTTTCATATAGGAAGGCAGGGCACGTAGCTCAGCAGGCGATAAGTTCAATAAGGACGGTTATATCATTCGTGATGGAGGAGCGGGTGGCTGACAAGTACTCTGAGTCACTGGAGAAGTCGGACGCAATAGGGAGGAGGATAGGGTTTGCCAAAGGAGCAGGGATGGGGGTGATATATTTGGTGACGTACTCTCAGTGGGCTCTTGCGTTTTGGTATGGCTCTATTTTGGTTGCTAAGGGAGAGATCACTGGTGGTGCCGCAATTGCCTGTTTCTTCGGTGTCAATGTTGGCGGAAGGTAGCACAAGCGCACACACATCAATTGCTAACTCAAAGATTGTTGATTAATCATAAAAAATTTGCAAATTATCCTGACTATTGATGAATCGCTTTTAGAGCACGAAGTGGCTAGGTTCTATTAGTAAGTTGTCGTACCATCTTTAAAATGTAGATACACTCCTGAACTCGATGAACTATTTGATGATCTCCGTTCATTAGATAGTTGGTACATCAAGAACTTTCATTGCTTGCAGTATATCTAAAACGCGTAACTTTATCAATATATAATCAACATTTCTATTATACTAATCCGTATCGTTGGTGAACTTAACTTGCCACAGAGGTCTTGCTTTATCTCTCTCATACTTCGCACAATTTGCACAAGGCACAGTAGCAGCATCCCGAGTGTTCAAACTCATCGACAGAGTCCCTGCAATCGATCCCTACAGCTCCTATGGCCGAAAACTTTCATCCGTCAGAGGCAAAATCGAGTTCAGAGACGTCAGCTTCGCTTACCCTTCACGTCCTCGCTCTATAATCCTCCGTTCTCTCAATCTCACCATTTCTCCATTGAAGACATTAGCCTTAGTTGGTGGAAGCGGCGGCGGAAAATCTACAATCTTTGCTCTCATCGAAAGATTCTATGACCCAATTCAAGGTAAAAAAAAAAAAAAAAAAATATTTAGGGGATAGAAAATCTGTATAGTTTGTTTAATCTTCACCGTTTGTTGATATATATTTGGCGTAGGAGCGATATTTTTGGACGGCGAGGATACGAGAATATTGAGTGTGAAATGGTTGAGAGATCAAATCGGGATGGTAAGTCAAGAGCCAATTTTGTTTTCAACTTCCATTCTTGAGAATGTGATGATGGGCAAAGAGAACGCTACTAGAAAGGAAGCAGTTTCTGCTTGCGTCGCAGCAAACGCACATGATTTTATCATAAACTTACCTCAAGGATATGATACTCAGGTGACACATTTTATATGCCAGACTAAGATTTTATTTTAACATCTATGATTTTATCATAAACTTACCTCAAGGATATGATACTCAGGTGACACATTTTACAGGCCAGACTAGGATTTTATTTTAACATCATTTCAAACTAATAGCTGACTTATGGTTCTAATATTACAGGTTGGTGACCGTGGTGCTCAGCTCTCCGGCGGCCAAAAGCAACGTATTGCTCTTGCACGAGCCATTATCCGAAACTCTCGTATCCTTCTCCTCGACGAGCCAACAAGTGCCCTTGACCCTGAATCCGAGGCCATCGTTCAACGAGCAATCGAGCGCATTTCCAACGGTCGAACCACCGTCATCATTGCTCACCGTCTCTCCACCATCCAATCGGCAGACACAATCGTGGTCCTTGACCGTGGATCAGTCGTTGAGTCCGGTCGCCATTCTGACCTTGCGGCCCGTTCTGGCCCATATGCCGCTCTTCTAAAGCTGGCGGCTGCCACGGACCTTGACGGGCCTACGGTCCATGAGACCTCGGCTCAATTCAGTAGCGTTTACGACAAATCGTGCTTCATGGACGTAGCAAAATCTGTCAGTGTTGCCAAGTCTGTTGAAGAAATAGACGTTCAAGAACTAATAGATGCCCAGAAAAGGACATCAAAAGTTAAAACATCAGAAGTATGGAAGCTGCAGAGGCCGGAGCTCTCGGTACTCCTCTTGGGATTCCTTTTAGGTGTAAATGCCGGTGCAATTCTATCAATCTTCCCTCTACTATTGGGCCAGGCCTTGGAAATATACTTCACAGAGGGCCCAACAAAGTTAAAGAGAGACGTCGGATATTTGGCATTAGGCTTAGTGGGCTTAGGCCTAGGATGCATTGTGACTATGACAGGCCAGCAAGGGTTTTGCGGTTGGGCCGGAAGTAAACTAACTATTCGGGTCCGCGACAGGCTTTTTCGATCCATTCTTCGTCAAGAGCCCGGTTGGTTTGACCTCGAGACCAACTCACCTGGCTCGCTCGTTGCACGACTCTCTGGTGATTGCGCTGCTTTCAGATCAATTCTCGGTGATCGCGTTTCAGTTCTCTTAATGGGCTTGGGCTCTGCTGTTGTGGGCCTTACTGCATCGTTTCTCATTGATTGGCGGTTAACGCTCGTCGCTGTGATCATGACGCCGTTCACGCTTGGCGCTAGCTACTTCAGCTTGATCATCAATGTGGGCCCTAAAGTGGACAATAGTGCATATGCTAAGGCTAGCAATGTGGCAGCCGGAGCCGTTGCTAATGTTAGAACCGTCGCTGTCCTATCGGCCCAAGACCGGATAGTATCATCCTTTAATTGGGCCTTATTAGGGCCCACTGGCAAATCTGTGCGAAGATCACAAATCATGGGCCTTAGTCTTGGGCTTTCTCAAGGGGCAATGTATGTGGCATACACTATTACGCTCTGGGCCGGGGCCCTCTTGATTAAAAAGGAATACACGAGCTTCGGAGATGTGTACAAGATCTTTTTGATCTTGGTTCTTAGCTCATTCTCAGTGGGCCAACTCGCGGGCTTGGCTCCGGACACTACAAATGCAGAGACGGCAATCGAAGGTGTGATGACTATAATGGACCGTCGGCCCACGATAGGTAGCGACCGAGAAAAGCGAAAAATAGCAATTAAAGAAGGGCAAGCATTGGAAATAGACTTGAGACAGGTGACTTTTGCTTATCCAACAAGGCCTACAAAGCCTGTTTTAAAGGACTTTACGATGCGGGCCAAGACCGGGAGCATGGTAGCATTAGTGGGGCCGAGTGGCAGCGGTAAATCGACAATTATTTGGTTGATCCAAAGGTTTTATGATCCTGATGAAGGGAGAGTGACGGTTGGAGGAGTGGATGTGAGAGAGTTGGATGTGAAGTGGCTGAGGATGGAGTGTGCTTTAGTGGGCCAAGAACCGGCCCTTTTTGGTGGAAGTATTAGGGAGAATATCGGGTTTGGTAATCCTAAAGCTTCGTGGGCTGAGATTGAGGAGGCAGCTCAAGAGGCCCAGATACATAAATTTATTTGCGGCCTTCCTCAAGGGTATGAAACGCAGGTAGTTTTCCACTTACAAATAATTAAGATTATTCGGGTTGTCGTAGGAACTGCGACTGAAGTTGCATGCAACATAGACATTTTGAATCAGTTACAATTATTTGTTTCATTGCAACTAATAAATTCAGTTGTAACCATAGTTGCAAAAATGTTTCAGGTAACAACTTACGCTGATTTCGCGTAAGTCATAGTTATAACCATTTTAAGCCATGAACGACGCCTTTTTGCAACTCAGATAACTACCATAGCTAACACTTTGGTGCGTGTACAGGTAGGAGAGAGTGGGGTTCAACTATCAGGAGGCCAAAAGCAAAGGATAGCATTAGCAAGAGCAATACTGAAACGATCAAGGATACTACTACTGGACGAGGCTAGCAGTGCTCTTGACCTCGAATCGGAGAAGTTAGTACAGCAGGCCCTTCAACGGGCCGCTAAGCGGGCCACCACCATTGTTGTGGCCCATAGACTAGCCACCATCAGAGACGCTGATCGCATCGCCGTGGTTCGAGATGGCAGCGTGGTTGAGTTTGGGAGTCATGACGCTTTGCTGAAGAAGCATGCTGAAGGAGTTTATGCGGGTATGGTTCGGGCGGAAATTGAGGCCCAGGCCTTGTCGTAGTAGTAGAGGAACAAGAGCGTTGGAATGTTTACGTTTTTATCCCCGACTTTTTTCTCTTGGTTTATTCGGTCATAGTAACTTTTATCTAACCTTTTGTATATCCATGGAAATTGTGTTTAGTTAACTTTTGCTTCAAATTTCTTTTGAATTTTGATTCTCTTAATGGACAGATAGTTATTCGGTCATAATCATTTATTATTAAGTAAATATTTATGAATTACTTGTAGTAAAAAAGTAGGAACAAGTGGGATTTACAAGATGAATGACACTTAGGTTTGGGAAGGACCAGGAGAATTTAAAATAGAAGAATGATTTTGATTGTGATCACGATTCAAATTCAAATAGAATCAGTAAAGTTAGATTTGGGATGGAACACAAGCAAGAAAACATGTTAATTGAGCGAAGTAATTTGAATTTGAACCTGATCACAATCAAAATCATTCTTCTGATTTATATCTCACCGCGGTGGGATATAAATTAGTAAAGTTAGATATGACACAACAAATTATATTTTATAATGGTAATAAAAAAAATCCCCGTGCTGAGGTGAACTTCTAAAAAATTTAGACACAATAACATTATAGAGTACTTATTCTGTAAGCAATAGAAATCAGAGAATTAGTAAGCTCCATAGCTCCTATCAAAATATTTAAGACAAACAAACTCTTAAATTCATTTCATAAATTTTTTTTAATGAAAAAACCTCTTAAATTCAACCTAAAATCAGCCTCTAGCATATGACCACGGCTGCTCAACAACATCTGGTGTGTAGATCCTCTAATCTAACAACAGATCAACTGTTCATCTCAAAGAGACAACGACCCACCACCCCCAATTCCTAAAATACCCCTTTTCACCTAAGACATTGTCCCCATCCATTCCCATATGAAAGTGAGATGAAAGGGCATTATCGTCATTGAACCTAAGCAAGTATCGACAGGGTATTTTTTGAATTCTGGCTTGAAAGGCACCTACAGCCTGCTGCTCACCTTCCTTCCTTGCCGTTGGAGCAAGACAAAATCATAGAATAATCATATAAATATTTATATCCCACATTTTCCCACAATTTATTGCATTTGTTGATGCTGTGTTCTTCTAAGAGGTATTCTCTTTGCCATTCTTCTCCTCTCATTTTCCTTATGCATTACAAATGAAAGAGGAAAAAAAATGTATTTGGCTATGTAGTTGCATTTTTCAATAGATTAATTGTTATCTTTGTCATGATCCATCATTCGTTCATATAGATTCATTCATGGGCACAATAATTCAATATATTTTAGGACACGTGCCGACATTTTTAAAAAAAGATTTGGAATCATCATGTACCTGGAGTTTATAAGCTTAAGAAGACATACGGTGAGGTGATTCTACTAACAAGTTCTTCAATGAGCTAATATATCACGATGTAGATATACTCCTAGACTTAGTACATTCAATTTGTTTGATGGTGAAAGTTTGTTCGCAAATTAGTTATTTTCTTTTAGATTTTAAGGTTAAATTCACAATATACTTATGCTTTCACTGAAAATTTACTTTTCTTCTAAAAAGGTAATCTGATGTACAAAACTAATCACACTACTGGGTTCCTTCTGCCAAAGTCATCTATAATTCACATTCGGATCCTCTATGTTGCAATTAGATCATATATAACATTATTTGAATCATAACCATCTAACACTGCAGCGATTATGATTAGTGGTGAGTGAAACATGAAATTTTAGTACATTCCACAAAACATAACTAAGTTTATATAGTTAAACTAAGTACTAATTGCTCTTTTATTTGATAGACTCGAAAAAAGGGAAAAGGATAAATGGCATCTCTTACTCCGGGAATACTAATAAAGCTTCTCAAAAACATAGACACCAACATCAAAATAATGGGAGAACATAGATCCATTCTTCTACAAGTGATCAGTATAGTACCTGCTATCACTGGCTCAGAGCTCTGGCCTGATCACGGATTCTTCATAAAAATCTCAGACTCTTCACATTCGACATATGTCTCTCTATCGAAAGATGATAATGAGCTGATCCTTTCAAACAAATTGCAGCTTGGCCAATTCATTTATGTCGATAAAGTGGAGGCTGGAACTCCAGTTCCAGTTCTTGTAGGAGTTAGGCCAATTCCTGGAAGAAATCAATGTGTCGGGAATCCTAGGGATTTGATGAATATGTTGGTGCCTTCAGATGATCTAGAAGCTTTGGATTTTCGAAAGAATGCTGAAAAATTAAATCAAGGAGAGAGCCCGAAGAAGAAAGTTGTTATTAAGGAGGAGAAAGTTTCTGTTGCTTCTAGATATTTGAAGGGTGTTTCTGATGCCGGTAATGAGAAAGTTAATGGAAATGATAATGTCGTTAAGGCGAATAAGAAAGTAAGCTCTTCCACAGGCAAACAAGAGCCAAATTGTGAGGTAGGCATTAAACTTGTCTTTTATTCAATAGATTTACTTATGTTCAATATTAAGAATGCACTGAAAAACATAGTCACAGTAGCTATGAGAAGTTAATTTTAAATTTTAGAGCTATGCCAGTATTTTTCCATTTGAGAGACAATTTTCAGGCATGTTCTTTATTTATACATTAAGTATTCAGAAACTCATCGAAATCAAAGCCTGAAAATTTAATAGCTAACAGGGTATTGATTAATGACGCTATATAGGGAACAATATTCATATATAAGTTCGTCCGTATATGCTATCATTATTACTGATTGTTTAAGGTACTTTTAAATTCCTTAATTTTCTAAACTTAAGTTGTAACCCTTTTCCAAATTAGTTCGCGGAAATACAGAGATACAACTGAATGCAATTTCTAACCATAGCACTGACATTTCATATTTTCCCATAATGTAAAGATAATCAACAACTTGAATTCTTTTATTTGTTCTTATTAAGATGATTGATGATGATTATGTGCATTTCTAGTGCTACAGGCAAAGCCTATTTCTCCCTCCAAAAGTAAGAATGATGCTCCAAAAGGAATGAAAGACGTCCGAGTGGGAGGCATCAAAGAGGCTACTTCCATAAAGACCTCTCTGAAAACTGCTCAGACCATGAAGAAGCCAGTGCCCTCTGACTTCAACTCCTCTCTGAAAACTACTCATACTACAAAGAAGGCAACGCCCTCTGACCTGCACACTCCTCCTAAGAGCAGTACTAAAAGAGGAGTCGTGGATACAATCACTTGGGATTCCCTTCCTTCGAGTCTGATCAAATCCGGAAAGGTATTTGACTAATATAAGTTTTCCTATAGAAACGTTGCAGTAATTTTCCTCCTGAAGTAATTTTCTCAACCCACACTTGCATTCTTCTCCCCCTTCTCAGTAGCTTGCGATGTTTTAACAGGGGATTGTTAGAAGGAAAAATGTCGCTTTTCTCGTAGCAGCTGAGGCTCAGAGAGAAGCAACTGCAGCTGCATCTGTTGTTAAGGGGCTCAGGTTTAGCATCTACCTGTTCGTCTTAGTTTCACTAAGAAACATGTTTATTAGATTTATAGACATAAAAGGCTCTGTTGCAGCTAAAATAGCATGCTGTACAAGTTTTATAGAATTCAATATGAATAAAATTAAAACTTTTGTCATCATATATACCTCTCTTTTCTAATTACTTTGCTAATTGTCACCAGCATATTTGCTGATCTACTCAAGTCCGCTACCGAAGAAAAACCTCATATCGCCCTCACCAAGTTCTTCTCACTTCAGAGGCTCTTAAAACAACCATACATCATAGTTCAAGAAGATTTCTCAAAGAACTCCAAGCAACCACCTCCTTCAGAAAAAGAGAAACATAACAGAAAAACTTCACCATCTAGCACTGTAAATGCTCAAAATCATCAAATTCTCTCAGAGAAGCATTGTGCAAATGAAAAGCTAGAGTGGGCAAGAGCTGACGGTATCAAGGAGATTAAAGAAGTGAGGGCTACTCTTGAAAATGAATCAAGCTCATGGTTCTTGAGATTTTTAGAAGGAGCACTTGATAATGGTTTCAAGGCAAATTTGAGTATGAAGAAGAGCAACAAAAGACAAGATAGTGCACATTCAAAGGAAACAGATGAGAGAATCGCGGTAACTTTGTCACAGCTCAAGCAAGCGAGTGATTGGTTAGATCAAATGAAAAATGAGATGATAGGATCAGTAGATACTGTTGATCGGGTAAAGCAGAAGATATATGCTTGCTTATTAGGCCATATGGAATCGGCCGCTTCTGCACTTGAGTGCCGAAACAATTGAGGTTACATATGCTTCGCAAGGATATGGTATTTATAGCTTGCAAGGAGAACCTTGTGTATGTTCAGAAATATTTAAGAGAACATTGTGATGACAAGCGAATGTAAGTATCTGAATGATACCTGTAAGTTAATCTTTAGCTCAGTTCTATAAGAGGGTAGCTGTTTATTAAAATTGGCGGGTGTTGTTTTCTGCCTCTAGTAGTTAATACTCCTATAATGAAGATATATCCAATGTTGTTCGTAAAGAATTTCATCTAGAATGAGGAAGCTAGCCACATGTTTAACATGAAAATTATGTGACAAGTTTATTTGATTTTAGTATTGAGGTAATAATCTTATCCTTTACTCCTTTCATTTGGTTTAAAATTTTCAAGTGCTTGAGACATTTTCAACGTGTTCATTAGTTTAGGTGCTAATTTTTGAAACTGCGAAGTTAATCATAACAATTAACGAATAATATTTATCGGCCACCTGTTCTCTATCTCAGCTAGCTAGCTATGATGATTGTTCAATCCAGTGTTGCCTTAGTGATCATGAGCTTATGTTATTTGTTGAGCCTGATTTACAGGGAGAATACACAGCGGAGGGCCCAAATTGAATCTCTACATAATTGCACCCAACTAGGGTGGGTTGCGGGCCGGAGATAGTATCCAAAAGACCAAAAATAGGGATAACAGAATAGTGGGATAGGACTTGAGAGATTGACTGTAAACTCTGTTGATTATTAGTCGATTGACTCTATTCGTGACAAGGTTATATTCCAAGCACGTATGTAATCATATTGATTTCTGAACCTCATTAAATCCCATTGTTTGTGCTCTGTAATTGTTTTCTTTGTTCTATTGGTTCTTTCTTTCGTTGATCAGTGGTATTATTCTGTGGTGTTGCTAACAAATTGTTAGATATCAACACTAACGAAAAGTTTAATAACTTATTTTGCAATTCCAGAGCCATTTTAAAAGTAGAAGAAAGACATGAATGCACATCAATTGATAAAATATAGAAATGAATACAATTAAATAACATGAGCACCGTGGCCGAACCGAATGGTTGGGAGGTTCCAATATTGGCTCCCACGGTCTTGGGTTCGGTTCCCGGTGACTTCATTATCACAAGAAAAAAAAAATGCAAAACAGGAAATGTTCAAACACAACATGAAACTAAATGTAATAATTATATACCCAATTTCTAAGCCATTAAAATTTAGCGTGGAGTCCAACGTGTGTATGACGTTTTATACCGACTAATATATCAGTAAATAGAAAATAATTGGTTATATACTCAATTCTAGGTTTCGATTGCAATTTGCCAGAATTAAAAGAGAAATGCCTAGATTTTGAATGGCAAGTTGAGGGATGGAAGTGAGAGTACCGGGATAATCTCGGTCTTTGGATCTCACCTCTGTTGTGTTCTTCGTCTTCTCCAAAATCTTGACCTCGGCTTCCACCAAATATTTTTGCCTATGGTATATACGGACGAGTCCATTGGGTCTTGGAACCTTCTTATTTTGGCCCGTGGGGCTTAACCAATATATATTGTGCTTGGTGGAAATGGATTTGCTAGATAGTCTCTCTTAATCCCAGTGCAGATTCTATGATAATTCTTGAATGGATTTGTTATTTTTGAGAGTCTGCTTATTTTGGAGAATAGCAATCAATCATGAAATAATAATTATTAGCGCACTTATCTCTTGAAGACTTTGCATTATAATTAAAAACATAATAACTAAAAAATTACCCTCCAAATCTTCATATTCGCTGAAAAGAAAAATAACTGTTTTCTAACTTATCCCTGATGTTAATGCTTCCATTATACTTTCCTGTAGATTTATCACTGTCATTGATTTATTGATAGAACTTTTGTTGCTATACTTACTCATTAAGGATATACTTAAAACGTTAAAAATCAACAGTGGCTAACATTTGTATTAGGTCCAAATAAATAGTATTCATATTTTACTAGAAAAGTTGTTAGCTTAGCCTGTTTGGTTGCTTTCCTTCATTTTCCAAAAACAATTTTCCTTTACTTTTTTGTGTTTCCTTTACTTTCATGGAAAATGTTTATTGTGTTTGTTTCGCCAAAAAACATGGGGTAAAAGTAATTTCCACCACTTTCCTTAGTTTGGCTCAACTTGAAAAAA
>JBAKGM010000139.1:14532721-14552209 GCA_037177215.1 Asparagus racemosus
GCCTAAAAAACTAACCATAAAGATCTTTAGGCGCTCCCGTGAAAATCTTAGGTCATGACACTGATTATCTATCCACTAATTGAGAAATTTGTATTTGACAATAATATACTTGTCATGTGAGGATGTTCTTTTATCAAAAAAAAAAAAAAGACATCAAAAAATTGTTTTTTTTTATTTTTTATTTTTTAATTATATAGTCACATCACTTTTTAGAAATCCTAAACCCAATGTGACCAACATGTCTTTAAAAACAACCCCCAAATTTCAACTCAAGGAACAAAACCCCACAAAAACTAAGGGCATTATAATTCTTCTCTGTGGCTTACTCTGAACGTGAGCGTTCAATTTTCACAATGTTAAAGTTTGGGTTAAGTGAGACAAGTTATGAGGGGTTAAGTGAGGGGAAAAAGGGAATTTTTCAAAAAAGACTATTTTTGATACTTTATTAGCAAAATTGATCTTTTGTACATTTAATTAGCAAAATCAACCTTTTTTAGATTTTGTAAAATATATGTTGATGCTCGGATCACACAGTCACTAACCCTGTTGGATTAGAGTTTAGGAGAGTGGGGTCCGTTTTCTCTCCTAATGCCTAGCGGTTGTGTGCATCGGATGGCTCTCCTGCTTCGGGGGAGTATCTGTGGAAAAGGGGAGGAGTTGGGATCTCCGGTGGTCCCTCCGACGATCAAGTTAGTATAAGAAGGAAGAAAAATGAAATTATTATATGTGGAAAATGTGCCTGAGCTAGGGATTGCTTACATTGTTCGTTGAACAGCTTACTATTTGTATGGGGTTCGGAGGGTACTTTGGTCATTCTGCCTGGTGCTACAGTGAAGTGTGAGTCAGCCTTATGCTTACGTATGTTGACTCAATAATGGGACTAGAACTGACAGTGGAGGCTGCGTCGGACAGCATTGACAGGTGTCGAGTGGAGATTGGTGCAAGAGTTCATACTGTTCCCTCGACATTAATGAGAAGGGGATTAGTTATGCACGCAGCCAGAGAGTTTCGAGGTATCTTAATTATCGTGTGAGATGGGGGGATCAAGGCACTGGAGATTCAATTAATGCGACGCCGACGTGCTGTTGGGTCCAAACTCCGTATAACCGTCGCCTAAGAGCGAGGGCTTGAGCCGGCTGAGTGGAGAATGTTGTACTATTGAAGAGGCCGGCTAACACCGTCATTCGCGTCGTCCACAAGGGTAGTCGACTGGGGGGAATACTGGTTTCGTCTCCCGAGTCGACTTGCAAGGGTAGGTCGACTGAAGGGTCAAAGAGGACGGCAAGTACCGCCATTCGCGTCGTCCACAAGGGCAGTTGACTCGGGGGACGACTGGTCTTGTCTCCCGAACCGTCTAGGGGATTCGACTCAGAGTGATCTAAGCTCGCTTTCTTACCTTAAACGTTAGTATTCCCCTCAGAATTCGAAGGGTAATTAATGAAAAATGTTCAAGACCATAACAATATAGTTTTTAAAATACACGAGACTAGTAGTCCCATGTAATTAGTGTTGGTTAATCACATGTTAAGTAAACTTCAAAAAATATACGGGACTAATTAAACTTCATTAGGGTATAATTAGACACCACTAAATAAATGGGACTAGCAGTCCCGTATATTTTAAAGTTTCATTTTAGCAAAATCGACAATCGTTTTGGTCAACTGGCCAAAAAAATGTCGATTTTGCTAATTATATAAAAAATAGGTGGATTTTGCTAATAAAGTTTCAAAAATAGTCTTTTTAAAAAAAATTCTCCCAAAAAAAAAAAGGTTTAGGGAGTTATGTCCAAACCACCCAAGTTCAGGGGGTTTTGAGCAATTAACCCTATGAAAAAATGTCACGTCGAACGGTAGGGTTTTTGAGTTTTTAGGTTGACTCCCCTACTCAGAATCAGAACTCAAAATCAGACGAAAATGGCGAATCTCCTCTCTCACGCCCGTCGCCGCGCCTTCAGCATCAATCGATCTCAAACCCTAGCTTTCCTCCGATCCTTTTCTTCACCTTCCCCATCTCAAACCCTAGCATCGTCGTTCCGGCGGCCGTGGACTCTCGAGGACTCAAGATTCGCCAACGGCGTGCCCTCATTCAAGGTCGATTCTTTCCTTCTGCTCCCATAAAAGTTTAGATTTTGACGGCTTTATACGGTTCGAATTCGTGAATCTGTTGATAATGATGAATGCCTAAATTCCTTGCTGCGTTTTCTTTGGTTTCCCTGTCTAATTTTCAAAATAGCAATCTTGCATTGATATTTATAAACCTAATGCTGAGTATTTGCAGGTTACTTCTCTATTTGGGGCTTACAAAAAGTTCTGTACTTATGAAAGTGAAGGCGTTATCCCGTCGGAATTGTTAACGAGTAAAAATGCAACGGCACCTGATCGAACTATAGGTATTTGCTGAAATTTCGTTATTCAAATGTTTCTTTTTGAAACAAATATGGACTTGTAGCTCCCGGGTATAATGATTTCCACAATTTTGTCATTCCATTTGATAAAATTATTAACTTGGGTCATCCATCGAATGATTGTTAATTAATAAAACAAGTACCTTGTCATTTTTACTTAAGCGCGATATCCTTAAGACCCAGAAACGGAGAGTATTAGTTACGGATACCAATTCAACTTGCTATTTGGGTTTTTCGCATGAGGGCTTTTGCTATTTCGTTATATATTGGACCCTTTTAAATTTTTATAGGTTCACTTGGATTACTAATGTGATAAAGAAACTTTGGTGTCTTATGTAGTTCCTCCTAGTAAAAAGTTGAGCAAATTAGCTTGGTTTACTTTGTTGACAAAACCCTTTTAGTTTGACTATCGGTAAAGCAGTTCTTTATGGAAAAATTTCTTTATGGCGTGTTAGTTTTCTTGTGTAATCAAATAACTGAGGATTGTTTTAGTTTTATTTCTTACCTGCAGTTTATACTGTACTTTTCTTCTAGTATATGCATTCCCTCTAGATATAAACTAGGCTTTTAGCTGCAGATAGAGTCATAGAACCTCTGAGTACTATATAGGTCTTACAGAACCTCTGAGTAGTACATAGGTCCTTTAAATGTTGGATAGAAGAAAGATTATCATCGTGTCGTAGGTCCAGGCCCTTCATTTGCATTTGTAAGCTTGCCTAATCCAGTTGGGGAACTGTTTTTGTTGGACATGAATAGAGGTGCCTAGGCTGTGATCAAAGCTGTCAAGATATGCCATGTATCTTCTTTCATATTCCATATCTCGTATACAGTATCATATCTTGTATCATAGTTTATAAGATGAATTTTCAGGGATACAAATAGTTATGTCATTAAGCATACGCTATATAACAAAAAAAAAAAAAAATGAAAGGTTTATAACATGGAGTCATTGATAACCCAGGAAAAATGATAAATGACATGCACTAGCCTATAAATTACTGAATCCAAATCAATCGAAGGTAAATTACATAATTATAACATAAATATGAAAACTAAACTTGGTACCGCATGTGATAATTTTTTTTATCACTATCATCAACTTCATCATGTGGCAAATATCACTTAAGCAAATCCAATGATCACAATGCTATTAACTAAGCTGAAGCCAGGAAATTCTCAAACAAATTATTTTCCCTGATCCTCTAAAACAAAATTTTTGATATTATAAAATGCTCATTCTGTTTTCTTTCTTTTAAGCAGTGTCAAAAGATGAACACAAGGCCAAGACTATCACGAATTTCTCCTTCTCTAAAACAAAATTTTGCCTCTCAGCGCCTTACCTGCCTAGAAGTTCTAGTTTTGCCCCTAAAACCATTGAATGTCTCATGATGCCTTTAGTTGGAACTTTCACAAATACACCTGTGTTATTGTCAAATTCATGACTTGCTGATTGTTCATATTGGTTTATTTTTCCTTCTCATTCCTAGGTTGAAGCTTTACTCATTTCTTATATTAATCTTTTTTTTCCCTTCTCTTGCCCAAAGCTTGTGTAAATTAATTCTATTGTTGCAGGAGAATATGCTGACCTAGTAACGAGAGTGACAAACTTTCAAAATGAGGACAAGGGTCTCATTGTCTTGGCTGGTGATGTTTTTGATGTGCCCATTAAGAAGGACATAATTCACCGAGTTGTGCGATGGCAGCTTGCCAAACGACAGCAGGTATTTATAACTAATATTCTAAGAGATTATATATTTAAATTTCTGTTTCCAGGATGCTATTAGCTTTATTTTGAACTTTGCATTTGCAATTTATGTGGAATTTATTCTACAATTTTGATAGGGTAAGATATGATCATCATCCAACGTTTATTGTTATCTTTGCTTCTCATTTGTCTTTGTGTATTGTACTCCTTTGCTTGGATTTTTTATACAGTACAAACTAGCAATTAGAATTTACTTTCTAAAATAAGGATGAAAGCGTTGTATCATTGAAACTCAGACAACTACTGAATTAAGGAGAATCCACAAATGCTGTTTCTTTTCAATTGAAATTTGAGGCACAGTCTGCTTCTTTATTAATTGAGATTCAAGGCAGCAGTAATGTGCTCATTTATTAACTGCAATTCGAGGCACTGCTAGGCTTCTTTTAGACCTTTATTTATTGATAAACAATATCCTTGGATTCTTTTTAGTTAATCTAGATTTGAGGTGATGTTGAGTCTGCTTTTAAATTTTATGTTGTTGGGCTTTTATATATTATCTGCTTGATGAGAAATGTTCTCTTTGCTTCATCTCTTATCTTTCTCCTTATGTTGCTACCTTTCCTGATAATATCTTCTTATGCTCAGGCAACAATGAGAAGCTTTAGTTTGAAAACAAGGATGAAAATGATATAAATACTGAAGATTGATGAATAATTGAATTATAATCATGTTTGAGGGAGGGAGCAAACTGAGGTGAAGCGCACACACCTAAGTTGCATGAATACAAGTACGGGTACCAGTATGGGTACGGGTACGAGACATGACAAATTTGTAAAATGTAGGGTACGATGACACGGCTATATAAATATTTATATACAAATATATTGGAATTAATAATTTATATGAGAACAAGGATGAGAATTAAATTTCCTGTAACTTTTTTATGTCTCTTATATTATGTGGATTATAAATTGGAAAAGTACTAGTTTTTGAACTAGACATCCAAATGACCCTTCAAAATCATAATTCAAGATCATAATTCGAAACCTGATCCATGTCCAATGAGTTTCAAGAAGTGTATGTGAAGTGTAAGATATATGCCCAAAAAATGCATGACAAGTATTTTAAATTAAAACATGTATTGTATAATTGGATACATGCCCGAATAAATGTATGCATATATGTAAGGAGTGTCCTAGGAGTTTGGGTACGGGTCCAGATTAGAAGTTCCCTGGTAACATACACACATACAAACTAAAGTTTTGACATTGCATTTTCCTAGGAAAAATGCAATTTCGGTCTTATAATGTTGTGCTTGTAAAGGACATGGACTTGTGTGAATAGTCAACTTTTAAGTGAGGGGTTTTGAGGTTCAGGGTCTTGGACTGAGAAAGGCGATAGATTTCAGTTGTAAAAGGTTATGTGGGAGGTTATATATTCCAAGGTATTGTTCTGCTAAAAATTTAGTACCCGGGCCGTCCGTGCCTACTTGGTGGTTGGCCTGTGCCAATAGCCAATGAAGCAGAAAGCTAGACAAACTTTTACTGCTTTTAATACTTTCCACTAGCCATGTATGTTATACATAACATTAGTCAGTAAATGGCGGTGACCCTTCAAGTGTTGGAGGCTAGGCTAGAGGAAGAAAGGATCATATCTTGCCCCTGTTGAATGATCGGTCCAGCTCAGTTCACAGGGAAAATATGATCAATACATTATTAGTGAATGCCTCGACTAATTGTTTTTTTCATAGATTACAGGTCTAATATTAAATAAAAGTATTCCTAGTTATCATATTCGATGGCGTAATATAAAATCAGCAAATTATGTTATGCATTCATTTGTAGAATGATCAGATGATATGCCTTTTTATTGCATACATGATGATTAGATATATGCATGTGTTGCATTCTTGTACATGAAATGTTGTCTATCTCACAGGGGACTCATTCGACTAAAACAATAAGTGAAGTCAGTGGTACTGGGAAAAAGCCCTATAAGCAGAAGGGCACTGGAAGAGCAAGGCATGGGACATTGCGTGGTCCACAGGTCAATTGTATAACTTTTCTTTTAGATTCCTGTCCTTTTACTACTCATGTTTCTGCTTTCTAAAGCGTAGTGTGAGTTTAATTAACCAGCTTGCTGTTTTAGTTTTCCAATTTAATATGAAAATAGGAAGAAATTCCTCTTTACAAGAAGTAATATTTATGAGCCTGTCCTCCCAGTGGGACGTCCCTTAATGGGAATGATGTTTCTTCAAATATGCTCGCACCTGAAGTTGGAACATATAACCTCCCATATCTTAGGGATGTGCTCAACCAAATTCTCTATGTTATTCTTCTTGTAATTTATGCTTTAGCATAATCATTTGAACATCTTTTCTGTTATAACAGTTTAGAGGTGGTGCCGTTATGCACGGGCCTAAACCACGTAGTCATGCAATCAAGCTGAACAAAAAGGTTCGGCGACTAGGACTGAAAATTGCTTTAACAGCTCGTGCAGCAGAAGGCAAGGCATGTCTCTATCTTCCTTTACTGAAAGCAGTTTTATCATATATTTGGATTAAATTTTGCTTGGCTAGAAGACACCGCTTTCTGACAAATATTTCTGATGTTTCCAGTGATTGGTGTTTCTCCTTAGCTGTGGTAAAATTAATATTTTTCTCAATTAAGAAAAACTAGATTGGTTATCTAAACTTTCCTTCATTGCTATATACGGGATAGTTTAAGTGGTTTTCTAATTATTTCCACCCTCTCAAATTGGAAAGTGTAGTCATAACACATTGAAGAGTACATAGCTATTACAAGTACCTAAACCAATTTGAGTGGTCTAGTGTGGGCTAATGCGTTTTGATGTCTGAAAGAGGAGAACACTGAATGGTTCAAATTAATGTCATTGTTCTAGTTCTTAGAACTCAAGACAAAATTGTCAGACGAGCAAAGCTAAGAAACATATATTTTCTTTTTTTTGTTGTAATTGCGGTGCTAAACAATTATTTG
Organism: Asparagus racemosus; assembly: GCA_037177215.1. Taxonomy (NCBI): domain Eukaryota; kingdom Viridiplantae; phylum Streptophyta; class Magnoliopsida; order Asparagales; family Asparagaceae; genus Asparagus; species Asparagus racemosus. The sequence goes on from JBAKGM010000139.1 coordinate 14,539,827, forward strand.
TTATTTCTCAAATCCAAAGAGACTTTGAAAACCTTGAATCTATAAAGGCTATATGAGCAAGAGGAATTCAATATTTTTCCATAATCCCCCAGGGAACATCAACTAAATAAGAACTTATCCCTCCCCTGCTTTTCATTTGTGGATGTTTTGCCTAGATGACTATGTTAGGGTACACAATATATTGCAGCTTCAATATACCAACAGCCATGCTACAACCATGAGAAGTATTACAGTCATCCTGCTTTTGGAGTAACATGCTCTTGTATGGTTTAAATGACTTTGTAATACCTTGGCCTCTAATAGTGTTGAATAACATCTTTGGAGCTCAGAGTGTCTTTGAAGTCGCATTTTCTGAAAGAGAAAATAATAATAATAAAATAGATTCACCGCTCCACACTTTATACAAATAAGAAAATTTCTAAGGAGTTTCTTATTCTTGCAGCTTTTAGTTTTTGAGGATCTTGAAGTTCCAAACCACAAAACAAAGAACATAGTAAATTACGTTTCTCAGATGGAGGAGACGAAGAAAGTTCTGTTGGTGGACGGTGGTCCTATAAGCGACAACCTGAAGCTTGCCACTGGAAACCTCCATTATGTGAACGTCCTTCCTTCAATTGTAAGTAGTTGGAAGCAAATGTTTATATTAGGATTATCGATTTATTGATAGATTATAATGTTTTAGAGTCCCACATCAATTTTCTGATATCTATCTTGATGCAACTACAGGGTCTGAATGTTTACAGCATCCTTCAACATGATACACTTGTCATGACTCGAGATGCAGTAGATCGGATTGTCACAAGGATGCATACCCCTATCAAACGATGATTGAGGTCACTGACACGGGAAGGGAGTTTTATGATCAACCTGGTGTCAGAAGAAACTGAAATCATACGGTGGGCAGAAATGCTATTCTAATATTTCTTTTACTATAATATAAACTGCCTACCCAGTTGTCCATGAGCATGGCATTATTTTATTCTGACAATGTTCTAAATGATGTGCCTGAAAACCCATTTGGCAACATGTATGCCAATAGAGAATGGGCTTGAGACACAGAACAGGCCAGAAGAAATTTTGTGTGAGACAAACAATGATGTAGTATATCTTTGTTACTGGATTGTATGAAATTGTTGATTAGCTTCAACCCCTCATGAAAATAATGTCATTAGACAGAGTGATGACATTTTTCATGAATGAATTTACTGCGCTTAAAAAAGTAAACCTCTGACAGGAGCAGTACCAGTCTGTCGAGGTTCAACATGTTAGTAACGCGGTTTATGGCTAGAATTTTACTTACATGTTAGTAAGGCGGTTTATAGCTAGAATTTTACTTGAACCGCCAACTTGTAGGCAGAGAATTCTGGTGTTATGACCATTTTTCTTCCTCCCTTGATATCTGTGTTTTCTTCGCGAAGTTCAATAGTTGTTGATGGGTGGTTACTGTCTTTGTGGCAACGAGAATGTTAAACATAGGCATGGTCGCAACCTTGACAATTGGGAATACTCTTGCTCTCCGGCACACGAAACTATTGTAGTATGCCAAGTATTCCTTTCACCCTGAGCGCATATACTTTATTCAGAGACTAGAATGGGGAAGCAGCCTTGGTGTTTCATCTTTCTAATCTCTGAATACGGTGTACTTGCATAGGGTGAAGGGACCACTTGGTTAACTAGCATAGTTAATGTGTGTTGTATTTGTATGTGTATGTTTACGTGTGTTTTTAGTTTTAACTTGAGGCCAGTCTATTTATTTTTAGTTAACATAGCCAGCCTGGTAGCTGGTTTGCCGAACACAGAATTGGCCTAGTTTTCCTTCGCCAAAATGTTGCTTGTGAACTGATTCTACGTTGGACCAAATCCCCTTTGTTTAAACTTGGACCAGTTCGGGATAAACTGGACCAGAACTGATTGTGACCCAATTTTGCTAGGAATGCCAAACGCAGTCTAAGAATTAGGTTTTGAACCGAGGTTGTATCCGCATAAATCTGCATTTCTGGAGTCGTATAACACAACCTTTTATACTCCTCCGGCCATGGTCATCTTGGAATGTTTTGTTCTATTATTATCTCGTTAATGTCATAGGTGATCTGTTACATCATTTATGGAGACAGGGAAAAATAAAACCCCTTCCCAGTTTCTTTGTTAGGAAAGAAGTTTGTACACTAAGCTTTCGTGGTGGTAAGAAAATGTTGCAGATTAGTCATTAAATATTAATCATGTCATAACAAGTGACGTACCAGTTTCTTGTTTACTTATTGCATGATTAAGTCATGACATGTGATGTATGTTATTATACTTACAATTATGGAGTTGGATGCCGATTCTTTTGATGCGGGTCCCTAACAATCTTCTGAGGGAATCACTAATTGACCCTATAGGGTGTGAAACTTGGTCCTATTTAAAATTCTTAGGATGTGTGATATTTATCTTTTGGCGACTTGTCTACATAAAAAATTGAGACCTTTTGGACGCATTTTGAATTGAAGGCCTTATCCTCCTCATCTAATGACAAAGACGTAATGCTTGGCAGAACAAGTTGATATTTAAGGTTAACTTTAACTTTTTGGAATGCTATAATCATCTCTATTTTTAAAAAAAATGTTTTCTTTATTGTGAAAACTGTTGAGGTGATTAATATGTGAGCATTGTCCCACATTAGATAAGATAAAAAAGAATGATGAGTTTAAATAGGAGTTTGAGTCAATACCTAATAGTTATATCTTTTGGGTTAAAATTGATTCATAACTTCTGTTTAAGTCCCATCAGCTCTAGATTGATTCTGATTTCTCCCCCAACAAATGGTATAATCAGAGCTAAGATGATTGAGCACGATTTCTCCCCCAACAAAAACAACGATGGTGATGAGAATTTTTTTCGTCATGCCCTACCATAGAACCAAAAAAGAAAAAGAAATTGTATTTCCATTGGTTTAATTCTCAAACCAACAACTGTGCATTAATTAGCTTAATTTTTAGAATGTTAATGAATCTTGGTAATTCTCCTAAAGAAATATGGTTTCTACGTATTGTGGGAACATGACGCAGAATGGTGGTCTATTTATGAGGTCAAGTTAGCAAATATTTAAGAAGAAAACTTTTGATTTTGGCTAAGCGTCACTTTTACTTTCAATCCATCTAATCCTTTAAGCATCTTTTGCTTGTACCACGCATCAGTTTAGATAGGAAAAAAGGACACATGTTATGTTTCTTTTTCAACTGTAACAATTTAAATTTTTTATCTTTTGGTAGCTTGTCTAAATAAAAAATTGAAATCTTTTGGCCAAATTGTTCGAATTGAAGACCTCATCCTCCATACTCAATTATAAACAGAATTTAAAAAAAAAAACCATTTTACTATATTTTTTGGTTGGCATAATCATGTCAGTGTATAAGCCCTTGACTTGTATCTGGGATGCGTTGCATCTGTTTACATGGCATCTGATTTATAAGCACATGATATATTGCTGATATTACACAGACAATAAAGAAAAACTTGGTATCAAACTCTACTGATCTATTGGTCAAATTTTCAAAAGTGCAACTTGTAGATTGTTCTGTTAGGCGAAATTCTTCCTTCTACTTCTGGTGTCAAATAGTAATCTCAGCTAGATTAGAAGACAGTAAATAATTTCCGAGTCATTATCACATGAAGACTATTGTATTGGCTTTGGGCTCACTTCCAAGAGTCAATCTCATCCTTGCCTAACCAATCTTTTAAACTTCTCTTGGTCATGGTCAAATTTTGGTTGGAAAATAAAGCCACATTTTGGTCCACAAGCACACAATTGTAAGGGTATAGCGACCTCTGACCTCCTTTTTCAAAGAAGGCTGCTGAAAATATCTACAATTATTCAAATGACTTTATTAGAGAAATGCCAAAATATCTCAGTAGATTCTTTTCTTATCTCTACACATACAACCATAGCTTAACCTTAACACAGTGTACATCACTATTGATGGTTATAAATTACGAAGAAAAAGGAAAGATATGGACTGTCTTGGAGAAATATTACCACTCTTAAGTACATCCAACAATGACACTGCAATGAATTCAAATGAACTCATCCTTTTAGCTTTCTGGGCTTATACAATGATTCACAAGGCATACAAATGAAGAAGAGTTTCTTTGGAGCAAAAAAATTTCTGCAACATTATTTATCAAATATTACCAAAATTTACGATCAAAAGCATACTGCGATGCATTCTCAAAGAGCACAGATCTGATACATTTCCCAAATTAAAAAATCAATGAATCTCAAGATGACATATTCACATACTTCATATTTTCAACAAATAAATCCCCCTACAACAATTCAGCAATCATTTGCATTTATAATCTGAAACCCCCCCTTGCTCAATATCACCTCCCACAGAACTATAAGAAGTACCGACCCCCTTAAAACTCATCCTCCCTCTACTCAACATTCTCTTCAATGACTTCATCCTTCCCATCACTGGAGGCTTAATCTCCTCCAACAGCCTACTATTTGGCAATGGCGAATTCGATGGCACTTTACTCGACGACAACGGAGCATTCGACGATGAAAATGCCCCATTTGCTCGTGTCGGTATATCGATCGTCAACATACCTTCCTTTCTCTTCCTCGAAGACGAAGATGGAGGAGGAGGAGGAAAAGATCCCACATAACTCGAACTCCCTTCTTCATTCAATTTACTTGCTGAATTATCCTCTTGAGTCTCAACTGCAATCTCTACCACTTTTTCATTAGTATGAGCTTCAACAAGGCTTCGACACAGAGGGCAGGTGTTATTCGAATGAAACCACATATCGATGCATTCAACATGAAACCCGTGGCTGCATTTAGGAAGCAATCGAACCTCTTCGCCATCGGATAACTCACAGAGACAAACCGCACATTCAATGCAATCTTCCTCTTCATTGAAGTTCTTCGAGTTGAAGACTGTGATCGGGAGAGAGCTGAGGATTGATGGGTCGAGAGCGAGTCGAGGGTGAGTTGGTTGATGAGTGGCGAAGCTGAGGCGATGGCGACGAGAGCTGGACGAGCCAGTGGTGCCTGAATAGCCTTTGGCTTTGAGGTACAGAATGAGGATTGCGATGAAGAGGCAGAAGATTACGACGACCGCTGCTATTGTAATCTGTCCACTGAGAGCAGCGGAGGCGCCTACTGCATTGGCGCCCATGTCCTGGTTAAGATCTGACATTGGTGATGAGTTCACAAAACTGATGGGGTTGGGTCTTGGAATTGAAATGTTGAGATTTGGGGGGGTTTGAGATATATAAGGGATGGTAATGAATGAGGCAAGAATTTGCAAGAGCGATGAATTGAGGATTGAGCATGTGAGGGTTATAGAGAGTCACCAGCCTTGACCAGGTTAGCTGTTTCTATGTTCTTTCTTAGACCAACTTGCTTTTATTTAATTTGGAGTGATGAAAATGTGGGACCCTTGAGCTTCAATTTGATCAATTATTACCTCGGTTGCTTCTGTCAATGTTCCACGTAAATTTCACTGTGAAAGAGAGGTTTCTAGTCGATTTTACAGTTACTTTTCAAATGGGATTTGCAGTAGGGTTAGTTGCGATTAGACTTCCTGTACTATCGCCCAATTGCAAATAGAGCCCGGTAGTTCATTTGTTGTAAACAGACCATGTATGAAATCTTTTTGACTCTTTTACTCTAAAGATCTCTCTTTGTCAGGAAAGAATTTCCTCTTTCTCTGAGAGTCAAAGATAAAAAAAAAGCTCCACTCAGGTTGTCTATCCGCAACAATAGAACTGTAGGGTCTATTAGCAATTGGGCGATAGTACATGGAGTCTATCTGCAATTAACCCTTTGAAATAATCATTAGCAAGAAAGTTTGATATTTTTTCCTATCAATCTTGGAATTTCTTTCGGGTTTGATTTCTCTAAGCTTGTGAGGAATATTCGCACTCTTAAACAAAATAAGTCTTCGTCTCAAGAAATAATTATGAAAGGATAGGTGCGCAGAACCTTATGGACAGGACATATGATAGTGATTTTATTTATTTTATTATTATTTTGGTAACTGATATAAGAGTCATTTCTCGCCCTCTCAAGTTCTCCTTTCTTAAGTCTGTTTCATTGGAATTTGAAATATTAAATATATTTCTTTTCTAATATGTCTCAAATTCAATTTTCTCTGCCTATTTATGAGCGAAGAAAAACATGAAAGGTACAAAATTGGGTTATAATCCTCTCCAAGGTATTAACTCCCCAGTTCCTACCTTGAGACCTTGTCGCACGTGCCTCCAAACAAAGGAAGATAGAATACACGGAGTTCCTTGTTGATGTTTATCTACCATTTACATATTTGGAAAAAAAAAGACTTTTGGATCATCTGTTATTAAAAATATCAAATGAAATTTGTGTTGTTAGAGCGAGAGAAATAACGAACTTATACAGGACTTGCACTTTTGCAGAACATGCTCTTGTTTATTAGAGGAGATGGAGTAAACGTATAAAATTCAAGTGCTGGTTTCAATTTGTAAATCTCCTAAAACTTCCAATTTAAGAAATGGTGACACGGTTACACTGTGTTGGGCATCAACGGATCTGCTAGAGTTCTGCAGACATCAAAAACTGGAATTTTCATCATTTTCACATATTCATTTGTCAAAAACTTTACTGATCAAAATGCTCAGATACTTGTCCGCACTTTGAGGACCACATGAAGGGCCAACAACAGTGAGTTTATCTGCTTTAATCAACGAAAAAGAACATAGAGAATTGAGAGGGAGAATAAGAAAACCCAAGTTTGACCAAGTGCGCTGTCGCTGGGGTCATGAACTGGCTCTTGTCCAGCAAGAAAGAGACAGCAGCAGCCCAAAATATGATGATGTTTATGCATTGTACAACTTTTGACTGCTGTTCTGTAGAACTAGAGATGAGGTTTCTGAGAATTTGCTGCAATCAATTACAAATAATATGTTATAAAACATAGTACCTTGCCACACATGCAAGATTTAGGTTTGACTAGAAAGCAGGATTAATACTAGTTCCAGTTGTTTCATGAGTCTCAGATTTATAATTGTTTCAACACAATTCAATTCTGAACACATAAATTGGTTTCTTTCTCTCTAATTTTGAGAACTAGATCCACTTCGCTAGACGCTACCTTGATGCAAAACCTGGATATCCCTCAATTACAACTTGCCGACGCTCAACATGTAATCGGACATCCGACATTTAAAGTATTTGACATGTAACTTTTTTGTTTCTGGTAAATCAGTATATATCGCATTGTTTTTAAACATAGGACAAGGAAATCCTGATAATCTGTGTGGAGTTTTTACTAACACGCTCTTTTTGCAGGTTTTACTGCATAAAGCAAAACTTGTTAAGTGACCTTTTAGAATATTTAATCCTTTATGTTTAACAATAACTTGGTCCTAGTGTTTTTTTTAAGGGAAACTGTATACCTAATTTTGCTCTAGACGTTTCAGGATTTTGGCTTGCTTTTTCTTGTGAAAAAGAAAGATTTACAGATGGCCTGTTTTTGATAATGAAATTTTCTTTACATTTCTTGGAGTCAACATTCTAACACTTCCAAAACATCTTGACTTACGACGATAAAAATATTCTTTGTTATCTCAACAGGAAAAAAAAATCTGGTTCTTTTTCCTTTTTCTTGTTTTTTCTTCTTTTCGAGATGAGATATATGTCTAGATCTTTCAAAGACGCTTCAAATGAGATAATAATGTCTAGACCTTTCAAAGATGCTTCAGAAAGTTCTGTCTTCGTCTTTTGAGGTATAAGAGATACCTGTAAAAGTTAAAGTTGGATAAAAACAAAACTACACAGAAGAATTTATCAGTTGAAACAAATAACAAAAATGACAATTAATCCTGGTCTAAAGTAACACTACCATTTACAGAATTACACCACATACAAGTAACTGGTTGATTCTGAGACTGGGCGACTCTTTTGTTTTCCCATTGCTTAGCCATGCAGCTTAAGTTCCTAGATTTTTTTCTTTTTCTTCTTCTTTCCTTTCTCATTTCATTTGAGAAATTAATAGCCGCACTTTACTGGAAGCAACATCTGATTACAAGACTTGCATGCCATTTTCTTGAAGTTAACAAACTTGTTTTTAGGTACACAACGAAACTTATCCAAAGGGTTATAAACATGCGGATTACAATATTTCTATCCTCAAGAAGAACAAAGAAAAGAAAGGGAAATTAAAAATAAATAAGAAAACTCCATGTTGGATGACCCCATGAGCTTTCTAGACTCCGCATCCAAACTGAGACGACGACTCATCTTCCATAAATTAAAATTAAAATTGAAAAAAAAATCAATTTAAGTTGATCTGGTATATCGGTCCTGGTAAAAACAAAAAAATTCAAGGTAAATTAAACCATATTCAATAGTTTTAAATGTAGGAATTGGAGGAAATCACAATAGTCTAATGCATTGCCTTTTAAGTAAAATCTAGTATTTAATGACCCTTTAAATATTTAACTCTGTTATTTCATACTGTATCCTAGCGTAGAACTCAAATGAAAGTTTGTCCATCTGTTACGTGTAAAAAAGAAAGACTGTGACAGTCTGTTTTGATTATGAAATTTCCAGATTTTTCAAACTCTCAAAGGCCCATTCTTTGACAAAAAGTAGATATCTTTTTCTTTCAGAGTCTGCTTCAAGAAGTGAAAAAGCTGGATACAAAAACTACGTAGAAGAATTTCTCAGTTGAATCAAAGTAACGAACAAGCATACATTAAAAATCCTCAAACTAACAAATATACAATCTTGAACTCGCAATATCTACACAACTACTTGCTCGAATCGCTCAACTCACAAATTACTGGCTGATTCTGATACTGGAAGATTCCTTTGTAATCCAACTGCAGTTCCTTGCTCAATATCAGAACCTCTAGGACTGTTCAAACCCCCCCTGCTCAGAATTCTTCTCAGAGACCTCAATCTCTCCAGCGCCGGCGACTTAATTCCCTCTGCAGGCAAATTAGTAGAAAATCCCTCAACCGCTCGTCTCGGTATCTGAATCGCTAGCATCCCCTTCTGCCTCTTCTCTGAAAACGAGCCTCCAGAACTTGAGCTCCCTTCGTCTAATTCTTCCGTAGAATTCTGTGACTCCGCGGAATCCCCAGTTCCTGAAACTGGTTCCAGGGACTGAACAGGATTTCTACACAGAGGACAAGTAGAATGTGAAAGAAACCACATGTCAATGCAGTCAACATGGAAGCCATGATCGCATGTAGGCAGCAATCTGATCTTTTCACCATCATTTACCGCCGATAAACAAACAGCACATTCAAGGCCGCCCTCCTCCTCAAAGTCCTTAGGCTGAAAGAGGGTGATAGGCAAGGACTTGAGGATTGAAGGATCAAGGGCCTTTTTCAAGGTGCCGGGCTCATTCGGAGCGAAGACTAGATGGCGAGAGCTGGGCCTAGATAAGCCCATCGCCCCCGAATAGCCCTTTGCTCGAAGGTAGAGTATGAGGGCGACGGTGAAGAGCGTGGAGATTATCACGACAGATGCTACGGTGATCTCTCCCGTTACCGTTGCAGAGGTACCACCGTTGCCGTTCAAGGAGTCACCTGAATCCGACATTTTTTATAAAACTGCAAGAATTGTGCCCAAAATAAGAAGGCAAGGGAGAGTTTATATAGGGGGAGGGGGGGTGTGAATGTTTGAATTGAATACCGAGAGGGAGGGATAGGATTTTTTTTTTCTTTTTTTTTTCTTTTTTTTTTTTTTTGTGCGGGGGACTAAAGACTAAACAGAGTAGTATACACATTTGACAAAGTGCAGTGTAATCTAAGGCAGCGTTCTTGTTTGTTTGTTGAGATCAACTTGGTAGTCGGTGTGACCCACTTTTATCTTCTTTTAATTGTTATTATCACTAATTTCATACGTTCATTCATTCCCCTCGTTTTGGTACAGAGAGAGATTTGTTATTGGTGAGATTCTAAAATTGACATGTAAGCAGATTAGGTCATGCTTAGATTAAGAAAAAGTAAATGATATCGTCATTATTTAAATGATGGTCATAAATGTGCATGAATGTGGGTACTGTACAGTACACTGATTCCAGCACAGTGAATTTGTGCTCTGCAAGTGGTTTTCAGCTGGATAAGTTTGTTGATAAAATCATTACAGGATAGGGCACTACGGCAACTGGCTATTAAAAAAGAGAGTGGTCACAAAAAGTTCGGCATGGAAAAATTTTGATCTCCATACTCTAGGATCTCTACCTTTGAGAAGATATACATGACACATACTGTCCTGCAAATTAAGGATATACAAATGTTGTACTCTTTTGTCTTTCTATTTTGTTTTATTATGAAATGTTTTTAGTGAACCACGTGATATTTCTTGTTCCCAAAATAAAGGAAAAACATCATGTGTGCACCCTCAAATTAATAAAATCATGTATTTATTTGTTTCTACATTTATGATTAGCACCCATCTCAATTAACTACATCGCATGGCCAATATCAAGTTTGTATGGCAAACGGTTACCACTTTCATGAATTAGATGAGTCATATTGGCGACCGGTATAGTGAAATACCATAGTAAATATAATGCTGATGGATGAAGTTTGATATTATAATGTTTATTAACACCATATTAAAACTGCAACTTCAGTGAGAACTTTTGTCTGCATATAATATAGGAGGCAGAAAATTGTTTAATCTTTATAATCCCCTATTTTAATCCAATTAACAAGTGCGCCATAACTAATTTTGCTTTAACGTCACTGCCACTATATTATAGTAGCGCAGAAGTGGAGGACAAATGACTTCGATAGTATTATAGTGTTTATGTCACTGTGCTTTGAAGTTTCACGTTTAAATGATCTTTTCTTCCACTCTTTGAATAGTTAATTAATATTGGCCCATTTGCTCAGATCAAGGGGAAAGCAATCATAAAGAACAAAGTTGTCCCGGCAAAACCTCCATAACAGTGAAATCAGGACAGAAAGTATCATACAAAAAATAGTATCATCCGTAGAAAAAAAGATTAATTTCGAGAAATTAGATGTATTATAAATAGTGTTTCGTTATTTTTCTGGTTAAATTATTACTCTAAACTGGTTTCTGGTTGACAAGTGTAGCATATTGGGAGTTACCGGAGAGTGTCGTGTGTAGGTCTTTTAACATAGCAATTGGGAAAATCACAATTAAAAAACACATATTTGTCATCTAATAACCTACCAAATGTCTCTTTTTATCTAGAAAAAAGAAAATACCAATCCACTTAATTATTTTCCTCTTTTTTTTAAACTTATTGCACATTTTTATTTGTGAAAAGCAAATTCAATTTCATAGGTCTACGGGATTGAGTGGGCCGTGAGCCTAAACTTTTGTCCTATGCATACCAATACAAGTTGTTGCCTAATCCCAGTCAGATATTTATCCAACTTTCATCTTCTGTAGTTACTTATGAAGTCAAGTTGTTAGGAAAAAGTTGGCAACCGTAGTTTGTGGTCCTCGTTTAGTTCTTTGGATATTGTCATTCTCTTTTTCACTTTTTTTTTTTTGGGTGTCAAGTATCAAATCGTGGCTTTTGGAGAAAGACTCCCCGCATGCAGCAGCCTGTCCACTTGGACCTGCAGGCCCTAAAAACATTGAACAAATGTGACGGCTCTTTATAGATTCTATCTACAAGGACTTCCCCCCATCATCGAACGAGTGCGTAAATTTTAAGTTTGATCGTCGATCTTAAAGTTAATATCATTTCTACGAATGTTTATTCATGAGTATATATCCATGAGAAGTTATGAGAACACTAATCATTATAAAATTTCATATTCTAACATGCGTTCACATGCTAGCTTATGATGGAAATTGGACTATTTAATGATGTCTTTTCTAAGATGCTCTTTAAGTGCATACTTCGTAGAATTTAAACTTGGTTAAAACTCTAAAATAGTTGTAAGGGTTATAATTTTATACTCTACGACCTTGTGTTTCGTTTAGTTCAAGCTTTCATTTTAAGATTGTAGCTGAGCATCAAAATCAAAGCATGAAACTACCAACTTTATGCTTTAAGAGCCTAACCTGGCATTATTTTGTCTTGGATTAATTGTGGATAAATCCTACGTACTGCCCAGTTAGAATTCCCCCTAGTTATATTGGTGCGAATAGACTCTCTGAGTGAAAATTTTGACTCTTTTAAGGGTTAAAATAGTCATCGGGTCTATCCGTGCTTGGGCAATAGTACAAGAGGTCATTCTTGACCAATAATATTACAGAGGTGAAGATTGACTAGTGAACTAATTGGTTTCTTGATTCTGTTGAGTTCAAAAGAATGATAGTGAACACATTGTCAAAATTAGGGCTGTCCAATTGGGCCCAAGGCCCGGTGCCCGGCCCGGGCTCGAGTCCGGGCTGAGGTGGTGACGCCCGGTCC
>JBAKGM010000139.1:14553817-14565894 GCA_037177215.1 Asparagus racemosus
GGATAATTTAACTTTGTTTGTTTGTAATTTTTGATGGAGGTAATAGAGTGTAGGGGAAGGAAAGTTTTAAAATTATTGTCATTTTCCCCCTAAATTTGGGCGTAGAGTATGAGAAGAGAATTGAGATTTAATTATGAAACCATAATCTTTTTCTTTACATTCTTTTCATTAGAACTCCCAAACATAATAAAAGTAAGTTATCTTTATTTTTTTACTAAACTTCCAAACAAAATATTATATTTTATCTTTTTTTCTCTATCTTTCTCTTCCATATTTTATCTTTCTCTTTCTTTTCCTACTATACTCCCGAACACAGGGTAATGTTCATCATTTTGTGCAAATCTACCCAATAATCAGGGGTTATCTGGATTACCGAAAAGGCCTCTCCTTTTCTTTTCTCAGCCACCTTCCTCATTTTTTATTTTTTATTCTTCCTCTAGTCGCCATTCTTTTCTTTGGTCGGGACTCTGACTCTCTCTCGCTCTCTCTCCTCGGCCTCTTCTCGTTTGCGAGCACTTGACAGTGTCAGTTGTCACTCTCTCAGATTCATTAGAGCTCATCTTTTCCCACTGAAACTCTCTGCTCTCTTAAACCCTCATCTCCCAAAATCTCTCAAATCTCTCCGTGGGTTCTCATCTCTTCCCAATACCCATCAAAACCCACCTCTCAAAATCCAATCTTTCCTCCTCAATCGATGGGGCCGTCTTCAATGGCCTCTCCTCTCTGCACGTGGCTCGTGGCCGCGTGTATGTCTTCCACGTGCGACGGCGACCGGCCGTTGAGGTCACCGTCGATACGGTTCAAGAATAGGAGATCCAGAGATCGGAGTTCGTCAAAGGGGATCGTGTCGGCTTTGTATGGATCGGGGATCAGTAGTTTGATGAGCAGATTTGAGCCCTGTGAAGATTTCTATAGATCAATGAGGGTTGTTACTGATCGAAAGCAGAAAAGGGCTTCTAACTGTGGTAAAAAAATTCAATCTTTTTTCTGGTAAATTGTTTGAATTTATTGATTGTCGTACTGTTTGGTTTTTATGAGGAAAATGGCGGGTAATGGAGTGATTTGGGGTCTAAATGAGGGACCAGTGTTCGTACGGATTAGATTTAGATGTTGGGATTTGGTTGCTTTGCAGTTAATCAACCCAGCTGAAAGTTTATTATAAAACAATGTGGTTACTGATGATTCAGCTTGTTCATTTTTATTTATTACTATTAGTTTTTTGTTTTAGAACTTGGGATTTGGAGAAAGAGATGTATCAAGGGTCAAAGTTTTGTTGCCTTGATCATCTCAGTATTAGAGCCTGAACCCCAAGCATAATTACTTGCTATGCAAATTCAAAACCTAAATGATCAAATATAAATCATTCATGTACGGTGATTAACATATAAATTTTTAGCTGTGGAATACTTTACCTTCTACGTAATATGCGGTTATTTATTTATTTTTCTGCTGGGAAATTTGGACTTCAGGGAAAGTGATGGCAATAGCTGTGAAGCCTGCGAAGCAAGTGGAAGAGAAGAGAAGAACTAATACGAAACAAAGAAGGGTTGTGGTGACAGGGATGGGCGTCGTGACTCCATTAGGCCATGAGCCTGATGTTTTCTATAATAATCTCCTCGAGGGTATAAGTGGAATCAGTGAAATAGAAAATTTCGACTGTGCCGGCTATCCAACGGTATATCCTCTACTTTGCATAATTCATGTTTATAACCTCATTTTAAAATACTTTCTCTGTAGACATTTCTTATGTTTTACATGATCAATTAGTTTCAAGTGAGATTAATATATAGAAACATTTGACCATGTCAACAGCATGATGTTAGGGCCCAGGTACTAGTATTTTGTAATAGTCATACTGTTACTACTTACTAAAATGTTGTAAGCAAGCACGGTAAAGAGTGATTACCCCATTTTGATCCCTGATATTTTAACTTTTTGTCCATAGAGAATTGCAGGAGAGATTAAATCCTTTTCAACAGACGGATGGGTGGCACCAAAACTATCTAAGAGGATGGACAAATTTATGCTTTACATGCTTACTGCTGGTAAAAAAGCTCTGGCGAATGGTGGAATTACTGAAGAAGTTCTGAGCCAGCTAGACAAGACGAAGTGTGGTGTTCTTATCGGGTCTGCAATGGGTGGCATGAAGGTAGAATTTGAAAAATATTTTTGATCTAAAGAAAGTTTTTTTTCTCTTCCCTTGTATCAGCTCTTGTAGTATATTGATGGATTTAGCTGTTACACTTTAAACTTTATTTTATGCCTTTCTGTATGTTACGGTCGTGGTACTCATAAAGATGGATGCTTTTTTTTATAGGTCTTCAATGATGCAATCGAAGCTTTGAGGGTCTCATACAAGAAGATGAACCCCTTTTGTGTTCCCTTTGCAACTACAAATATGGGTTCAGCTATGCTAGCGATGGATCTGGTGAGCCAAAGCAGAATCTGAAGAAGCCTACCTTTGCATACTGATCCTTCAATATTTTTTGAGAATTTACTGTTAATTTCAAGAAACCTACCTTTGCATACTGATGCTTCAATATTTGTGAGAATTTATTATTAATTTCGTCTAAGTTCCTTCTTCTATTCCCTTTGGACTATAGGGCTGGATGGGACCGAACTATTCAATTTCAACTGCTTGTGCTACAAGCAACTTCTGTATCCTGAATGCAGCTAACCATATCATAAGAGGTGAAGCTGTAAGTTATCATGGTCTCCCTCTTATCTGTAGTTAGAAGAAAATATGCTCTGTCTTTATTTCTACTTACATAAGTGTGCTAATCTTGCAGGATGTAATGCTTTGTGGTGGCTCTGATGCAGCAATAATACCTATTGGTATCTGTTCTTTCTGCTAATGAATGCTATTCTTCCTCATGGTTTAATCTTCATGGTCTTTATTAATATTACTATTATTATTATTATGATCATAAATCATCATAAACATCGTCGTCGTCATCGTCCAGGATTAATTGTGTACTTGACATGTGCAGGGTTGGGAGGTTTTGTGGCATGTCGGGCACTTTCACAAAGAAACAATGATCCAACCAAAGCTTCACGGCCATGGGATAGTGTATGTATAGATAGATGAATGATGACGTAGTTCAAAAGGAGATACTTTTTTTGTGTTTGTGCTTATAACTGTGTACACATGCAATTACTTATTATCACCATTACTATTAATTGCACATTTATGTTAATATCTAGGTTATCTGTCATGTGACAGGAACGTGATGGATTTGTTATGGGAGAAGGTTCAGGTGTTCTTTTGTTGGAAGAACTCGAGCATGCTAAGGTCTTATTACAGTCACCACTAACTTGATGTGATGTGAAGCCTTTATCTAATCATATTTTGTTAAAATGTTTTCCTTTCATGATTGTTTTTCTTCCGTTCTACAGCAAAGAGGAGCAAATATATATGCTGAGTTTTTGGGAGGAAGTTTCACTTGCGATGCTTACCATATGACAGAGCCACACCCTGAGGGTAAAATATCATCTCACTTTTACATTGAATATTGAAGTAGTGCTGTCTGGTCTAAATATTCTTACTAGTTCTCTGGCTATTCTCTTTTCGATTAGGGATGGGTGTTGCTCTTTGCATAGAGAAGGCATTAATGGAATCTGGAGTTGCTAGAGAGGATGTCAACTATGTAAATGCTCATGCAACTTCAACACTATCTGGTGATGTGAAAGAGTACCAAGCTCTCATTAGTTGTTTCGGTCAAAATCCCGAGGTATGATGTCTGAGCATCAAACTGTAATCAAAGTACAGATGTATAACTGAGATTTGACATGTTTTTCAGATCATCTCTGTGTGCTTGTTTTTTATACCTTTGTCTGGTTGTAACCTCATAAAGTCACTAATTTGCAGCTGAGGGTGAATTCTACAAAGTCCATGATTGGTCATCTTTTAGGAGCATCCGGAGCAGTGGAAGCTATTGCTGCAATTCAGGTACCTAATCGTAGCTTTTATCTTTTGGGGGAACCCTTAACAGCTTCGATCAGATTATATTGGAAGATCAGCGGTAATGGCCACAACTTTATTTGATTCATTTGGGTCTAGTTGCGTGGTTTTCTTTCTTCTGTTCAACTCTATTAAGGGTTATCTCTCTGCTAAATAAAAATCCATCATAACTGGTGCAATTGCCTCCACTTAATTCTTGGGTCTACTTTGTTTTGTTGATCCATTAACTATTGTCCTATAACTTCTAACTAGTGCACTTATTGTTAATGGTCCATGTCTGTGTACCCATCTAATTGGCTCTGCCTCATTATCCTGAATGTAATAAGTGACGAATTTATATTTTATAAGATTTGTCATATGCAATTAGAATTATGAACAATTTACAATATACACCTGTAATTTTGATAAACTAGGCTTGGATGTACTTAGTACACAACTATCTTTAACTATACTTGGATTAAGTTGCTACTATAGATAGAAATATAGAATAATTTCTAGTGTGATTATCTAGTTAAGAAGGTCCTGAAATACTAGAACTATCCAAAATCAAATTGTTTATTTAAAATGTAAACAAAAGACACAAATCAGCATCAAATTATATGTTATGGCTCGTTTGATGTATTATATAATATTATCTGGGTATTGATTGTAGTTGCTTAGTCATTGTCTAAAGACATTTGACCGAGTGCCAGGATGAACTAATAAATTTTGTGAATAAATTATATAAAGCCTAAAAGGAGAAAAGAATAATCAGCGTCAGAAACTGTCCTCATCTCTGAGGGTTTGGCCAAAGTGTGGATCAAAGGCAAATTGGTCAGGACAGTTATTCAACCAGATTATGTGGTACATGTCGAGAGATGGAAGAAAGTTTTAGTTATGTATAATTGGAAAAACAGAGGCTGAATAAAAGTGGAGACTGACCTGTGCATCTTTGCCATTAAACTTAAAAGGACAGGGAAAAGCTGAACAAGAGTTGCATGGGTAGGAGAGCAGATGAACAAAATTTTAATAGAGAGGAAATCAAAGCAAAAATATGCCTAAAACATGCTACAATAGTTGCTGGATTGAGAGGAATTATAGAAAAGATGGAAAATAAGGATGAGAAAAGGAAGGAAATGGAGGGGAAAGGTAAGAAAGTGATTGTTGTTACTGGAATGATAAAAAATAGGGAGAGAGAAGGGAGGTACGGGACAAGTTGGGTGGCTCATGATTATGGTGCGTCTCATACTTTATGCATGCAACAAAGGATCAGTTTCCAGTGTCAAAAGAGAGAAGAGAAATTAGGTTAGCAAAGCTTAAGAAATATCATGATGAATTCTTGTTTTCATCATGTATAAGAGACCTGTCTCATTATTGTTCTGCCATCTTACTTGGGTACTTCTATTTGGAAGCTGTACCCATACCCGATGTGTACCTGCACCCGTACGGAAAACTTCTTGGACACTTCTTGAATATATGCATACGTCTGTTCAAGCATATACTCAATTATATAATACATGTTCTAATTTAAAACACTCGTACGCTTCTTGGACATATACTCTACACTTCACACCTATTTCTTATATATTGATTTTATGTAAATGAAAAAACATTATTGGTTGTATATAAATTGTTAATTTTAATACATATAAGTATACGTAACATATACATATATAGCCATGTCCCCCTACCCTATCTTTACAAATTTGCCATGTCCCGTAGTACCCATATCCGTACCCATGCAACCTAGTTGTTCTGCATAAAGTATTGAATGATGTTAAAAGAACTCACATCTAAAGACGAAACTGTTATATGATTATATTTAGTATATATAATTGGCTTGAAATAAGTTATGTTCCCCTTTATCTTCGCTGTTACCTAGGGTTTACTGGATTGCAAATTAGAATTAGGGATGAGTTTGATCATAATTCATACATAAAACAATCTTAATTTCTAGTTTGCAACAGAGAGTGTGCTTTCACTTCAAGGGGATAGTTGTCTTAAAACATTCATCCGCTTGGAACTTGGCACCATTGAGAACATCCATGCTACTTTGAATAGATTTTATTAGGTCAGGTGCATTTTCATATGCATAATTAACTAATAATTTACTTGTCTCAAAATCTATTTTACCATACCAATAAGCAAAGCATAAGAACTGCTCATGAACATGATTAGCATTAACTAGTTTTCTCCTACTTCTGGTATTGCAACTCTCAGACCTTCTGTTTACCTATTTTGTCTAGTATATATTCTTAACATGCCCGTCTCCTGAGGCTTGGAAGAAGTCACCCACATTAAGAAACATGTAGCCTGGGCTAATGAGAAGTTTAAACATTAAACATAGGTGTAATACCAACGATATGTATTAAATACCACTAGTCGTGTCTATATCAATCAATTGATACAAGATATCCCTTCCATGATATATATTAGAACCACTTACCCTGGATTGACCTAGAAAGCTAGAGTTCGTATAGTGATTGTATATGATCTGCAAAGGGCACTTTTTCATGTAACATAAACTAGAAAGGACCTATATGGATCATCATTTTATTATAATATGTAAATGTGGATTTGGCATATGGATGTTGTTGTGACGAGGATGTAAAGTCTCCATCATCTTAGATTTATACTTGACAGAAATTTTTATTGTCACCTTCGTGGTGTTTTTGCTTCTTTCGTGGGCATGGGAGATATTTTATATTTGGTTCATATTCTCAATTTATTTTGCGATAAGCTCTTCTGCTATGTGGGATGACTCTAAACTGGCTCAACAAATTAACCGGGATATGGTATGGGATGTTTCCAAGTAAGAGGATGGTAACTTCTCATCTGGTGCAACATCTGTGCTATCCTCAGGGTTTATATCTTACCAAGCTTTTCCTAGTTTGCGCTGTTATGATTTTGCTTCTTTACTGGATCCTAGAGATACTTGGTTCACCTACCCAATATGTGCTACTCTAAAGTTTCCCTGTATATTTTACCTTCAACTACTGTGGTCAGGTTAATCGTGAAGTTGCGGACACCTAGGTTGCTGCAAATAAAACCATCTCTTGTTTCAGTCACTCCAATATTGCTAGACTTTAATGTTGACACATAACCCGAAGAACTTATAAGAATGACATTATTCTTTGTTTTCTAACTTGGTTCTGCCAACTTTACTTTTGTCCTCCAACAGGGATCTATCTGGAATAAGGAATGAAACTTTTAAATATAAGGAACTTATTAAACCTTCATCTTATGACTTGAGGATATTCTGGTATACAATATTGTGGGGACTTTGGTATATAAAGTGACAGAAATTATCTCCAAATGCTGTTACCATAGTCATCATAGTGTTTGCGAAAGATTAGGTGCTGCCATTTTTATTGCTGCCAGTCTCACATTCTTACATTTGGTTGAAGCCTTAGTCAAGTCGTTACAAATTCAACCTTCTTGACCAATCAAATGATTTTGTCTCTTGATTATTTCTCATAAAAAACGCATGAAACTCCTCATACCACTGTTTTGAGTACCAGACTATTTTCCCTTCTTAATAAGTTAATAACCTATTTTGTGATTTTCTTTTCCTTCAAATTTTGTGCAGGCAATTCGAACTGGCTGGGTACATCCAAATATCAATCTGGAAAATCCAGATACAAGTGTCGTATGTTCTCTGTCTAGCTTTTATGATTTTATCTCTATTTTCTTATATATTTATAAGGTTGAGCGCTAAACTCTAATTAGATCCAACTTCTTTTTTGAGGCATTGAATAGTAATTATAATAAAGTGTTCTTTTAATGATCCATCTACATGGTAATGTATATGCATCCTAAGATAGGAAATTTTTTATTTATTTTTGTGTGCACTCATAGTTTCCATGATTGTCAAAGAATTACATCTTTCTTCATCAAAGGAAATTTCTTATTTACCATTAGATCCTAATCTCTAAATTTCTTTAGAAATAGAAAACCACATCTTGGAAAATGAAATGCAAATCACACGTTAAAGACCAAATGCGATCTTGTTCTTGTGATATCTTAAACAGATGCAAACTTTCTACTTGGGATTCACTAATATTTATCTTTGGATTCAGGATGCAAATGTTCTTGTTGGTTCTAAGAAGGAAAAGGTAGATGTAAAAGTGGCGCTATCAAACTCCTTCGGCTTTGGTGGCCACAACTCATCGATTCTCTTTGGGCGCTATGAACAATAGTGGTAGATCAATTGTACTTCATTTTATTCGGTTTTGTTAGATTCTATAGAAATATCAAGCCAAAATATTGTCTGGTTTGGTGGGGGGTCAATCTTGGATTGTATATTTGATTTCTCATTATATGTACCATTTTAGATCCCATCCAGAATACTTGCCTGAAGGTTGATTTTTAAATTGGAGAAGCTTTTGAACTTTGGATCATTTCTATGACTATTCTTGGCTTTGTGACATAATTATGAGATTTATAGTATTTTCTTTTTTGTTTCCACTTGGTAAAAAGAAATACTCTATGCGTATGAATCTGTTAACAAAATGAGCTTAGGGCCAGTGTGGCAACTCCATCAAACTGGACTAGGTTTGAACTTGATTTAGTTCAAGGGTATTTTCTGATTGGAAAAAACTGGGCCATTTTATCTTAAATATTCGTTCTCCTTCTAAAGAAAAAAGAAACAGCAACAAGATAAACGTCGACATTGATTGGATCTCATATATAAACTGTATTTGAGATTTTGCTTGCACTGAACCTGACCTCTCTATAGAGGAGTTGATTAGGTGAGCTTAGCCCAGACTTTGAAACCATCTCCTTAAATCTGTCATGCCCCCAAAGGAAAAGAATAATAATGCTCAATCATAATTAATGATACTAAAAAATAAAAACAAAATAATCTTCAAATTTTGGTAAGACAAAACCTTCATCAATATTCAATACGGCACCTAATCTTTATGGGGTCATTAGTTAAGGGCTTTAATAATTAGTTGTCTATGAATCATACACTAATAAAAGATGCAAGGCGCGTGAACTTGCTGTTTCTGAGCTGAACTCGTATAATTAAAACACTGAGTGACCGATAAAGTCGGTTTAATTAGTAATTATGCCTGACTATTGATTGATTTGGTGCAAATGGGG
The DNA here is from genome assembly GCA_037177215.1 of Asparagus racemosus. NCBI lineage: Eukaryota > Viridiplantae > Streptophyta > Magnoliopsida > Asparagales > Asparagaceae > Asparagus > Asparagus racemosus. The sequence goes on from JBAKGM010000139.1 coordinate 14,562,864, forward strand.
CCAAACCTTTATATATCTAATTAAATGCCACAATCTTGAACTTTGGGATTCACGGTACTTAAAATATTGATTTAGGCAGGGCCTACATGTCTTCTTGTGATAAATATAAAATTATTGCTTGTCTGGTGAGTGCAAGATCTAGAAAAAAAAAGTTATATATAAATATAATATAAACAAAACAAATATAAATATATACATAGTTTTATTAAATACCAATGATTAGGAGAAGTTAGACAGAAATAGAGTAACAAATATATACATGACACAACCATTTACGAAGAAAAGCTAGACATAAATAATATGAGGCAAAAAAAGCCAAATTGGTTTAGTCTGTTCACATATCAATGTTAAATATCAATTTATATTGTTTGATTCAGGTTTCACCTTTTTTATAGAAATCACGTCGCAATCATAAATTTAAAAAAAATACTCATTTCGCTAGAATGACAGTGTATGTAAGAATGAATTAGAAACTATTGCTTAAAGTTTAATTGGGCGTATTGTAACATCAAAACGTACGTTTCAATGTCACAAACTATGCAATCTTTTTTTGTTTGAAGAAATTTAATTTTGTAGGCTGCTGCATGTATGTATTTAGCTCACTTTTCACAAAATTTAAAAAAGTGAATTACATAGAAATTCATATTTTTACTTATTATTTTTGAAATGTGCACCAATAATTTGATCCTTCGTAAAAAAGAATATTCCAATAGACCCCCATAAAATTTCGCCCAGTAATAATTAGACAAAAGAAAAACTCAATGGCAAAATTGCAATTTTCTGAATATCTCGGCGAATTATCGCCGGCGAGGTTGAGCTAACGCTAATATATATACCTTTCAGAGATTCTCGCTAAAGTTCCCATTCTGCCCCTAAACCCGCCGCCGTAAATCCCCGTAACGGTCCCACAGCCTCACAACACTGCCGTCAATCGCCGTTAAGTCCACGTAACGATACCACCCCAAATCCCCTCTCATCCCCTCCGGTCTCCATAACGGCCCTCTCATCCCCTCCGGTCTCCATAATGGCGTCTCTTCCTCCTCGTGGTCCACGTCACTAACGCCGTCACACTTGTAGCGGTGGCCGTAATCCTCCACGTGGAAGTACGCCGTGAACCTCCCCTTGGTCCGGCTGCAGTCCCCCTTTCTCTCCACGTGGCATCTCCGCATTGGTAGATCCTTATCATTGTTGGGCCCCACGATAACGGCTTCAGTGGGCTTTGCGGCAACTTGAGGTGGTTCGGGTTTCGGGTCGGGTTTGATTTTGGACCCGACGAGCCGGATCCGCCAGAAGCCGAGGGCCGCGAATACTACAGCGAGCCACGTCCATGCGGAACCGGATAAGGCCGCGGAGTAGCGGAACGCGAGGGCTTCTAGAAGGGATTCTAAGAGGTACATTATGGCAAGAGGGTGGAAAGTTTGGAGGGGCATTTTGGGAGTGGAAATGAGGGGAGATTTTATAGGGGCAGGAGAGGGATAAAACGGGAAGATGCTGGGAATCGAGAGCTGGAGATGCTGGGATTATGTGGGGAGTAGTTATGCACACGTGTAAGGTGAGGATTTGGTTGGTACTGTTTAATGATGGGTGGAGGTTTAAGGAGTGGGACCCGCTCGGGTTTTGTGGATAGAGTCGTCTGGGTTTTGTATAAGTTAATGTGAGATAATCTTATCTACTATCGAATTCCTTTTTTCTTTTGAGTTTGAGCTATGATTGGGAAAATAAAATATCTAGAATTAATCGTTTATACAACGAAAATAAATGTAGAAAATATATTAGTGTTTGATGGGTGGGTTGCAAGTTAATAAACATTGATTTGTGTTGGTTTTGGTTGAGATTGATTTCTTGATCATAAGTTTGTTAAAGTCTAATTAACAATTACTCAATAAGTTTAGTCATGAATTTGCTTAAATTGTGGTTCTAGTTGTTGTTATTTGCATCAATTGATAAAGAAACCTAAATTGATGGTTTAGGCTTGACTTTTCACAGATTGGTTTTTTGTTTTAGTTATAAAAAAATATCACCTGTGTGATAGGTAGAGTTAATTGGATCAGAATTATTCAAAAATTTAATTCAATTCCAACTCATGTTATTTTTTATTTGGTTAAAGAAGAGTAAAGAAGAAATAATATCAGAGTATAATCAGGAGTCTTTACTTAGGAGTCAAATTAGTACATAATTGCAGTAAAAGTATATCATATACGTGATGTTTTAATCTAGAAGTTGAATTATTGTTGTGTCGTTCAACTTTGAATAATATTAAGAGTATATGTTCCGATAAATTGTCAATAATTCTTTTTTTTCCCCCTCAGTCAGACTCTCTTTTTTTTCAATATTTTCTCCACATATTTGAAGAAAAAGAATAATCGATTGTGCATTCTCATGTATTAATTGGACTTGAAGACGAGCAATAACCTGTGCTCTCTCATACTCAACACATAATCATTAAAAAAATTTCCAAACGGAATACAATTGTTGTATTTCCAAGTTGAAGCACTCACGTTTATCTCATGCACATAAGAACGTTATTCAACAAGGTCATTAATCTGTGCGTTTACACTTAACTTCAATCTATATCCAAACACGATATGCACCAAATTCCAAAAGGTAGATTTGATGATGGGTCCAAAATTAATACGTCACCTAGTTTGTGGCATTAGTGAAGTCTTACATGAGGCAAATTCTCTTTTGACTCCAATCTACATCAATGTGAATAAAAGAGAACAATTCCGCATGACATTCTGTGATACAATTGACTGGGACCAAGAGAGTGTTCAGAGTTCAGAGTTAAATCGGAGTAGGTACTTTTTCATAGTCTAGTTATATGATTATCTCCCTTTTGGTATGACAACTTTGTCTTTGAATGGAGTAGAAGGGCAACTAGTAGAAACATGATCTTAATTTAATTCAGAAACATATGTTAATATGTTCATTTTCTTTTCTTTTTATTTTCTTCTCCCTCCTCTTTTCTTTTCTCTTCATGTGTTACACACACGCGGGAACGTGCACGCTCGCGCGCGCACGTGTGTGTGTG
>JBAKGM010000139.1:14618005-14631477 GCA_037177215.1 Asparagus racemosus
AAAAACTCCCAAACGAAGTAAACTTGAAATTTTACATTCACTTCCATCCATTTACCTCCATCCAAACAGGGTGTAAAGGTGTGAAATATACATATTGCTAGTGCAAAAAGACATTTTGGTATGAACCCAAGCAAATCAAGTAAGTGTTGTCCAATTTTGTCTTAATGGAAAATACATTTAAAAGAAATAGTATCCGAATATAAATAAATATCATTTTTCGAAGCGAAGTACAATGTTGGTTATAGAGCAAACAATGTTTAACATGACAAACCTCAATATAGGCTTTAGTCTATCTAATTAAATTTAGCTTCACGCATCAGTTTGGATATAAGATCCTATAACACACTAAAATGAAAACTTTGCGGCATGCGATTATAGCCTGTGAAGGAATTTCATGGTCTCATCCTCTGACAAAATCATTATAAGTGCATTATGTACTTGGATGCGCTAGTGAAACATAGAAGAATGAAACAAGCAAGATGCAGTGAGATTATTTTTCGTTAATTATACCTTCTATATGAGATACTATGGCCTATGGGGGATGCACGAATCCATCCTTGCATGTGCTCGGACGCCACGAGATGAATAGGGAGAATACAGTTTCTTTTTTCTGTTTTCTTTTTTCTTTTTTTTTTAAAGGAATGAATACAGTAAGTAACTAGTCTTTAACCCGTGACATGGGCGGGACTTGATATTGTAATATTCTTATACTCATAATATTGCAATATTATGATTCTAAAAGTTATCTTTTGATTTTTCCTGTAAAATTGTGTTATCAATTGGAGATATTATTAAAACACCTTTTTTAAGCAAAAGCAAGACATAAACAAGACATTATTGTAGCATTTTGCTGAATCAATATTTCTAAATAAGTGATATATCGTGTTACTTCTTTTGGCAAAAGAGATACATGACATCAACATTGCAAACTACATATGGTCAGCAGAAACATGTAAAAGCGGCAAATATATCTAAAGAAATAGGCTTGATGTAAACTTTAGCATCCAATTGACATTGAAGAATAATAAATTTTCATGAACTTGGAAATATCCAAGATTTTTTTTTTGTATTCACGATTTAAGATACTTTAGCCAGTATGTAAAGTGACTATTTGCCTAGTTCTTTGATTATTGAGTTTGGAAGGCTATCATTTGATCTTTAGGAGATTGATGGCCTGAACTAATCACTAGTATGTGTCCTAAATATAGTTACATGTATAACATGGCAGTTGTGAAATGGATTGAAGCTGTAGAGGGGAGGAGATTGCACCATTGGCTTTCAAAAACATTTGGTAATAGAGGATTAATTGAACCGTAATTGTAATCCGTAATGATGGGAACAAATAAGCATTTTGTTATGGAGAATATGAAAGGATACAAAAATGCTCTCTGTATAACGGAGATGATGAAAGGGCTAAAGGGATTTATGATATTTTAAAAAAAAAAAAGAGGAGAGAAAAGAAAAAAAAGGCATAGTCAGTGGGATTTAATTGGACTACTAGATATGTGTGTTGACTGTTGATCTATAACTAAGGAACAAAAAAAGAAAAAATAATTAGGTGGTGGGATTAATTTAACTTGGGTGTCCGTAGGATCTAATGATGATAAGGATTAAATATGCATTTACTGTTGCTCTTTAACAAAGAGAGATAACAAATATGTGGTATATTTGGTTAGATTGGATTGTTTATCAAAGAAAATGGATTGAGAAAACGCCACGTGGCACATCAAGATGCCAATACTTAGCAAATAATGGAGCTTGAGATTATTGCTTTGTTAGTATAGTATTGATGATTTGTGTTGTCAGTATTTTTGTCCTCAAATATTTTTTGGTCTCAAACGAGATAGATAATCTAGCACTTACTTTTTTATCCCAAACATTAATAGTCCTACTCCCTGTAGCAGTCTCCACACCATCATAATATACTTTGAGACAGAATAATGATAGAATTATTACTTATAATATCCAGCTACAGTGTAGAGTTTCCCTAAAAAGGTTTCAGAAATCTTTGACTTTCTAAATGATAGCATCACAGCGCACCTTAAGTGGTCATCAAAAGTGAAAACTTAATAGAAAATTCAAGAAAAATACTTAACCTAGACACAAAGGGTATTATTAAGTGCAATTAAGGTCACCTGCTATACAATCTTCACATGGTTTTGAATCAGAAAGTTTTTGAGTCAGGATAACACTGATCCAAATTAAACTGACAATATATTGCCATCATGTTATTGCTTTATACGCTGCATTTTTTATTTTTTTTTAAATAACTAAAATCCTATGATTATTTTTGTCGGAAAATATAACTATTTTGACAAACCTCATGATCAGTTGAATGAGAAAAGAGAGATAAGTACGTTAGTTAAATTATTTTGACGGTTCAGCATAAAAAATTCATAGATCCAACATTTTTTTTTATAACTAAAATCCTATGATTATGTTTGTCGGAGAATATAACTATTTAGACAAACCTCATCAGTTGAATGAGCTAGAAGAGAGATAAATTCGTTAGTTAAATTATTTTGACTGTTCAGCATAAAAAATTCATAGATCCAACTTTCATGCATTGAATACGTAAAGTCAAGGCCTAACTCGAAGTGATTTTTAAGTATACCATTAAGTCAAAGTTAAACATGAATTTTTTTTTTATAAATTTTTTATTTGGATGCAGAGCTATGAGTCTATTATATAATAGATGAATCATTTTCTTTTCAATCCTATGGAGAAGAATGATGGACGCGCGGTCTCGTGTCTCATAGTTAAACATTTCATGACTTTTAGACCACAAAATGCTCTATAAAAAATAAATATTAACCAAAAATGCTACACAACTTATTTTTCTACACAGAGTATAACAATTAGCTAATTTCTTAATCCAATTTTATAGTCTGAGTATAATGAACAGAAAATCACATAGATGAGGCTCAAATATTTCTTAAGTCTTTCTCCTGTAGATTAACTACAAAGTCGACATTAATTCCAAGTCGATCTCAGTGGACTCTGCCTAATACGCGTCATATGCCTCTACCTCAAGAATTGGCATGCAAAACATTTAACAACTTATGACTATGCTATTGGCCATTTATCACAATAAACGTCCAAAAACATTATAAACACATACGAAAATGACAAGCTGAAACAATAATGAGGAAAAATCATATAAACTACCCTCTATAGATATTGATATAGAGAGAAATAGCAGAATGCAGTATGTGTTTCTTTATCAATTTCGAAGATGGTTACACTGATTAATTAGTAGCTAATTTATACCTATTCTATTGATCATACTAATTTGTATATTGAATGAATTGATTTAAAATTAGTAATGAAGACATGTTTCATTATCAATTTCGAAATTGATAATAATATAGAGAGAAATAGCAGAATGCAGAATGTGTTTCATTATGAATTTCGAAGATGGTTGCACTGATTAATTAGTAGCTAATTTATACTGTTTCTATTGATCATACTAATTTGTATATTGAATGAATTGATTTAAAATTAGTAATGAAGACGTGTCTATGTTCCTTCATGTATATATTCTCCGCGATTTTCTTGAGGGTTTTTAGAGTGCATAGTGGCTGAATTATTTTAAAATTAATAATGAACACGTGTGCTATTCTTCTTCCTATATTTTCAATATTATTTTAGGTAAAGGACCATCTGAAGACCGGTGCTTTAATATGAAAAGTCACAGCATGGGATCTTGAGCGTTGCCAGTTAATCATGCTCAAATTCATTGAACGAGCTCAGGACCCTCGTATTCATATCTTGTATTAATATTTTAGGATTTATGCTAACCTTCGCTATTTTGACTATTGACCTTGTTGCAATATTTTACATCAAATTTTCTGGCAGAGAATGTAGAGAACGGACTTCAGAATTTAGCTGCTGAGATGTGTCGGCTTTCCACGCTTAATATTATAACTCAAAACAAACATTTAATTAGTATTTAAATATCGACTTAATATTGATTTTTGGTTAGCTCGCGAGAGACTTGTTGATGAACGGACAGGATCTGACCTTAGTTCCTGCATTAAAAAAAATTAATTAGGATGCCCTTATGTTTATGTTCTTTTTCTTTCTTTTTTTTCCTTTTCTTTTTTATTTTATTTTATTACATATTTTGGTAAGTTAAAATTTTATGAAGATAGAAAAAGAAAACAATAGGGCTGCTCACAGGCAGTGAGCAAAAACAAAGAATTTACACAGAGAAGATTAAATAGATTGAGATAGCATTCTGGCTTACATTATGTTTCAATAATAAATAAAATAACTGTTTCATTCAACAATGGATATTCTTATGGAAAAATCCTTCATCGCGCCAGGTGAGTTTCTTCTTCGGCTTTACATACAATTTGGGCATATGTATTCCAACCCGCCAGTTTTCGCATAATCCTGTGTTGCATGACAGAACAAATGAGATACAAGTAGGATCATCATTCTTCAGTTACATTTAACAGAGACTGTAAGTTAACGATTAACTGTGACGTTCCGGATACAAAACATTTGCTTACAATCTCCTAAACAGATGCGTACACTACAACATGCATGCAGTTTTTATGGCTTTTATAACTTGTAATGACAGCGGTTGGACGAGCATTAGGTATATCATCAGTTAAGAAATTAATTGCAAGTATAATGTTTAGTAACCTATTACAAACATCATGCTTCAGTAACAAGGTAAGGACCAAGTATTATACCAAACAACCATGTGAATCCATCCACACATGATAACTGAACCCCAGGTCCTTTTAGGCGAAAACAAAAATAAAAAAGTAAATAATGCGGCAGAGAACTCTTTGCTTATAAAGTTCAAAATTAGGTAAGAGTTTTAAGGAAGACAGATCTCAATTTGGCTTAGGAAGCAAAGTACCGAGCGAGGTAGGCACAAACATGCGCACACAAGAATATGACAACTGACTGGCTACTCTTTTCGGGAAAGGAAGAGAAGAAAATAATTTTACGGAAAACTTTCTCGTTTAAAAGTTTAAAAATAGATCAAGAAAATAAATATTCCTTCATTTTGGTAAAACTTGCAACCTACAAATTGGAATAGAAGTAAATGCATGATGATAAATGAGAGAAATAATTTCGGTCATATCATTATCAGAAAATTATAATTTGGGAGGGAAGTAAATGTGTGATATTGAGCTTGCAAACCTTGAAAGAAGCAATATTTGGCCGGTGATCGCAGTCATAATGGGCCCATTCACTACATATGCTACAATTTACCCAATTCCCTGGATCACCACTGCGAAAGAATTCAAACACCCCCCACTAAAGGTATTAATTTTGGAAGTGAACAAAATAGAGAAGGAAAAAGCAAATAATAATAACAATAGAAAATTAGTAGCTATTACCTTTCACACAAGATGCAGCACTCTGCTTCCACATCATCATGAGCTAACTCATACTCCAGCAGGTACGTCATGTAATGGTCTTTTAACATTGTTCCAATGCTCTGAAATTATTCGTTCGCAGGACAAGAAACGGTTTTTAAAATGAAATATGCAGATTCAATGCTTGAACAAAAACATCAAAATGATACCATGAAATCAAGTGACGACTCGACTTGATTTTAGGGATAAAACTAGATTGGGGTCTGAATTTCTTAAGTAGAATCAGGTTCCAGTCTGCTTAGATCTACAATACTGGATCAGAATGCGATTTGGGAGATTTTAGATACTGTTGGACCCAAATCCAAACATCCCAAACTCGATTGATGTCATCTATGTATTTGATTTGTTTAGGTGTAAGTACAACTCCTCTCTTTTGGGAATTATGAAGTTTTCAAATGTACTTGTATGTTGAAAATCTTTTGTTTTTCTTTATTAATACTCATTTTAATAAAATTAACTTGTATCAAAAATAATCTGAACAAGAATTTGAATCCAAATCTGAGTTTTTGGACAAGCCGATTTCAAATTTGGATCTACTGACTCCTTTCGGATTCAGATTCATATTGGGTCCAGATCTTACACAGATCTGTTTCAAATCAGAACCAGCCCATGGTATTACTACATATTCAAGAATTTCAAATGTTAAAAAAAGAGTATCAACGTACAGTCAGTCTATGGGTCCTCGTATAATTGCGCATATTAATGAAAATCTGGCCTTTCCAGTTGATTCCTTTGGCTTGTGAGAAGCCTCCTCTGGAAACAACCTAAAGCAAGAGAAATGCATCTAACGTTATGTTCCATATAATTTGGTATTTTTGGCGGCATTTGAATCCAGCTCTAAAAATTTAGAAAGTGACACCTAAACTAAAATATAAAATATTGATCTATAGAATCTACATGAAAAACGTATTTTAAAAAGTAAAATGCCAACAGAAGTTCATTGCCCGCAAATATAGGGCGTATGAGATAAATCTCATAACAGCGAGATCAATACTACCCAAGATTTATGTTCTGGAAGCATCCAAACTAACTGACGAATGATTACTCTTTAAGCTATGTAGGTTATTGGCGTACATTTATGGTACCCACAACCATTTTGACTCAACAAAATCTTTAGTTTATATATGAATTTGTAGAACACATACCTCCTTATAGAGATTGAATAAGTCCAGTTGTGATCCATTAAGTACAGCATCAGGGAATTCTGAAATTCCTCCCTTAGGAACGAGCCAGCTCTGCCCCCGATGAATTATATACTGTTTAAGATCTTGAAGAAATTCCTCCTAAATAATGTGAAATAGAGGTTAATAATATGTTTCGATGCATCAATTATCATATTATTGACAAAATTGAGGTATTAGTACTTACTTCTGAGCATAGCTCAATGTGGCTTCTCTTGCACCCATGTTTCTGTAGGGGCAAAGGGCTCGTAGAAAACTGCAGTGCTTTGAGGAATCTCAATGAAAATTCACTTTGTCTAGAAGGAGCAGGGGGCAGATCGGTATTTCCCATTGCAGATACTGAAGGTATAAACTCTGCAACATGCTTAACTCCATCATCTAAGAAAGGGTTCTTTGGTAGCGGCCTAATATGAGGAACTGGCCTCAATAATGCAATATTCACTGGTTTGGCTTTCCTCGTACTCACAAGAGGAGCATGCCATTTAGGTGGTCTAAAAACTATCGAATCTTGGATATCCCGGACTTTCTTTCCTCTTTTACAAAAGAAAAGAAGGCGATCAGCATCTTCTTTATCAAATGATGTAACAGGGGCACCAGCAATGGCTCCGACTCCTAAGGCCACGAGACTCCGATAACAAAATTCCCTTGCCAAATATTTCAACATCTGAAAATTCGAGGGAAGGATTGGGGGGGGGGGGGGGGGATTTTGTGAACAAAGTTTGAGATATGTATTTCAACGAATACCTGATATAGTTAATCGTAAAAAAATAGATAGATAGTAACCTCAGAAGCCCAAGCAGGGACTTTCACAAAGATTTCAAAGACAGGTGCCCCTGCTGCTATAGAAAGAGTATTCCAATGTTCACGGGATTTCTCTTCACTATTTGGTATGGCCTTGATGAATCTATGACAATTCTCAACCAGTTCTTTCTTGATAACGGATTCAAGAAGCTGCATCAAGTCAGATATTGATTTAGCGTTTAAGGAATTCAAATTCCCAAGTTAAAAGAAAAATAGAAGATTTTTTTTTTACTTGATTATCAGAACATGTAGCTGCAGTGCCAGACACGAGAACTGAAAAATATGCATGACTACCGGTGGTGAAATAACATTTGACCATCATTGTACCATTCGAATCAGTCTCAGCTTCACTGTTAGACATTTTCAAACCATCCACAAACTAATTATTACTTGTCATTAGAACTGTAAGCAATAATAGGGCAATATAGTAAATAATTAATCAATATAATAAACAGTTGATAGAGGAAGAGAAGCGTTAAAACTTAATTACTGAGAATTCAATGAACTAAAATGAGATCAGGTTAATAACAATGACAATAATAAATTTGGATGATACATGATTTGTTTTTGAACTGCTTCAGAAAATTTCTTAGGATAGAATTGTCATGGTACCTGAGTGTATCTTGAAGACTACTTCCACGAATCTGGAGAAGCAGGGAAAGAATGTCAAAACAATGTCTTTAAAAGTACAAAACAATGTGTTTAAAAGTACCTCATGCATAGGAAAAGAGAATAAAACATGCAAGTAGATCGATCTTTAAGAAAGCAGATTAGAGTTTCTTGGCTATATTGATAGAAAGTCAAGAAAATTAAGCTAATAGTATCTCGGTCACATAACTTCTCTAAAATCAGAATGCGGTTCTGAGAAGATGCAACTAGAAGGTAAGCATTACTGATAATATCTAGATGCAAGATGTTAACACCACTTTCCGCATATTCAACTTATTATGATGGATTTATTGATTTAAATACCTGCACAGAAGTATTCTATTTTTTCCCCTCAGTCATGCAGAGAAAAAGTAGAAGAAACACTTGAATCCTACTTTTCTTGTTGTCAATTTGGATTGCAGAGGAAATAAAGTAGACGTAACATCTTTTTCATTGATTTTAGTTGAAGGACATGAAAGAGGAAGTTACGTATTCTATTTTCCTCTCTAATGGGTTTAACTGAAGGAGAAACAAGAGATGTTAGGGTGTTTTTCCCCCCAATGTTGTTGGTTGAAGGAGAGACGAAAAGAAGAAAGTATAATAAGAATTTGCCCTCATTTTTTCCCCCTCTCTAATGGGTTTAACTGGAAATAGCAAGATTTGAGGGGTAATTAATGGACTACCAAAATTTGAAGGGTACACACAGAACCCAACAGTTTACTATTCAACTTACTTCAATGTTCAAGAGCGCACTGAGCCCATCCTCCAATGAACCCAGCAAACATGCATCCTGTAAATAAATAAATATGATTAAACTACATGGCAAAACTTCAAAACATTTCATGGTACCAACTGTACCCTAAGGAATTAAGGAAAAGTAGCAAAAGAAAAATAAAATAGAAGGCTAGATCAGTATTCACAGCTCCAACTCACCAGAGAACAAGGCAAGCCACAAATAAGAAGCCTCAAGTCCACATCCTTATGATGTATTTTTATATGAGGAACAATATCACATGGGTCCGTTCCTTCTTCACCCTTAGGTTTCTCTGGAGGAGTGATGTTTATCCTCGGCTCATCTCCAAGCAAAAGAGGCCAAATGTTGTCCCCAGCAGTTTGGTAGTTAACAGGGAGAACGTAACTATTCTTAATACAATATAGGCGGAAAGATGCAAATGCTAGTTGGAATGCATCCCATACGTGGCTCAAAGAACTGCTTAGACAGAAAACCAAGCATTAGACTTTGTTAATTTCATTGAACTGCAATAAGGCAAGCAGGACAAGTACCTTTGAATAACAGCTAACAGTGCTTGCCGAAAGTGGGAAGATGCATACGAAGAAAATGTTGAATTCCAATAAATTACATATGGAACCCCCTGAAAAATACCAAAAAGAGGTCTTTGATCAGTAATTCGTCTCTTTTCGAAACACTAACAGAATCTGTCATCAGTTCCTCTGAGGTAAAAATCTGATGCACACAACCACAATGTCTCCCTCCCCATCCAAGATAAAGAGAAAGAAAAGAGGAAATTATACATTGATATTGGTAACATTTAACCACAAAAAAGAAAAAAAATATTCACACAATTCAAACTTCACCCATCCTGAACCTCACCCACCTCTCCCAACCCGTTAGGAGACAAAAAAATTACATGCAAAAAGAAGTTGTTTAATAAGCAAATATACCGCAAGGAAAAAAATTATAACAAAATCCAAATTTCTCAACTAAGAAATTTTATGAGATGTTGAATGAAAACATTAACACAAGTAAAACAATCAAACAGAATTGGAGCAAAAAAAAAAAAGTTGTGTTTAAATGAGCATCCTCAAACCATAAAAAAGAAGCTTCTAAGAGAGAAACCATATTTCCACGCCTTAATTAAGATTGGCAATTCTCTCATAGATTCTACAAATAAATGAATAGAAGGACAGGTTCTTATAAGTACTAAGAACTTGATAGTCAGAAAGATTGAACTATCTAAAGAATGAATAAGAACACAAGCATGACAAGTGCACATATGCATATATTGAGTTAGAATAGGGATTTTCCATCAAATTCTCAAAAGTCGAATTAACACATCTCCTGTCCTTTATTATCCGTCATAATTTCAAAGGATGAATGACAAAGGAATAATATAAGGGTCGGCCAAAAGGTAAATCTACTGTGCATTAAGTGTTTACACTACCATTTTATTCGTAATGGAAAGTGTGCAGTCTAACCCCTCCCCTTCCCTCCTACACATACGCAAGCACACAACGCGGTGTGTGTGGAAATAATCAGTATGAGGTGGCAGCTGTTTTTGCTCAATAAGCTACAAAGAGTTACATAGAGATGGACATGTGATGACCCCCACCTTGCTAATCACATCAGTGGGTAGGTCTCAACACCTTTATGATCTCTTGGCAGCTCATTTAACAAAAAGAGCCGCGCAACTCATACACACTTGCAGAATTTTGATTCGTTCGCTACCCAACATATGGTCAAGAACCACCATATAAAATACAAAATAGATGACAGATACAGCAAGTTGATGAGAAAAGCATGGTTGTATTTCTCAATTTACCTTCCCATGCAATGTCCGTGCAAGGTTTTCACTTCTCGGGACCTCCAAATAAACCTGTGTAATTCAGAAAACAGAGTAAAATGTCAACATAATTCAGAAGTTGCCTAAAATTTTGAAGAGATTAGACAATGATACATAATGCAAAAGTTGTAAAAAATTTGAAACATGTACATATTTTGAGTGGATATAGCAATATGCTTATATTCAGCTCGTTGCGTTATGTCATGCTTCAGACATGAATGTTGATTTCTTGTCAAAATTTGTATCATCTACTACCTTGTTCAAGCATGCTGTGCCTTCCCCTAAGCATGACTTTTTTAAATGTCAATGCATCACTTCAAATTGTCATTTATGTGTGTGTATCCAAAATGCAAAGCCAAACCTGTGCTTTGCTCTAATCAATTGGTAAGTGTCAGATTTCATTTGTCACGTGGAACAGTAGGTTTGGTTCATTAGGCAAATAACCCAAGGTGATTTCAGCTGTATGAATTTCCAAGGGAGTAGAGTATTGATTATTTTTCCTTGTTGAACGCATGGATATTCAGGCAGCTTAATGCCCATGAGACAGACCAATATAGAAAGTTGTTGGAATATGTGACTTGCATGCATGCAAATCGAGGAAAGTTGTCCAACGAGGATTTGAGTTTATGAGTTTGATTTAGAGCAGTGTTCTAAATGCCATGTATCAGAATCATGTTCGACAGGAAAAAATTAATAATAGATGGTAAATATCTGGAATATATTGCAGATTTTTAGTAAATCTCAAAGTGTCATATTGGGTAGATATAGATACCACAGATATCCTGAATTAAATTTAAACATAAAATGTCAAACCATTTAAATAAAGATATGTTTGGAGGGTGCAGAGGCAGAGAGAGATGTAACTAAGAGGAGTTGAAAGTGAGGCAGATAAGGAATGAGAAAGAGAAGGGTAAAGAGACTCCCTACTCGAGAAATGTTAGGCAAAGAATTGAGACCTAATTCTCTTATTTTGAGACTGATATAAGCAGGTTTAAATTTGGGTTTAGGGTTTAGTTGAGCTCTACATCGAAACTTGACTTCTAAATTAAATCTTAACCTAGATCAAGATATGGTGCCATTTCCGGGGATTTTTTGGTGCCAAAATATCACCCGATATATTGGAAAAATCATGAAATGTCAACCAATATATCGGGAAATCTCCATGATTGAGGACATTTTCAAAAAACAAAAAAAAAGATGATCGACATGTAAAACATATCTCGTTACGGAAAGCTTCATAAAAGCATCATTTCTATGATTGAGAGGTATTAAGGAGTAAAATTAGTCTCAAATTAAATAGGAAGATGATTGAATGTAGTGTTAAATTAATTATTAGACAATTAAACACAAAAGTACAGAGCTTATAGTTTGTAATGCATGCCTCCTCTTCAAATATGGTAAACCATAATAGAGGCACAAACCGATATGATTTTGACTGACTTTATTCATTCATATTCCAATTTTAAAAAAATTGAACATGGTAAATATTTTGTAAAGAATTAATTCAAACGACTATAAGGTTTCCCTTCCTAAACTTTGCATGATTGGCACATATATCCAAATGTTAATGTAATCATAATAGAATGTAGATACCCTACGAGTTTTATATTACAAACATTTATCGAAGCTGGTATACTGTATATCACTTGAGTTCCTTCATCTATAGTACAGAGGTTAAATCACGATTAGTTGATGATACGTTCACAACTGTATTTTATTCCACAAAATAATTTGAAGTCAATCTATTTTATTCATATTTCTAGTAGCTTATATAGAAAGAATTGCAATCGTAAGGTTGGGATACATAATCCAGAGGTTATTATATAGCAATATTTGGTTGGATGGAGTAGTTAGAATAAACAAACTTTGATTATGAAGAACGTGCTTGTTTATAGATTGTTGAATAGATTAGATTCCTTAACACTCTCCCCCAAGCTGCAATGCAGATATTGTTGAACTAAGGTTAACGATGAATGTGTGGAAGAGCTCCATATGCAACGGCTTTGTGACTTGTGAGAATTTTTGCAAGTTACTTTGTAGAACAGACATCAGACATGCGAGAAGAGGAGGCCAATAAGATTGAAGGTGAAAAAAGAAAGCAAATGAGACCACACATGAAAAAGGTCGACAATATTGCACATAAGAGGTCGATAAAGTACGTGCAAGAAAAAGAGGTTGACATGAATACACGTGAGTATATGTGATTGAAAAGATTGCATGCAAGAAAAGAAGATTGATGCCACTGCATGTGAGAAAAGGAAGCCCATGAAACTATATGTGAGAAGAAGAGACAAACCGGAGTGGATGCAAGAAGATGAGACCAACAAGACTGCATTCCAGAAGAGGCCAATGAGGCACTATAGAAGAAGAGATCGGTGAGACTACATAATAGAAGAGGAAGCATATGAGATTGCCTCTGAGAGGATTGACAACGCCGAGACGAGACTGACGCTCCAAGAATTTGATCGAGTTGGATATGTCGATGGGAGTATAGCGTGAGAGATTGGGAGGTTGACAGAGGACTCTAGAGGACTAGCTAGATGTTGCCCATGGGAAAGCACAGAGATAGCGTTAGAGGCAGCAACACCCTTAATGGGCCTGAGTTTTAGACTTTAAGAGAGATTCTAGAGTTAGAAATTTTATTTTGATTTCATCTTAAATAGTTTAGAGCCAATCAATTTTATTCATGCTTCCACTAGCCTATATAGAAAGAGATACAATCAAGAGGTTGGGATACGTAATCAAAAGGTTAGAATGTAATTGTTAGAATAGTTTGTGTGCGTGTGTGTGTGTGTGTGTGTGTGTGTGTGTGTGTGTGTGTGTGTGTGTGTGTGTATATATATATATATATATATATA
>JBAKGM010000139.1:14631577-14646175 GCA_037177215.1 Asparagus racemosus
TGTGTGTGTGTGTGTGTGTGTGTGTGTGTGTGTGTGTGTGTGTGTGTGTGTGTGTGTGTATATATATATATATATATGTATGGTATTTCTTGTTTACCAATTTCCTTTACCTTGTACCACAAATTTACTTGTACCCCAAGTTTAATTTCCTCTATTTAGGTGAGACATCTATAATAAAATTATCTTGGTTTTTTGTCTACATAATATCAGAGCTTTCTTGATCCTAGAGACTTACCTCGGAGTTAAGGGGTTTTATCGCGTCAACAGTAACCGAAGTTACGATTCATTGCATGAACCATAACCTAAGTTATTGTTCATCGTGAACTGTAACTCCAATGACATCTCCTTCTTTTTTGTTACAACGGCCCTCTTTCAATAGTTGGATTCCAACATTGTCTCTGTTGGCTGACCCGCATAGGGTTTCTACTGGACGATTTGTCTAGGATTTCTACTGACTGAACTGTCTAGGGATTTTCTGAATGCATTTTTTTGATTGCCGACGACATCAAGCACTCCGGGCAAAGATGAACACTACCAATGTTCTTACAACTAGCTTTTTTTTCCATATAGAACAAGCTGGGCATATATAAGATATATTCTCTAGGCCGAGAAAAATGTTAGAATAGCCGAGTAATTATTAATGATACTTCTTGTTTAGCAATTTTGTTTACCTTAAACCTCAAGTTTACTTGTACCTGAAGTTTACTTGTACTCCAAGTTTTCTTTCCTCTATTTAAAGAGGTGAGACATCCATAATAATATATTCTTGGTTTTTTTGATAGTAATAATATACAATTGGATGGAGCAAATAAAACATAACAAAGTTTGATTATGAATATCATGCTTGTTACTAGATTGTTGAATAGATTAGATTCTCTAACGCACACCACATACATAATGCCAAATCTTCAAACACATTATTTAAGGGATTATACTCTTTGCATTTGAACCTATATTGCTCTCATGCATGTTGATATCATATTGTTTCCATTTTTGTCGAGTGTGATAATGATTTTTAGCAATAATAATGTATCGCCTAGATTTGTTGACACTGTTGTACCATTATATTTAGAATATTTATCCACAATCAGGGCTTCATTATTGCTTTGTTTGGATGCGGGTGAATGAGGGGTAGGGGAAGGAAGTTAAATAGATTCACCTTATTTGGGAGTTTTTTATTAAAAGAAATGGGGGGAAAGGGAAGTAACAAAATTTACATCTCTTAACCTCCATTCTATATAATTTGATTCCCCGCCCCTCCCCCCCCCCCCAAAAAAAAAAAAATTAAAAGAAAAAAGTTGGGGTGTAGAGGAAGTAAAATATTTTGAACCATCATGATACAAATCCAACGATTAAAAAATGCTTCCCATATATTTCCTTTATTAAACTCCCAAACATGATTATTACATTTCCCCTCCCCTTCCTTTCCTTTGCCTTTTTTCCCTTTTCCTTCATTCCCTTTCCCTCCATTAGTAAACTCCCAAACATAATATACAGATTGATTCGAGGTTATTACTTGCTCAAATTGCTCTTGGGTTATCCCAAGATTAAGTAGAGGTTTTGGCAATCGTTTATCAAACCACCATGAGAAGTCACTTTTACCTCTTTATCCCGGAACATCGCTCCCACAGATACTTGATTTTTGAACATTTGATAGATTAGAATTTATTCGAAGCAATTTCGAAGACAAGTTTGCCCGCTTTTCTTCTTTACCTTCAACTACATTGACTCTCTGAGTTGGGATAATATGGTCGTTCTTGTATAAATAGGATTTCAAATGAACATTTAAGAAAGGAAAAAAAAAAGAACTATGATAGTTTATTCTTTTCACATTGTAGTGAAGATAAGTTTCTTATCATGGAAAGCTTTCTTCTCCCCTCTACCCTCGAGGAGGCCTTCATTGCACTTCCCCCTAGATGACTTTGTCTGTTGCCTTCCCGTTATCCGCTTTCAAAAGAATATCCCTCTAGTATTTAGCAAAAGTTTAACCAATGAATCCTATACATTACTCATTAGTCCCTATGATAAGGAATAACAAAGAGAAAAATTAATAAATCACATAAGAAAGAATAATGGTAAGGATCTAGGGGTAGGCGACACTCATGCCACTAATTAAGGTCAAGTCCTTCAGGTGCTTCCAAATAAAAAACCACATTGCTGTCTTGTTTCCCCTTAGGTCATTATTTGAACCTCAAAATCCACTCATCAAGCACCAATTATCATTCTCCGCGTTGATTTCAACTTTGATGCCAGTTTATCACCTCCGCTCCTCGAAAAAGAGAGATAGGTTGTAGATGGGTTACGACTTTGAGCCCTAACCCATTTAATATGATGCGTATCAGGTAGCAGTTCACTTTATATAAGTTAAATCAGGGTTTAGCTTATACAAGATAGATTCATAGCTGATCTGTTTCGTAAAAGTTAAACCTGAGTGTTTAACTCATGTGAAATGGATCCAAGCCTACGCTTCATATCAATGAATTAGGACTAGCCCCTAAACTGTCTGGCTCATAGTTTATTTTGTTGGTTGCTCAATATTTAATTGACATTAAAATTTGTACTTTTACTCTTTCTCTTTTCTTCCATTTCACTTTCTGCTTACCATTCTTATGTTTCTCATTCAATTTTCTTCTCATATCTCTTGTGTCCTTTTGCTTCTTTTTTCTGTCAGTTATTCAACTTCCTTTATAACTTGCTCCACATACATTTCACCCAATGAGAGAAAACTTAAGATAGCTCACAGTAAGCAATAGGAAGGAATGGATGCATACATCTAGTACCGCAATGGTGGAAACCTTGTGCATTGGAACTGCCTTTTCTATTTACACTCTTTTGTTTTAATTCTACTTATTTACTTCCTTTTCCTCTCTCTCACCAGGCAATCAAATGAACATTTTTCAAGTTTCTCAGAGCCCATCACCTTGACTGCCCACCTAGAAATATCTTCAGAAATTATGATTTTAAAACTTTAAAAAGGAAAAGGTTAATTGCATAGAACCCAATTCAAACACTTCCAATGTGCGTTAATGTCGAACCTCATCAAAAGAAATTTTCTGACTACACAAACCATTTTTATCAACCAAAGAGGGGAATATGAATAGATTTGAAAAGCAGAAATTTATTGATTCGTAGGCTTAGCATCGTCATAAAGGCAAAAAGGCCACAAGCATCATGGCAAAAGGCAAGCCATGTTAATCTCACAGTTAGACCCACATGCTTCCATCCATTACACATGCATTCAAGAAGAAAATTATACGTAAGTGAACAGAAGAATACCAGTTTCACAGTTGATTCCTCAAGAAATAAACATTTTCATCAGAGTGATGCAAAAAAGTATCAGGCTTCAAGCTCTAACTTCTCTCGAAGTTTCTAAGAACATCTCACTAATTCTTAAAAATTCTCATTTTAAAAATGGGAGGGTACATTCAAACAACAAATGCAATGGAGCAATCAGAGATTTCTCTCATACCGTAAAAAGGAAGCACGAAATGCATCTAACTTAGCATCCTTGCTGCAATTGAGCTCTAAGCAGCTGCTAGTGACTCTCAAGATTTAATATCAATAATAACAATAACAAAAGATGTAACAACAATACAACAGCAATAACAACGATGAACAAAAGAAAGAAAAGTAGTAACATCAATAATTAAAAATAACAAAAACTTGATAGGAGGAAAATGTAACCAGTAATGCTTCATAAATGCTCTTTATAAAACAAAACTCGAACTTACGCAGGTCAGAAACAGAAGGATTTCATAGAATAATATCATAGACAATCAACTTGCAATAATATAAAAGAGTTGGTCAATTTGAGATTTGTTCCTATAAATGTATGACCACGAACAGCACGTAGATGAAGTTTTCACGCTACTAGAATACACTTAAAACATATGCAAATAACACTGCAAACAGCTTGCTATTATCATATTACACTGGGTCATGTTTCAGTTAATTTTGGAGCTACATATTAAAAAAGACAATGGCACACACATTGAATTAACATAAGATTATACAGAAACTCGAACCAAGTAAACTTAAATTCTAATGGAGTTGCTTACTATTGTCGGCAACTGAGGACCAATGAGAGAACCCAGCAGCTCAGGGTCAGCAATATTTATTGTCCCCCAAATTAAAGAGCCGATTTCTTCTTCATCTTCCTGTTGCGCTCCTTGTAGGTACAAGAAATTGGGGCAAAACAACTTATATGCATTGTGGAATTCGTCCAATGTTGGATTTATAAGTCTATGGACCTACATTCAAACAAGAAAGACCCTCAATACGAGCTCGACATTACAATGGCAGAAAACTAATTCCAATCAATAAAAAAAATATGAAGTTCCAAACGCACTGAAAGAAAACCAACCTCTAGGCGCCCAGACGAAATCAGTTTTGGAAAGGGATATCTAAGTCTACCACTCTTCGGCTCCCTTTCTATGTTAACGTAGTTTCCACACAAAACCACCAGGAGGTGGCATTTCCGACTTGAGAAATTCTGAATGTGAAACATATTTGATAGAAAATTAAAACAAAATGTAAACTCTTTCCAATGGAACACTCTTCTAAACCCCAACCCAGACTAAATCGCAAAGCACCACCTCAAGAAAAAGACTGAAGTTCCTAAAGAAACTATCTTTTCACTTCCAATCACCTCAAAACACTCTAGACTTGCCAAACAAAGAGAACCCAGACGAGAAATGAAGAACAAAAGTGAAGAAGATGGCAAATTTAAGCAAGAAGACACTGGGAACTGAAACGGCACTTGCTGTCAGAGAGAAGCGAGGAACACGCGGACAAAGCAAAAGTCTACGAATTCAGACAAAACACAGAGTAATTAAGCAAACAATTCAGTCAAAAAGAGGGAAGCACTAATTGGCGAATAAAGATTAAGATAATAAGGAAAATAATCGTAAAGCAAGTTACCTATTTTTTTTGTCCGCTGCTTCTCATCCTGTTCATTGAACAAAGGGGATTCAATGAACAAGATAGGATTTTGAATCCGTCGAAGTTTCGAGATGGATTTGTTTCCTTCCTTGGATTTCGAATCCATTGGTACTGCAGTCGCTGATGATTTCATGGGATTGTGAGGAATGGGATTAAACTAAACTAGGGTTTTATATCTCTCGGACTCGCGGGAATTAGCAGAATCTTGAGGATCTTTGTTCTTGTTCCTGTGCAGAGATGGCAGTATGAGCTGCACGTGCCAGTTAGTAGGTCACGTGCGGGAAGACAGACCATAGACGTGATGTGCTGCACGTGAGGGAATAAAGCTAACGCCACAGTCTTCCTTCTTTGGATAGGCAAGAGTTGAACAATAAAACGTTATGGATTTTTAGTAAGAGAAGTAAATTATGGCCAGTCTAAAGCAATAATTGCACGATATTTGCTGAGTCATTATTTTGGATTATTGGGGTCAGTTTGGCAACTAAAAAACTAGTCAGGTTTAGTTTTGGACTAGCTACGCTTACTTAAATTAGAATAAACTAGTTTTTATGTGAATTAGTTCTAAGTTGAATCTAATTTGACTATTTTTTAACCAATATTGGTCTAATATTGCTAGTTGTCACCTTTCTTTTTCACTTGGGAATGCCTTTTTAAGCCAAAGCAAAGTAATTCTATTTCAAACCCAGGGGGGCTTGGTTTGAAATAGAACAAATTATCATATAAAATCGAGCTAAACATAAACTAGTTTTGCCCAAACTTTTTAATTGCCAAACTAGAGCTAGACTATTTAGCCAAACTTGTAACCACTAAAACTAGTTTTTCAGAGTTGCCAAAAACACCCTTGGTGTTTGAGCAAACGAGTCAATGGTAAGGGCTAAAAGATTTTAGATTTTAAAGCCTAATGATGGTGTTAACTGCAATTTCCATGGTTCTTCTATGAAAACAAAGAATAGGAATCCTCTCAGAGCAGTCAGCATCAACAGCTCTGAGCCTTACATGCAGCCGGGGGCTGATCCATGTAAGGCTCATAACATCCGCTCGCATGCAGACAGTTCTGAAAGAATTTGGACTTGCAAACAAGAAGACTAGAGCCCAATCAGGAAGAAAAGGGCAACGTAAGCATTCCAATTTCTCCAGATAATGAATGGATTCAGAAGAACTTAGAAAGACTAGTGCTCCAAGGAGAGACAGTGCTTAACGTTGGATTTGGGAACAGTAACCTAGCATTGGTGGCAGGTCCTTACTTCGGAGCTTACAATATCTCAAGGGCCTAAGTCATTTCAACTACCACTTCAATATAAATAATTCATCTAGTAAAAGAATACAGATATGAGAATGAATTCACGAACATATCAACAACACCCAATTGCACCGTATAGAGCACAACGGTAGAAGAAGAAGAAGAAAATAAGGGTAATTTGGTCCAGGTATGACCTATTCAGTTTCTGCCCATAGATAACAAAGATATCCACTTGTAGGTGATGACTCCGACGTTGATATAGAGAAACTCATCACTTCCCAGTTTGCACTTGTTCATTAAGAGCCTTGTTTCATCAAGTACATCAGCCTGCAATTGCTCCAGGACTAGGTTAACCACGTTGCTCTGATCACGCAGGTTAATCAAATAAAAGATGAAACCAAAGCCAAAAGCGAGCGATAAAAAGGGACGAAAATCTTCGATCCTTGGTGTTAAAATTAAAGAAATTGCCCTTTTGCAAGGGACATTAAGGCTCCATATCTGATATTACACAATTAGTTCAGAATGCAAATGTAAACAAAGTTCGATGAACATATGCACTGAGATTTCCATCCACTTGCGTGACCCTTATTTACAGATAGAATCGGCCATCGGCTTAAACTCAATAAGTACAATTTGTTCAATGTTCCTATGAAGCATGCACCCAGTAAGTTGCCATATGCATCAACCGGCACTGAATTTTAACAAGAAACAGGATAATATCTTCAACTTTGACAAAAGAAAGATTTTGACGGGTCCCATAGAATCTATACATAACTTGAAATAACTAGAAAATTTTGAGAATAAGTTTGATTCCTTTAGAAGGGCTACCAAGAGAGATGAGCTGCAACTAGAAAAACAAAAAATATCCCTGTTTGCTGGGTCAATTGGAGTTTACTACAGAACCTGACCGGCTTGTCTCAAAAAGAACAATTGCATGTATGGATGTAGAAATAAGTCGAAGGAGGTGTGAGCGAATGCCCTTCAGAAGTTTTCGACATCAAATCCTTTGCATGAATAAATTAGACAACCTTTTCTCCTTTCAAAATATTTTCTCAACCAACTTCTATTATTTTCTTACCATAAATGGACACAAACATGAATAAGTAATATACATGAGTCAATCATGTTAACAGTTTTCTATATCAAATGTTTCAAGAATGCATCGAGTTACCTATCAAGGGGAAAAAAAGTCCAAAATAGCTTAACCTATTACATGATGATAAAAAGATTTATAATGGTGGTTTGCTATATAAGGTTTTCTGTCAGTTTCTGTCATCTAACAGTTTATTTATTTTCTAAAGTTATTTAATCTTGGATGAAGAGAAGTTGAATCGACTTAAGCCAATTGATCTTATTGAGTCTTGGTTATACATTCATGTATTTGAAACCTAACTTCAAGATTTATTTGAAACAGAGATGTAGTTTGTATCATAGTTTGGTGTATTTCACGCATTATAACTATAAAACTAATTAATTTTGTGTAAGCCTATTATTGTTAAAGAGTTTTATGTGTAGGACACTTCATCCCAACTGTAAATACACATATACGTACATATGCGCTGTCTATGCATAAACCAATGTCATTAATAGAAAAAGAAGGCCTTTGGGAGGCATATGCATCACAATTTCGTTTCTCTATTTGGTCATAATTCTCCACAATCCATCTAGAAATTGTAGTCGAAAAAGTCTTGTTACCAAAAAAAATTGAAAACCCAAAAAGAGGTACAGCTAGAGTTACATGTGGAGCGTTCATCTGAATTTAGCTAGGTATTCTTATTTCTTGATTTTCCACATTTGACCCCCCCAGATTAAGTGAACAGCCTAAAGTTGATCACTGCATGCCATTTATTTGGAATAAAACTTTACACGGCCCAACTGGTATTTTATATGCAGCATGAGCATCTTATTCTTTGCCTTTCGGTCTTTTTCTACATTATCAGGGAAAGGTTGGTCTATTTAAAACTAAACAAGCTGCAAACACTAATTGAAGCTCATCCCCCTTGGCAATGGAAAGTCCCTTGTGACATTAAGCATCTGTTTCCAGAAGATCTTTAATTAACTTCTGCACGATAAATTAATGTTAGTATATAAATATTCGTAGTTAGCCGAGGCATACAGGACCAAACTTTAGAAATATTTATGTTATATTTTCGATCCAATTTTAGGGGTTAGAGGCAACTGACTTATTTCGTATCTAATTTCTACACAAACAAGAACTACAAAAAATGCTATATCATCAAGAGATGTGGAGACCAAAATGAAAATATGTCGAAAATATATAATAGGAATTTGCATTAAAAAATCCGGGGGCTGGCCTGATTCTAATAAACTATATTTATGTTAAGCATCAAATTAGGAAACCCCTCAGCTACTTTTCTTAAAAGTCAAGTTGATTTGGATCCTCCGAGCCCAAAAAGTAGTAGAAAGACCTCTACTTTTAATCACTATCATATATCATTTAGTATATTGTGGTGATTCGTTCCAACTTTACAACTTTCAAGATCCTTGTGTATTGCATTCATTTCTCACTTTTCACTCACGGCGAATCGCAAACGTCAATTAAACAAAAGCCGGTTAAGATTAAAATTAGAGGCCTCTCCAACTGCAGAGAATCCAGATCCAAAATCAAACCTCCTCCATCCTCCCTATATAACCACATGTAAACCACACCCTTCTCTTCAACCAAATATACTTCTGCAATCTCTCTCTCTCTCTCTCTCTCTCTCTCTCTCTCTCTCTCTCTCTCTCTCTCTCTCTCTCTCTTCTTCCAAGTCTCAGCAATGCCTCGTGCAGCCATTAACACTCTTCTATATCTCAGGTAATTAACATAGCAATGACAAGTCCAAAATCAATTAAACTTCAATGTATTTGTATGATCCTTTTCCTGTTAGACACTAACTCTTCTTCTCTTTGTTCGTGTTATTTTATATAGCCGCCGAAACTACACTGTTGCGGCTGAGATTGCACGAGTTCCCTCCACAGGAAATTTGCCTGCTGCAAAGAGTGCACAATCCAGGGGACCTGCTAAGCAGGAAGCAGTATATTGGATGAGAGACCCCAAAACGGGTTATTGGGTCCCAGAGAACCAGTTTCAAGATGCAGATCCAGCAGAGCTACGAGCCAAGCCACTGTCCGAGAAGCGCCCAGAGTGATGAGAGAAGACAAAGTGTAACTCTTTTTATGATTGTTATAATTTCACTAGTTTCTAGACGTACTCCTGTATTTCCTCAGGATGTCAATTGTTGGCTTTGAAGTCTGTCATCAGGTGTTAAACTCGTTTTTCAAGTAATAGTGGTTTGTGACTAAATTTCTTGTAAGGCAGCTAGTTTATGGTTTCTCTTGTGTTCTTAAAAAAAAATTTAGCATAAATTTAATGGCCAATTTTTTAAAAAGCTCCGCCTAGCCCACCTAGGTGTAAGCCTACCTAGGCCGGCAGCCTAGTGCCTAGCACCTAGGCTGTACTTGGGCTACCCACCTAGATTTTGGGAGCGCCTAGGAAAGCGTGGTCTACTTACGTGGACCGCACCCTTTAGTTTTTAATCGTGATTTCCTATATTGCAGTCCCCACATCCTCCAAACTCCTATAATCTCCGACTATGAATACCCCTTCTACCTTCTCTGATCTTCAGCAGAACCTCATCCACCACCACTTAAACGAACAAAAAAAATCAGCATTGGCGTCAGTGCGGCAGCTAAACTTTCTATAACATTGGCTTTTACTATCAATTATTGTAATTAAAAAATAAAAGAAGGAAAACCGCCTAGGCTCTAGGCATCAGGTCCAATGCCTAGGCTGCCTAACGCTTTCTATAACTTTGTTAATGACCATTTACAAAATATATTTTAATTATTCAAATATATGTAACTTCTCAGGTCTCTTTTATTATGTATAAAAAAACAGGGTATAGTTTCTTTTATAAAAGCATCTCCAAGAAGGGAGGCGCATTATATAGCAATAACAGAATATTGTCCAGATAACTATTTACAAAGTTCCAATGCAGGAATAACTACACGCACACTGCCCATACATACTAGAACTTTGAGAATATACAAGGGATGTGTAATTTTAAACTGTTCCAGTTTGGTATATCCACAACTTCCCACAGAAGATAGAATAAACCTAGAAGATTAAACTGTTCCAGTTTGGTATATCCATAATTTCCCACAAAAGATAGAATAAATACAAAAAAAGAATATTTTCTCTGAATAAATGCGACTCTACTTACCTTCTACTAAAAGGCTCATTCTATAGGTTGAATATTAATTCTTATTTCTTTCAAAAATAATATTTATCCTAGTTAATTATAATGCATTAAATATTTAAACCTATACAAATTTAAATTCATTGCCCCCATTTGAAGGCAGACTCTAAGGGGTTGTTTGGTTCGCCCAAAATTTGTGGAAAATGAACGAAAAAGAAAGAACATAGAGAAAAAGTACATCTTGTTGTAAATTTCGCATAACATTTTCCTTTCCTTTGTTTGGTTCACACCTTGAAACCAAGAAAAATGATGATGTGCCAACTTCTTATTGATTGGTGTGACCCATATTTTAGGACACCCATTTCATAGTTTTTGTTGAGGAAATTAGAGAAAAACTTGTTTGATGGTTTCCTCACCTCCTTCCTTTTTCTTTGATTTTCAAGAAAACAGCCAAACTGGCCCTAACACCTTAATTGACATGTGCATAATTATAGCCACTAGCCATTGCCACTATTTCATACCATCGGTTCCACTGTTTCCCGCATCAAACACACAAATATTGCACATATTATCTCTCACTATTAAAAAGAAGAGAGAGATAGTTTATCAGCTACCAATAAATTTGAAAGAGAGTGGATAGTTTCTTGCTAAAACAAAAGTGTGTGCGTTCAACTGCGATAGTACATTAAGAAGACGTCCGTGTTTTCCCTGTAGGAGTTGCCTCTTCAAATTTTTTTCTCCTTAAAATCTTTAAAAACTATCTAGAAATCATTATTTGCAAACAAGATACAAGTTTGGATGACCATTGAAACAATCCAAATCCTATGAGTAAGGCCATGTGATATGCATATAAGCACATATGTACATGCTAAGAGGTACAACTCGATCCTATTAAAACATGTAACTGATGTGATGCAAGATAAGGCTGAAGGGGCTCGAGTTTGTGATGAATGGTAAGAAAGAGGAGCAGAGAAGATCTAGCTAACATGAACAGAGGCCCTAAAACGGAATTTGTAAAATTCTTTTCATGACTTCTCATGTTAGTCTTATGTAGTTAATGCTCAGTGTGGCAACAATTGGTGAAACATTGCTAGGAAAGAAAGAAAATGAAAACATGCAACATCAAGAAAGCGCTTAATAATTACTGAAATGATACATTCTTTGTTAAATCTGAAGTCTAGAGGGCAATCTTCAGGTACTAAAATCACCCCAAAGTTGTTAAGACACAGGATTAGTTCATATATAAAAACTGTTCGGAGTTTATAGTAGTGCAACAACCCTAAGAAGGTGGATTAGGCTTTAAGTCGATCAGCAACTCATCAAAGCAATGCACAATAACATTGTAAGATACCAATTTAATCAATAAAGCAACTAAAACAAGCTTCTTAGAATGCGGAAACTTGCAAATGAGCTGTGTTCTACTGGTT
This sequence comes from Asparagus racemosus, assembly GCA_037177215.1. Taxonomy (NCBI): domain Eukaryota; kingdom Viridiplantae; phylum Streptophyta; class Magnoliopsida; order Asparagales; family Asparagaceae; genus Asparagus; species Asparagus racemosus. Next base: position 14,643,388 of record JBAKGM010000139.1, read on the forward strand.
CAAGAAACGGTCCACACAACCATTACCAGTAATCTCAAGCTCCAGACTGATGCTAATGGCTGCCCCTTTTTCACCCTTGTAATAGATCCCTTGATGTTCCTCGCACTGTTATCAAACTCCATCGCCCATTGGTGCAAATTACAGTTCGCCAACTTCAACAGCCTCGTCCTTGATTCGCATCAACCTAAAATCACAAAAGAAAATAGCCATTAAAAAAGTTCCGACAGCTTATAGGAAATGACAATTTGAACATGAAATCATAGAGTGGATTTGAGATGATTGTACGAACGGAGCCCTAGAGTTCAAGAGAGAGCGAGAATTGACATCTACCAAATGGATTTCACATTACTATTCTCGGGGTGCAGATCAAATCAACTCGAGTACCAAGTGCACACCCATAAATGGAAAAAAAAATGTAACCAAGTATTCCAAATAATTACCAAATGGACATCTATGTGAATTAGTGAACTTGACAAACATCTCTTTAAAGCATCATTAAGGTAACAGATCAAAATTACAGATACTTTCACTGTAGAAAGTAAACAATGACATTGGAGATCTGAGAAAAAAATATTTTTTTGTTTCAGGTCATTAGTGTGCATAGGGGTGCTAAACCGTATTTGTATATGTATCCGAGGAAATATCCGTGTTATGGTATTGAACATTTTTCATTAATTACCCTTCGGATTCTGAGGGAAATACCAATGTTTAAGGTAAGAAAGCGAGCTTAGACCGCTCTGAGGCGAATCCCCAAGACGGCTCGGGAGACGAAACCAGTCGTCCCTCAAGTCGACTATCCTTGGGGACGACGCGAATGGCAGTACTTGCCATCCTCCTTGACCCTTTGGCCGACTGCTCTTGCAAGTCAGCTCGGGAGACGGAACCAGTCGTCCTCCAAGTCGACTATCATTAGGGACGACGTGAATGGTGGTACTTGCCGCCCTCCTTGACCCTTTGGCCGACTACCCATGCAAGTCGACTCGGGAGACGAAACCAGTCGTCCCCAAGTCGACTATCCTTGTGAATGACACGAAGGGCGGTATTAGCTGGCCTCTGCGATGCCACAACACTCTCCACTCGGCCGGCTCAAGCCCTAGCCCCCAGGCGACAATTGTTCAGAGTTTGGACCCGACGGCACGTCGTCGTCACATTAATTGGATCTCCATTGTCTTGATCACCCCATCTCACACGATAATTAAGGCACCTCGAACTCTCTAGCTGCGTGCATAACTAATCTCCTTCCCATTAATGCCGAGGGAACAGTACTAACTCTTGCGCCAATCTCCACTCGACACCTGTTAAGGCTGTCTGGCTCAACCTCCTTTGTCAGTTCTAGTCCCATTATTCAGTCAACATACGTAAGCATTAGGTTGACTCACACTTCACTGTAGCGCCAGCCAGAGTGACCAAAGTACCCTCCGACCCCCATACAAATGGTAAGCCATCCAACGCATAAGGTAAGCAAGCCCTAGCCCTGATATTCACTACACACATTGCAATTTCACTTCATTCTCTTCTCATACTAATTTGATCGTCGGAAGGACCACCAAGGATCCCAACTCCGTCCCTTTTTCCCACATGTACTCCCCGGAAGCAGGAGAGCCTCCCGACGCAAGCAACTACCAGGCATTTAGGAGAGGAAGCGGACCTCACTCTCCTAAACTCTAATCCCACGGAGCTTAGTGACTGTGTGATCCGAGCATCAACAAATATTAAAATACTTTTAATCTATTAAAAATAGAAAATGAAAATTATAAACCATTTAATTATAAAATTTATTTTATTGATTAGATTTCAATTACCAAATTTCTTACAAATATTAGTGTGAAAATATAAATATGTTTCTAACCTATTAAACCTAAAACACTTAATTGTTATCTAATTATAAATATATTTGTTTCTGACTCACTTAGTATAAAAAAACATTCTTCTTCTTTATTTTTCCAAACAAACACCACTAGATTAATGATTTTGATATATTCAAAACCTTAAAACCAATGAAATAAATATTGTACGTTTAAATTGATTAAACGTTACAATTCACATCTAAAAGATTTAAAACATTTATATATTATTATTCACAAACTCTTTCCTTGCTTACGAATTATCTTTAATACGTAGTGCAGGACTTAATTTATTTTAAAATATGCTATTGAACAAACAAAATAACTCATAAAATACTAATAAAAGATATCAAAATATTCAAGAACAAAACTAATAAAGTCAAAATTCGAAAAATTAAAACAAGAGAGACATATGATAAAAAGAAAAAAAAAGTTTTATTTATAATGGCTGCTTTGTTTTATATATATATAATGTATAAAATATAAGTTGCATTTGCACATGTCATGACGCTGGTGCTAATGTACAAGTAACTAAGTTGGGGTCAAACGGACTTTGGGAATGGTCCGAATCGATGACAATTCCTCCATTATACTGTTGCATGGAGGATATAAAGGTAATTTCCTTACGGTTTTGATTTCTCCCAAAAAGATGACGTAGATGGCCCACACAAAAAAACGCAAGGACAAGGAACACCGCATGTGAAGACAAGACAGTGAGAAAAAGGAGCTTGCAATTTTCAAAATGAAGAATTATCTTTTTTATGTGAGATTCCAAGTTTTTTAACTAATTGAGATTATAATTTTTTAAATATTTTTTGCTATAAACTGCATAAATTTTAATTTTTATGAGAAAAACTTTTAAGTTAAAAAGTCACGTTTCACTTTACCATATTAGTCCCTCACTTCTTAAATAATTCTATATTAGTCCATCAAATCTTTAAAAT
>JBAKGM010000139.1:14660058-14679362 GCA_037177215.1 Asparagus racemosus
TATATATGAGTAGGGTATTTTGCCCTATTTTTTCTTAAAAAAAACAGGCCATAAAGAGATTTTGGTTTTTAATAATTGAAGATGCAATTTGTTTTTTTAAATTCATGTAAGCTGTACATGTCACGTCAAATGTAACATCGATAAGAGCTTTTACAGTAGATGTTGAAAGTACTGCAAAATTAAAAGTTCTTGGGAGTAATTTACCCATAACTTTTAGCAAATCCTTGCATGCGAAAGATTTTGGCAACAAATCCCTCAATTATTTTTTATTTAGTGGAAAGTTATATTATTGGTGGAGGTTGTAAAGTTATTTCTCTACTGCGTAAGATTGATAAAAGATCCTTTACTTTTGGGTATTTTTATAGAGCCTCAAATTAAATCAGAGAAACATGAGCTCAAATCCAATAGAATAAAGTTTTAATCAAATTCTGCAATTCGTGCCAAGTTTATGTCACATCATTACATAAAACCTCATTTACGACAAATCCCTCTTATTTCATGCAAAACGTGGGCTCCACCTTAATGATACATCCACAACGTGTATAATAATCCTCACACGTAATTTTCTTCCTCGTCCTGGTGCTGTTTAATCTCCCACTCCAGAAAATAATATATATAAAAAATAAAACAAAAACATATAAAAATTAAGGAGCAAAAACTGTGAGAGGGAGAGAAAAAACAGGAAGCAAGAAAGAAAGCAGGAGAGGAGAGAGAAATTTCGGGGCGAAGCGAAAATGCTCCGAATTTTACCGCTTTTTTTGTCGGAATTCGATCGACAACCCGTCTCATTTCCCTCCCGCGATCAAAATGTTGGTGATTAGAGGTTATGTTTCGATCTTTCCCTCGATTTTTCTCTACTTTTTTAGACCAGCTTTAGTCTGATGGTGGAATTAGCCGCAATGTTCGAAGCTCAATTCATTGAAGGGAGGGGTTTCTTGATGATTTGTTTGATTTTGGGGACGCGTTGGTTGGTTTTGCTGCTGGTATTTTGGAGAGGCACTAATGTGAATGCATGATTTGCTACGCGTTCGTTGAAAAGATGCAATTTTGGACGAGTTGGTTGTTATTTGAGTAATTTGAGAAATTTCCAGGTATTTAGAGTTGAAGATCATCTTCTCTTATTTTGATAGTATTGAGGGCTTTGTTGATGTTGGATATTGTTGTCGCTGTATTTTGAAGCCACTGATTGGAATTCTTTTTTCTTACCAAATGGAGATTAATGGGTTAGTAACCGTTACTCATAATCTTGCTAACAGTTAGAAGACTAGTCATGATTGGGAGAGATACTTGCAGAATTAAAGGCTGGGATTTGGGTGCTACATCAATCTATATTGGATTGTTGGGAAAGAATTTGAAAATTTTCCTTTTGCAATTTGATTGAGGGAGGTGAAGAAAGGGGGATTTGCTTCAGCATGAGTTGGGAAGCTTCACCATCATTGATGGATACCCCTGACACTGCGTTCTCCGAGTTTGTGGGGAGAGTGAAGTCTTGGATCCCACGGAAAAGTGAGCCACCCAACGTCTCGAGGGATTTTTGGATGCCAGATCACAGTTGTAGAGTTTGTTATGAGTGCGATTCTCAGTTCACAATCTTCAATCGGAGACACCATTGCCGCCTTTGTGGGCGTGTTTTCTGTGGGAAATGCACTACAAATTCTGTACCCATTTCTCCTTATGATCCTAATAATGCTCGAGAAGACGGGGAAAGGATTCGTGTTTGCAATTTCTGCTTCAAACAATGGGAACAAGATATGTTGAGTCCTCGAAATGGTATTAGGCCTCACAGTGATGCCTTCAACCCTTCACTTTCAGCAATGAGTTTGGTATCATCTCCAGGCACGGATAGTAGCAGCAGTGTGATGCCTAGCTCCTTCTCATACTCGACTGTTTCTTATCAGCATGGTCCATATGTTCATAATCTTAGTCGTGGCCAGTCGGCTAAATTGGGTTTGAATCTTGATAATCATGACATCCGGGTATCACAGAGGAATTCTATTCATGATATTGATGTTTCTTCCCCAAACCAGTTCAACTTTCACATGAACAGGTATGTTTATCTTCATTTTTCTCGTCTTTCATGATTTAAGGATCTCATCATCTCATTGCATGATATTCATAACATGCCATACTAGATGCAGGTAATCTAATAGTTTATATGTATATTTTTACTTATAATAGTTGTTGTGATTTGAGGAATGTAATCTGTCTCATCTCCATGATCTACATTCATGCCAAAACATGCTTTCAGTTGTCATCATCATCTTCATTTATCATTCAAGTGTTTTTTCTCCTTTCTTGTAAAATCTAGAAAGTTAAGCATAAGCCACATGTATTACAAAAGATGTAAATCTATGCATATATAGCATAAAGTATGGAAGGAAACGAGAAGACTAGTTAACTTATGATAAGGGACTAGAGGGATGATTATAGCAAATTCCAGGATTCTCAGTCTTATGAGAGAAACGATAAAAAAAGATTGGAAAAATAGACAGGGAGAGAAAAGTTCAAGGAACTCAATTTTGTTAAATATTTCATGAAACTGTCCATTTCTCTTATTTTGCTACCCTCTTATAAATTCCAAAAGACAAAGCACTAGGAAACACAGGTACAATTCTCATATTGGGATATTGAGAAGGGTGTATGGCACGGTAATTTGTCAAAATCTGGATACTAATAGTCAGCAACTAGAGTATGCTAATGAACGATCAGGACGGTATTGATGCAATTTATCATTAACTGCGGATGCCCCAACATGTATTTTCTGCCTATTTTCTGCTAGTAGATGCTACCCTTCTCCTTTATGTAGGTTTGCTACCGGTAAAGGAATAAGGTATTGTTCAAAACACTACAAAGTTATGATACCCTTCTCCTTTATGTAGGTTTGCTACTGGTAAAGGAATAAGGTATTGTTCAAAACACTACAAAGTTATGAACTGATATTGAAAGATCAGTCAGAATAGTTTCTTTTTTTATAGTAAGAAATGTTGATCTATTTTTAATTTTTAATTAATATCTTTAACCATCTTGTTCTAGTTTCACATGATCTTTGAATTTTTCTTCTTCTCTAGGAACATACTACGTGTTCATGTGTTCGTTTGTTTTTTGGCAGGAGCGATGATGAGGATGAGGAGTATGGTATTTCGCGTTCTGATTCAGAAACACATCATATTTTCCATTCTGATATTTACTATGGCCCAGTTGAATTTGACGAAACAGTCCAGGATTACCATTCACCTGGCTTTCATTCTGTTCAAGAAAATAATGAAACTAAGGAGATTGACTCACCTTTGCACGATAATACAGAATCACGTGTATCTATAGACGCTGATAAGATGACAGATGAAGCTGGACCAGATAATAGCTGTGATGATCATACTTCTTCAATATACAGCTTGGAAGCTGAAGATGCGGAACCCATGGATTTTGATAATAATGAAATACTTTGGTTTCCTCCTGAAGCTGAAGATGAAGAAGATGAGAGGGAATCTGATGTAGTTGCTGAAGACGATGATGAGGATCCTGCAGGAGAATGGGGATATAACCGTACATCAGCCAGCTCTTGCAGTGGTGAATACCGTAACAGAGATCGAACATGCGAAGAACATAAAAAGGCAATGAAAAATGTTGTTGATGGGCATTTTAGAGCTCTAATAGCCCAACTTCTACAGGTTGAAAATGTCCCAATGGGTGAAGAAGGTGACAAGGGAAGTTGGTTGGAGATAATAACAGGCTTGTCATGGGAAGCAGCAACTCTTCTAAAGCCAGACACCAGCACGGGAGGAGGAATGGATCCTGGTGGGTATGTGAAGATTAAATGCATTGCTTGTGGACATCGCAGTCAAAGGTACAGTTGATTGTATGTACATGTTTTAGTTCTTTGGATGGGATCTGAGTGATTAGTTTTTCAAGTTAGATTGCTTACACTGATTTACTGCCTTCCAAAGAGTGAACAATTTTTAAGGAAATCCAAAATAGAAAATTAAAGATATTGGATTTCTTACTACAATGAACTGGCACTGCTGTATGCGTTTAATAATGTTTAGCTGGCATCTTGTTGATTAGCACAGCAATGATGAATTGTTAATACATAGTTCTTTCTAACCACTGGTGTGAATTTACTGATTATGTTTTGGCTCTGTCCAGCATGGTAGTAAAAGGAATTGTTTGTAAGAAGAATGTAGCACATCGTCGCATGACATCGAAAGTAGAAAAGCCTTGTTTCCTAATACTTGGAGGAGCTCTTGAGTACCAGCGAGTAACTAATTCACTATCAAGTTTTGACACTTTGCTGCAGCAGGTTGGTGGCTAAGGTATCTTTTTGAGTTAACTTCTTTATAGTTGCTAATGTTATTTGCATGCTACTATTTAGGAAATGGATCACTTGAAGATGGCAGTTGCAAAGATTGATGCTCACCATCCCCATGTACTCCTCGTAGAAAAATCTGTCTCTCGTTTTGCCCAAGATTATCTACTTGCAAAAAACATATCACTTGTTTTAAATATCAAAAGACCTCTACTAGAGCGTATAGCACGTTGCACTGGTGCTCAGATTGTCCCCTCTATTGATCACCTGTCATCTCAAAAGCTTGGGCAGTGTGATCTGTTTCATGTGGAAAAGTTTCTAGAAGAGCATGGCAGTGCTGGGCAGGGTGGGAGAAAAATGGTGAAGACACTAATGTTTTTTGAAGGGTGTCCAAAGCCCTTAGGTTGCACAGTAAGTTATTAGCACCTTGGGTACCTTTTATGCTTGTCACTAAAAAGCTTTTGATTTCCTTTCTTTCAGTTAATAGGATGAATAAACATATTAGGAGTTAACTTAAATGCAAACACGTGTATAGAGGAAATGGGAGGTTATTGACCATAGGAGAGAACTTTCTTCTATAGTGGATCTAAAACTCCAATCTTTGCAATTTATGTCATGATCTGTTCTTTCATAATAATTTCCATGCCCTAAAACATAGTTGAAGAAAATCATGTGCCGTAGACTTTGGCTGGCCATGGATCTAGTGATCAAAAAATTAATGGTATTCAGTGACAGAATTATAGGAAAATGTTTCTTTTGAAAGGCTTTCCTAAAATAATCAGTTATTCTCCACCATAGGCCATCTTATGGACATGTCACCGTCATTTTGACCTGCTCACTTAAATTAGCCTATTCGTCAGGAGAACAAGTTGTTGTAACTCTTATTGCTTGAATCACTTGGTTGTAAGGGATGCATTCTCTCAGCTGCAGGGAAAAAATATATCACTTTGTCAAGGGTAAAATGTTTGCAGACGACATGATATCTCAATTCATAGGCTGATAAGGTATGTAAATCCAGATGCATAGTGCAGATCATCCATACAATTATGGTAGAGTTTCACAAAGCTTGTTTAAGTACTCCCTCTGACACATATTCTTTTTCCTGCTCCCCTTACCCCCAATGGACAAACACACAAAAGTACGCATTTGCACGTACATACAAGCAAACTTTCAATTCAATGCTAATTGTGAGCTAGAGATGAACCAATGGTTTCTATGACCATTGCTCATGACTGATGTGTTAGCATGTGCATAGTTTTTAATTACTTATAGAGCAGGATATATATCATGGATAAAGTTTATTTGAGATGGTTGCTCATTTAGCAAAATGAGCTGCCAACAAATAACAAGAGATGAGGCCACATCTGTGCGTGTGTGTGATATATAAATACATAGGCATGTAGATAGATTTTCTCATTCGCATGATGTTCCCTGTCCAAGTTTTCGAATTCGCTGTATCACTGTGTTTGTATTAAGTTGTATATGTGTCTGATATCATGTCAGTGCTTCATAATGCTGAATCTATATATTCTAATCTGTATTTGGTTTTCAGAAATTTACAACTGTTTAGACTTGTCTATGTATGGCTTGTATATGCTATTTCTGACTATTAGTATTAGAGTTTCCCAAAAGTTACTACAGCACATATGCATCATGCTGTCCTTTTTCCGTATGACGATTAGCTGTGTTTCATATGACATCAAACGCAGTAGCAATCTATGGTAACTTCTTTTGTTCAACTTATAGATTTTGCTCAAGGGTGCCAGTGGCGATGAGCTGAAGAAACTGAAACATGTTATCCAGTATGGAATTTTTGCAGCCTATCACCTAGCACTGGAGACTTCCTTTCTTGCAGATGAAGGTGCCTCTCTGCCAGAACTTCCCTTAAAATCTCCAATTACAGTTGCATTGCCAGATAAACCGGCATCCAGTTGTGACAAATCAATTTCTACAATACCTGGTGTTGCGCCGCCTTGTGTTAGAAAGCCACAACTTACTATTGATGTGCAAACGCGCAAAGAATTTGTCCCCCCTTTAACATCAAGTTCTGGAAACAAAGGAGCACCTGGCTCTACCTTTGTCTCCCCTGTTGGCATGAAAAAGTCTCCTGGGGAGAAAAGGGATCAGGTCTCTACTATAAGTGGCTTATTTTCAAACTCTCGACAACCCTCTCCTCGTGATACTGGTAGAGAAAAAAATAAAGTATGTTTTGGAGAAATTCGTGAGGTTGAAACATTTAGAAACAATGACCAAGCACTAAAACATGATGCTAATGTTCCTTCTGGCTACAGCACTGGTTCGCAAACTTTAGACAGAATGCCTAATGATAGCCAAATTCAAAATGGGGAGACAATAGGACAACTTGTCTCTAGTTTGGCAAATGTGTCGCAAGAAAATGAACAAAGGACTGACTATACATTACCAAAAGAAGAAATCCCCCCTGACCATCAGAGCATTTTGGTTTCTCTTTCCACACGCTCTGTGTGGAAAGGGGCTATTTGTGAGCGTTCACATCTCTTTCGCATAAAATATTACGGTAGCTTTGATAAGCCACTGGGAAGATTTTTACGAGATAACTTATTTGACCAGGTCAGTCTTTTGCTTCATTTTTTTAACTTGTAATTATAAATCTAATTTCCTCTCCATATTTTGACTGTAAAGGCTTTTCTCAGCAGACTTTTAAGTGTCGTTCTTGTGAATCTCCACCTGAAGCTCATGTTCATTGTTATACTCATTACCAAGGTAGCCTGACAATATCAGTTAGGAGGCATGTACATTTATGTTTGCCTGGAGAGAGGGACGGGAAGATCTGGATGTGGCACAGGTGTCTGCGATGCCCTCGGGTTCATGGATTTCCTCCTGCCACTCGCAGAATTGTGATGTCTGATGCTGCTTGGGGTTTATCTTTTGGTAAATTCCTGGAGCTTAGCTTTTCAAATCATGCTGCTGCAAGTAGGGTAGCGAGCTGTGGCCATTCTCTTCATAGAGACTGCCTTCGGTTTTATGGGTATTTATTACTTACCTTTCTCTCTATTTCTTCTTGTCACAACCATTATAAATCTCTTGCCTTATGGTACTCCTGTTCTTTACATGAGAAGGTTTGGAGAAAGGGTTGCTTGCTTCCGATATGCATCAATTAATGTTAACAATGTTTACCTACCACCTCACAAGCTTGATTTCAATTGTGAGCATCAGGAATGGATACAAAGAGAAGCAGAAGAGGTCTGATTTATTTGGTTTGAAAAGTTTCTTCAATATCTTTTACAACTTCTGAAATAGGTATAATGATTCAGTTTTTCCTGTGGCATCTGATCATTATTCTTGGATATAACAGGTGGCTAACAGGACTGAACTTTTATTCAACGAAGTATTAAATGCTTTGCAACAAATTGCAGAGGGTAGGCCCACCAGTTCTGCCTCTGCTAATGGTAGTATGAAAATTCCAGAATTAAGAAATCACATCCTTGAACTTGAAAAAATGCTGCAAAAGGAGAAGGTGGAATTTGAGGTGAGGTTTCACTCACTGCCTTTATATCCTCTGGATTAGTTCAAATTTTGGCATTCATGTGACAAATGATCTTTGTCTTTTGTGTTTCAGGATTCTCTACATAAATTACAGGACAAGGAGGCGAAGAAAGGACAGCCAAACATTGACATACTTGATGTTAATAAATTAAGGAGGCAATTACTTTTCCTGTCATATCTGTGGGATCAACGCTTGATATTTGCTGCCGGATCTAGTAGTATTGCCCATGAAATGCTTAGTGTGTTTTGACCAGAGACAGGGAGAAGGCCAGCACTAATGAGAAGCTAGCAGAGTTGAACCCAGCCCCCAAGTCCCAGATAAGCTTTACTAGTTCTGATACACTTTCTCAAGATTCAAGAAACGATGAGCCTCTTAAAGGGAACATTCTTTCAGTTAGCCTTCAGGAAGGACTCTATGATGAGCAAAAAGTAGCCCCCGATCTGGACTCTTTTCAGGGAAGACAAAATAACATCCTTCTTTCTACTTGCACAAGTGCAAGTGAACAATTGGATCCTCTGGATTTAGGTCTTTCTACCTGTAGAACCCTCTCTGATGGACAGGTTCCAACGTTAGCGAATTTATCAGAAACATTTGATGCGAAGTGGATTGGTGAAGAAACTGTCCCTGTGCTTGCAGATACAAGCATGTCAGATTCGGCTTCAGTTGAAGCAACAGCTATGATGTCAGTTTCAGAGGATTCAGAAGAACGAAGTGGCGCCGAAATGACACAGTCCTTTACATCTGCTTTGCTTGGCAGGTCGGGTGACAGTACAGAGGATTTCCCAATCTGGATAGGAATGCCCTTTCCTCACATTTATCGTTCTATGAACAAGAATTTGGCAATTGCTCCAAGATTTGGTGCTCTTTGTGACTATAGTCCTGTATATATCTCCTTGTTCCGTGAGTTGGAGCATCAGGGTGGGGCAAGGTTGCTTCTTCCGGTTGGAGTAGATGAAACTGTCATCCCAATTTATGATGATGAACCCACTAGTATTGTTTGCCATGCACTTGTCTCTCCTGTTTATCATATCCAAATGTCAGACGAGCGGGAAAGAATGAGAGATAATGCTGATGCATCACTTTTTCAGTCCTCCACTGAGTTTGGGAATTCTTTCCTACATCAGTCAACTGATGAAATGAACTATGAACCGTTTAAAAGTTTTGGATCAAGTGAAGATGGCATTTTGTCGTTGGTCGGGGGCAGAAGTTCCCTGGTTTCGGATCCTCTTACAGCCGCAAAAGCGGTGCATGTCAGAGTTTCTTTTTGTGATGAAGGGCCAATTGGGAAGGTCAGATATACTGTGACTTGTTATTATGCCAAATGTTTTGATGCATTGAGGAGAATTTGTTGTCCATCCGAACTCGATTATATAAGGTCGCTTAGTCGTTGTAAGAAATGGGGAGCACAGGGTGGCAAGAGCAATGTTTTCTTTGCAAAAACTTTGGATGATAGGTTTATAATAAAACAAGTTACGAAAACAGAGCTTGAATCATTTATAAAATTTGCACCTGAGTATTTTAGATATCTTTCAGAGTCAATTGGCACACGAAGCCCTACATGCTTGGCAAAGATTCTGGGTATCTATCAGGTAGGGTATTTTTCATTGCTTGTGGTTTTCCCTTTGATACATACTAATTGTCTTCTCTATCACCCAGGTTGTGGGCAAGTATTTTGATTCTTGAGTGTAACATATGGCCTTTTTTTCCTCCTCCAGATTTGTTTTTTTCCTTTTAGTTTATGCTAGTTCTGCTTCATCAACTTAATTATCCCTTCTTTTTTGAGGAACAAAGTTACTTGAACATTGCATACTAATGGGAACAATATAATTTTACATTATTGCTGTTTACCCTCTGGTCCATGTTTTCGCTGTTGATGACATGTCATAAGGTCATACATGTGCGTTTTGAGGGAGTAGTAGTGGTAATGGTTTTAGGAGTTGTGATTGCTACAAGTCATCGTGATGGTTTCTTGATCAGTTGGGCTACATATATTTGTACTTATGGTGCTTAGCTGACTTTAACAGAGCTGAAACCATTGTGGTGGATGTGCACCAACTGTAGTCAGAAAACATTACCTGAAGAAGATAAGAAATCTTTCAAATTGCCTCAGCCAAAAGATAATATGATAATTAAGCACCAACTGTTGTAAGAAAACATTACCTGAAGAAGATAAGAAATCTTTAAAATTGCCTCAGCCAAAAGATAATATGATAATTGACTTGGGTTAGGTCTGTCTGGTCAGAACCATAAATTCTAGAAATATAAGAGTAAATGAGAAGCACATGGAGTTAAATTGTTGTTGATGACTATAGAACCAAATGTGCGGCATTCTCATTAGAAAATTTTGCTCTTGAAGAATACACCTAATAGTTTATTGAAGCAGTCAAGAGGGATAATATTGCACTAGTGCTTTAATTAAGACTTGAAACTTCTACAAAATGTACTAGTTGAAAAGAAATGTAATATTTCAAAATTATGTAAAGATTAAAAACAGATTTATTCAAGGGGCTGCTTTGCAATAAGGTTGCCAAGTTGGCTTGACTGCACCAGTTATATTAGTAGGTAACCATCACTGCACTAAGTTCATCATATATTTGATAGCTTGTTTTTTCCCTTTTCTAACTATTGTGGAGACTAGTAGATCCACCAGAAAATTAAATGAAATAAGCAAAAGCAGAGCTCTGTTAGAGAATTTATAAATTATAATTAATTTATTTTCTAGATCTGATGGTAGAAGCAAATTTTCTTTGTTAAGGATGCATAGATAGGTTAATGTCCCAGGTGGATGATTTTGGGTTGATTTGAAATTTGAGCAAGTATTTGGTTACTGGCTGTGGAAGGTATTGCCATCCTTAATGAAACTGGTATCGCTTGAATGGTTACTTGCATATTGTACAATAAGTAATTTATATTTGTTTTTCTGCGCCCTATTGGCCTTAGGTTTTGGGTGTTGTTACAAACATATCTTACTAGGAAGAACAAGGCACCTAGAGACCGAGGTTCAAAATCCACCATACTTATCATCCACGTCTAAGTATATCCTCTTCCACATGAGGAGGGCGGTACAGAATAATTGTTGGCCCTGAAATCTTAAGCTTTTGTATAAGGTGATTTACCAATTAGGTGAGTATTTATGTTTGGACTAAATTCAATTCATAAAAACTTGTACTGAGAGCCATGGTGATCTGTAAGCTGCATGAATCATTGTATGCCTATCTTCTTTTTCTTTTTTTCTTATTATTTTTTTTGGGTATGTTTTTTGTGTTTTTTTAGTATCAGAATGTGGTCAAGTAGTTAGATGACCATAGAATCTACAATATAATTGGAGGCAGCAACATCTAGATTGGCTTTCTTTAACTTGCTTGCTAATTTAGGCATTTGTTTAAGGTTGATAGGTCGCTGGTGGCAAGTAATGTAGCAAAGTTTTATCTGTCTGTAAAGTCCTAGCAAAATTGTATGCTTGATTCATTCTTAGGAAGTTATTATGATGTTATTCAGTGATTATATGCATACTTCGTTATTTTAAGCATAACTTCTTCCTTTGCTGGTGATGTATTGCAGGTTACCTCCAAGCATCTGAAGGGTGGCAAAGATTTAAAGATGGATGTGCTGGTTATGGAGAATCTTTTGTTTACGCGGAACATAACTAGGCTGTATGACCTAAAAGGATCTTTAAGATCGCGGTATAATACAGATTGTAACAACAAGGTACTTCTTGATCAGAACTTGCTCGAGGCTACTTCTCCAATTTTTGTGAGAAACAAGGCAAAGCGGCTTTTGGAGAGAGCTGTATGGAATGACACTGCTTTTCTCGCGGTGAGTAGAAAAAAGATGTGTTATCTGTAGAAAGGCCTATGCAAAAGTTTTTATTGTTAGAAATCTTAGAACATGTAGTTGAAAACGAAGGAATCAGATTATCCTGTTTCAAATAATGAAATTTGGTAGGCAGGCATGTCTAAACTAGCTATACCTCAGGAGTACTAAATTATCTTCAAGTGTCACATGCATGTGTGCTGTTTTTGTTTCCTATGAACAAACCTAAAGTTTTTTCCTGCTCACCAAGCACACATGATGAGGATCCAATATATATAACATCCTCAATGCACTCTAACTTCTTGTTTGTACGTTATATATTTTGTAAAATGTTTTTTCTTATTCCATAGGACTCCCTTGAAGGAGGGATCTCTTAGTAACATTGGCATTTGTTACTCTTCGGAATCTATTTGTTCTTGTGAAATCTCCTTTGTCCTTGTTTGATTTTCTAATGTTGAATTGCTTTTCTGATGTTTACGTCCATTTGTTACACTTGTTTTCAGTAAGCTAAAGTTCTCCTTGCTAACTTCATATATAATGTTTGTGCAATCAACTGCACTCTAGATTTATTTAACCCTAAGTTGAGTTTTCTTATCATCTATTAAAACTTCAAATTAACCTGCAACGGAATCCTTCCCTGTTACTTTCTAGATTTTCTCTAGTAACGGAGGAGTTCCTGAAATGGGTTCTTTTATTCTCTCCTACTTGATATCCCTTCTTTAGGAAAAATCTTGACTGTTTTGCCCTTTTCATAAGTCAAAAGAATTCTTTCCTTGCAAAATTGGTCCACATCTTTTGCATTGATCAAATGCTTTCTTGTTAAAAGAATGCTGTCTTTCCATATATCTGCTCACTGATCTGTTCACTTTTCCATTGTCATCTCCAGTCTGTTGCTGTAATGGATTATTCTTTACTGGTGGGAGTTGATGAAGTGAAGCATGAACTTGTTTTGGGAATTATTGATTTCATGAGGCAGTATACATGGGACAAGCATCTGGAGAATTGGGTTAAAGCATCAGGTATTTTGGGTGGACCAAAGAATGTTGCTCCTACTGTGATTTCACCCAAACAGTACAAGAAGCGTTTCAGGAAGGCCATGACTGGATATTTTCTTGTAGTTCCGGATCAGTGGTCAGCTCCTTCCACTGTTCCATCTAGTTTGCAGCCAGATTCCAGTGAAGAAAACCAGCAGGAGGCCTCTCTTGAATCGTAGGCTCAAATTGTATATTTGAAGGTGTAAGTAGTGAAAGGCCCATTTTTTTCATGGGGCTCCTCATATTGCTTTTTCTTTATTCTTGTTTATTCATTCTTTTAATGATGTGCATGGCTGTCTCATTTTATTCCCTTCCGAGTTTTGTGTATTACTGTTGAAGATAAAGTAGAAGGCCAGTTATATTGTTGTGATGCACAGCATTTTTATTTGTTTTCTTAGAATATTTTGTATAGTGTCATTCATACCGACCTTATATTGTACACCATTCCACATCTGTGTACGATTTATTGAAGACAATTGATTCTAGTTGTATCTTGAGCATATTACATTATCAGATTTTTCTTATTATACTTTTCTTCCCTCTCCATTATGCAAATTTTTTTTATGAATGTGAATATGCAACTTCCTTTGTTTATCCCTTCATAATTTTTTTATTCTTTGATGAAGACATGAAGATCAATGTGTTGCTGCATAGTTTATTTCAACGCTGGTTCCTTTTCTTTTTTGAAATATTTTTTGTTGAAGTTTCATGCATCAAGAAATTTCATCTGTATACATTTTCTTACTTTTATAGTGCTAAAGGTGAGGAATGAAAATTGGCAAAAAGACTTAAAACATAGGTTTGCAGGTACATATATCTGAGTGACATCGGAAGTGATGCAAAATCTGGTTGGACTTTGTTCACGGGCAAGTCTCATCTTTCCATTATTACAAATTTGTATCTTTTAGAGTCTCACCTTCCCTCCCAATGTGATTTCAATATAAAAGGACATGGTTCCCGATTGCATCAATATATCCAAGCTTATCTGGTGTAGAACTGAGATGTACCCATTTTATCTCTGAATTCTATAATTGCTTACTTTTTTATATGCAATATGTGATAGGTCATGCTTATATTTTCTATAATTGTATGGCTTACCCTTTTCATGATTTTCCCTTCTGGCATTTCATCCTTTGCAACATTTACTAGAAATGGAGCTACCATGTATTCTGTATGCGATTTTGTTTTGTTTTCTGAAGAAAATGATGTTTATAGTTGCATTTATCAATGTTTCACTTTCCTGTATTAGTATTGATTACGTTATATAGATAGTACTAAGGTACTGACAAGGGTTCGGTTGGGTTACATTGTTATCAGTAGTAAAATTTTGTAAAGGCCATGTACAGCTGAATTATGTTAGTAATTCAGCAAAGATGGTAGCCAAATTATAATCTTCCTAGGTGTTGCTACATGGATTTTTTTAGTGTCACTCTATCGATGTTGTTGAAGAATACTGCATGAGATAAATTGCATGTGTGTTGGTGAGTGTCTATATGTGTGCGCACGCGCACACATGTATGTAAAGGTGTATATGTATTCATATTCACATATAAATGAATATACATACATGTATATCTATATACATAAACATATACATACATAAATACATGCATACATACATTCATGCATGCATACCGCACACGGACAAACACATCTGCTTGCAGGCACACGCCAGCCCCACCCGCCTGCATGCCCTTGCCAGCCCTCACGGCCGCACGCACCCCAACGCGTGTGGTGGGTGGGTGTTTATGGGTGTAGTGGGGACGTGTGGAGGCGTGCATGCGCATGTATGCGTGCGTGTGTTTGGATATATCATGGATTTAGAATTGAGCAACGTGAACTCTAATGTAGTATAGAAGTGTGATTTATTATATTGCTTAATATCAACATCAATATTCATTGATCAGGCAGATGGTATGTTATGTCAAAGTGAAGGGCCTACAATATGGGTAATGATCTAACCAGTGTCTTTTGTTCTTTGATCCTATATTGCCAGGAAATTGTTTTTCTGTATTTACAAGCTATTGAAATATTGTGTATATGTGTTATGCAATGCAGCTATAGAAGATTCAACAAATTGAGAACAAAAGCAGTAATGCAATCCTTCTTACTGTTGGAGACTGGGGTGTCTTCAAGATCCCTCTAAGCATAAGCTAAGGGAGCTAGCTAGTCCTGTATATATACATGGAAGAAAAATTCAAGGTATACATTCTTTATTTTGTTCAGTTCACATCTTTTTCCTGCCCTGGTAACACAACCTAATTCATCAGCATGTCAAACTTATTCACCTCAGGAACATCCTTGCTATAGTGATCATTGCCATCTTCAACTCGGAGTCTTCTTCCTCGCCTGGAATCAGGTACATGGAGCTCTCTGCGCATGCATGAAATGGGGGGGAAATATTTTTAAAAAAAAAGCAAACTGTTCAGGATATTTACTTCAATTGATTTGAGTACTTTATTTCTGTATTGCCAATTACCTTTGATGATTTGAACTGTGTGATTGCTGAGTGAACCTTGGGCCTTCATCATACCCCTCACAGATTAGCTCCCCCTTCTCATCTCTGTAGCAAACTATCTCCTGGTCTTCAATCACAAAAACCTGTGACAAATCGAAATAAGTTGCTACAGATCTCTGGATTCAGGAGAATTGGGCTCGTAGCAGAAAACAGAACCGACCTTGTTTGCAGAATTGAGTGTTGATCCTCTTTTAATTTGCCCATGAACTCTTGTTAGGCTCCTGTTGGTCCTTTTTGCTGGAATGATGAACTTTGGTGAACATAATCTGATTGCCATGGCTCAATCCTATTGCCTAAGCTTGTGCATAATAAACTTATAGGTGGAGTTGTCAGGAAAAACTGCAAGTGGGTTGTCCATTGCAAATAATAATTGATTAAGCTTGAGTCTGGGGAAAGATTAGTTTTGATGACATAGCTCAGTAATATACGCGAGTTGAAAGTGACATTGCGACTTATTCCCTTTCTACCTGATTAATTAGTGGTAATGTTTGGCTTGTCATTGTTGTTGCAATTAAAGAATCCATTATTTTCTCTAATGGAACGTATTAAGAATCCATTATCTCGTTTACCGTGCAACCATCCCATTTGGAAAATAGATTGGAATCACATTATTTGTGTTGCAAAATTTTTGTTAGCTTTTTATGCAGTGTCCCCTACTTGTCACTCACGTTATTTGTGTTGCAAAACTAAGGCGAAGTATCGCTGTGTAAAATTCATTTATATTTTTTTTCTCTGATCGGAATAACTAATAAAGGTAGAAATAAAAATACAATATGTGAAATGATATTAATTAACAAAAAAGGGGATAAAAATGAGTTAAATTTAACATGAAATCTCAACTGAAGTACCTCGTGGATACGAAGTTCCTAACATTTAACACTAGTATGTAAGTTGACTAATGAGGTATTAGATCTCAAAAATGAAAGCAAGTGAAAGGCCTAGGCTGTATTTTCTTCTTAGGCCGTAGCAATGGGCTCTGACAATAGTCTACCTGTGGATCTCATGCTCATGAAGTTGGACTTGGATAAGTCTGCAAGCACCTTGGCATTTTGATGTACTTGGGCTAGACTTAAAACTATGCAATTTCTATTTGTAAGAAGGTTGTAGCTGTGCTTTTTCGGGAAATATTGAGAATATCATGTTAATACTTATTTTTCTTTGTAATGTTAATATATATTGGTGTGAAAGGTGTGCTCATGGGCACTAGGAGATGAGAGAGATGAGAGAGATGGAGAGAAATGAGGTAAAGAGAGAAATTAGTGCAAATCAGGGGGACTTGCTTGCTATTTATTTTTCTCTCACTCTCATCTCTTAAAGAGTGCTCATGGGCACCCGTGAGAAAAGTTGTTGCGTAAACTATGGTCCAGAAGAGAAGATTAAGGAGAATTCAAGGCTTTGTACCTTTATTATGTACTTAAAATCAGTCTTATACTTAAAATTTTGTTTGATTATGTAAATTTTTTTTAATAAGTAAAATTTAACTCATAGAGATGGTATATGTAGTTGGGAGTAAATAATGTGTAACCAGTGATCCTAACCCCCAGCATATTAAAATCATCTTCACGTGTGAAAAGCAAAGGAGAGGGCCATGCTCACGTGCAGGAGATGAGTTCAACTCCATGCGCATGCCACATGTGTGCATGGTTTCCTACACGTGTGAGGAGCTTTGAGATGGTTCTTGCCAAAGTCCCCTTTGTCTTTGTTCTTCATCTTGTAGAAGGAAAAAAGGAGAAAAAAAAAGAAGAAAAGGAAGTTCCTAAAGCATGAATGAGGTGCTACTGGTCCTATAGGTAAAATGCAAACCTTTTTATTATGAAAATTGGGCTCCTATAGAGTTCTTTTGTTTGGTCCCAAAGGAAAAAAACAAAAAAAGAGGTGCGTTTGCTGGTCAGCCTTGCACGCGCAACCCAACAAATGATCAAAAACTTTGCTTTTTTGACCTTAGCTTCTATTTTACGTGATTAATGAAGGTATCCTAAGTAGAGAGACTCTCTTTTAGTTCTATACTAATTTACATTTGGACTAATTTTAGGATACAACGATACATGGTTATTTCTAAGTGGAGAGACTGTTTTTTAGTTCTTTACTAATTTACGCTCGGACTAAGTTTAGGATACAATGATGCGTGGTTATTTCTAAATTAGACCCCTGTTTCTTTAAGTTGTTGCAACAAAAAAAAAAAGGTTCCCTGGTTAGATTTAATCTCAATTTATTGAATTTCTATACTAATATTAGGTATTTAGTTTAATGATCATTTCTATGATAGCAATGCATATTTCTAATTACACCCCCCAAATCCGTTAACTTGTTATGAAAAAAAAATATGAAGATTTGGTGGTCTAATATGGAAATAAAGAAGATTTAGAGTCTGATATGCATTGCTAAAGAATATTTCTAATTTAATGATCATTTCTATCATAATAATGCATATTTCTAATTTACACCCCCAAATCCGTTAACTTGTTATGAAAAAATAAAGAATATCATTATTTTATTAGTGCATTAGGAATAATACCCTCTTATCTATGATTTTATGGACCATTCCAAGGGCTAAGTTTAAACTTGCACTGCTGTCTTTTGGGATATTTTTTTTAATTTATTTTAGGATAAATAACCAGATTGTTATTTTAATTAGACCATTTTGACATTAGAGTATTTTGAATAGCTCCGACTTATTAAGACATTTTAAATGTTCTAAAGAGGCAAGAAGGCCCATTTTTTTCATCGACAACCATTTTTCTAATGAGATTCTCTCAAGTGTTTGCCCGTGGTGTCAATTTTCATTTGTTTCTTGGCAAGGACTCCTTGACATGGAGAAGGCAGTTGGAAAACTTAAATTTGAGAATATGTTCAAATTGGGGGAAATTTCTGGGTGCAATTTGGAAAGGGTTTATAAAAGGGAGGAATTTAAGGTGAAATTGACAATTGGAGGCCAAGTGAAAACCTATTTAAAAATATGGTATTAGACTTCAAATTGGAGCTCATTATGTCTTCTTTAGGCTCAAGAAACAATTTCGGGGAAATAGGATTTTAAATAATCATATTGGTATTTTAATTAGACCATTTTGACAGTAGGATATTTTAAATAGCTTCGACTTTAATTATTAAGGCATTTTAAATGTTCTAAAGAGGCAACAAGGCCCTTTTTTTCATCAACGGCCAATTTTCTAGCGAGATTCTCTCAAGTGCTTGCATGTGATGTCAATTTTCATTTATTTCTTGGTAAGGACTTCCTGACATGAAGAAGGCAGTTGGAAAACTTATATTTGAGAATTTCTTCAAATTGGGGGAGAATTCTGGGTGCAATTTGGAAATTAGTGTTTATGAAAGGGAGGAATTTAAGGTGAAATTGACAATTGGAGAGCAAGTGAAAACCTATATTAAAATATGGTATTGGACTTCATATTGGAGTTCATTATGTCTTCTTCAGACTCAAGAATTGGGGGAAAGGGGATTTTAGAGTTGGTTATATCACATGCCTAATCCTTTGCCACGCAATTAAGATCTGTCAAACTCAGTAAACCAACTCAAATTAAATGAACCTTGTCGAAAAATTGGTCGCCAACGAAAAAATGGGCCATGTTGTCTTTTTGTAACATTTAAAATATCTTAATGAAGTCGGAGCTATTTAAAATACTCTACTATCAAAATAGGTCTAATAAAAATATCAATCTGGTTATTTACCCATTTATTTCATATTTATTTTAATCCCTATTTTCATAGTAAAAAATCAGAATTGTATATACTGTAGCCTTGCTAGTGGTGACTCATTGGGTGTGGTCCTTGTCCCTCTAAAAGAGCATGTTTTCTTTGCTAATAGACCCTATGGGCCTATGTAGATTGAGGTTAATGGCGTGTAGGAAAAGATAAGGGACGCGTTTGAGAATTCATCTGATAATTGTTTCTTTTTTATTTTTATTTTTAAATTTTTTTTTTGGAGGGGTGGGGGTTGTGTGTGTGTTAGGGCCTGCTTGGTTCATTTCCGTCACTTTCCGTCGTAATCGGGGTTTTGAGTCCGGAAAATTTTCCGGGAAAAAAAACCAACGTTTCACCCTCACTTTCCCTCATTTTCCGGAAAAATTTTGCAAACAAACACATGAATGTGAAGGA
>JBAKGM010000139.1:14681692-14706125 GCA_037177215.1 Asparagus racemosus
TATATAGAGAGAGAGAGAGAGAGAGAGAGAGATAAAAGAAGCGGAGTGTTCGCTTTTGCTTTTTGTCTCGTTGCTTTACCAAGGTCAGCCACGACACACAGACACAAACCTCAAATGCATTATCGAATGCCCTGCCGACGAGACTTTATTATTCTATAGATATGCAGGTTATTATTATAAATAAATTAACAATGTATCGAGCTCAGATGGTTTATAACTCTTTCTTCGATGTTCACATGGAAAGGAAAACACAAAAGATTAAATGTATTTTAAATTTTGGTAATGACATTATTTGAATTCATAATCATTTGAATTTCAGTTATTATTCTAATATTGTGTTAAGAATCATTTTATTACTATAATATGTTTCAAATTAAATGATTACCAAAGAGTTAATCTTATACTATTACAACAGTGTATTGGATGTTAAAACATTTTCTTCCACTAACTCTTGACATTACACATTATAATGAAAAACGTTACAACTATTTCTCTTCCACAAAATCACTATAAATAACTATAAAATCTTATCAAATTTGTCTAACCAAAATTCTAATTCTTAATCAAAATTTATTTAGATGGAAAAGTAAGGATACACAACTACAGCACCTAATTACAAACCGCAATAAGTGTGAGTGTGTCAATGGTAACGTCACCGGTGGAGTAAGATCGATTTGAATGAGAAGATGGTAATGGAAGCATCGGTGTGACAATTGAGAGAGCAGAGAAAAAATTGGTGAAGGAGACAAATAAGGTGGTTCCGTATTTTATCAAAATCTACAGTTGTTTCAATTATGAACTAATTGGTTTTTTCCCTTCCATCTTCGCATATGTTTTTGCCTTGGGGGTTGTTTGGTTCATGTCCTCGAAACCTAAATTTGGGAGATTAATCGTGGGAAATAGGCTGTGGAACCTATTTTCATGTTTTCAAGCCCATCTCATGACTTTTTGAGAAGAATTTTATTTCCTTTAATTTGGGACCCAGAGCAACTATAATCTCTCTAATGGGTGGGTCACACATGCACAACATTTTTAAAAAATTTAACACCCACACGTGGGTGTGTCAGGCGTTTTGATATCTTTTTCTTAGTTTCTAAGCCAACCAAAGAGACCCTTAGGGTTTAAATTGGTTTCAAGCTCCTAGGCATGTTTGTAAATATGCTAAATTGTTTGTATAGGCTGGTTGAATCTTTTAATGCACTGTGCTTATTCTCGGGATAAAGAAAGCTTTGTCCATGGCAATGCATTATACGTGCAATTGCTTTACAGTCTATATGTATATGAGAATGTCAAGGGTTAATTTTCGTTCTATGGTTACTAAGGTAATACATTGCTATTATTTGGGTTGTAAAGGACAAGTAGAAAGTGCAGGAAGATCAATTTAGAAAATGATATGGTTAGTTGGTCCTGAGGATGCTTATAGAAGGGATTACTACTACAATTTTAATAGTATTATTAATTTTCTGCTATTAATCTACTATTAGATTATAATAGTTAATGTATGATAATTATAATATATATATTAATATCACATTAATATATAATATTTACAGGAATTATTAAATATGTCAAATTATCAAATATAATATGAGTAAAAAATTATTTATTTACCAATTCAAATAAAAATATATATAACATAATATGTATAGTAATAAGAAAAGTCGTTAACTTTTCATTATTCCACCATCTTCTTAACCCCCCTTCATTAAGGAACTCATTCATAAAGGGTTACCCATTTCTCCATTAACCATTTGTAAATTGCATCATTATAACAAATAGGGAAAATTGTACATAATTCCCTCATCTGGATCTTGAGTTGCACTAAATCCTCCTCAATATACTACCACTTAACACCCTCGGAATGCAATTTTAGAGATATAAATTGGAAGTATCAAATATAAATTGAGGGACTCTAAAAACTAATAATAAACTAGGGGAGGTTTAACAATTTCTAGAAAGATAATTTCAAAATGACATCCCTCTCTCTTTCAAGAAAATGTACTAGAGCTTGTCGCTCTACAAGAAGTTTGTATTTTATAATAGAAACATATGTAAGCTAATTTTCTATGCAGAGAATTATTCTTTACAATAAAAGTAACTTATTCATAACGTCCTACAAATATACCCATTTAATCTTTAAGCATTAAGTCTCATTTCATTGAATAAATATTAATTTTTTATTAATTACCTATGATATCTTAATAGCTATGCACTTTCTAACCTAATAGAACCAAAAGAATTCCAAAAAAATTGATCAACGAGCGTGCATACATGCAATGCACATGCACGAAACTAGTATATTAAAAGGGTTATATAATTACTTTTTGCCAACTTATCAGTTAACAACCCCAACCTTAGGATGAAAACTTCTTAAGCCAAAAAAATACAAACTTTTAAGTGCAAAAAAATACGCACACCCAAAATTCGTTCTATATAAATACTTTAAAGAAAAAAACATGAGATCCTAATTAAGGTTGCCCCTATATTTATTCATTTGAAGTTGTATCTGATAGATTTATAAACACCTCAGAGTGGGGGGAAATAAATCTAACATTTATACAAACAACCCCGCGGAATTTCTACATTTAATTAATAATAGCCTTGTTTGATGATGGTACTATCCACATCTTAAGAACCGGATTCAAATGCTAAAAAAGCAAAAGCCAAAGTAGGGAAGATTAGTATGTTTATAATTTGTTAAATGTTCAGTTACTTTTTTTTTTTTTTGGGTTTATTTATTATGAGAGTGCCAAAAGAGATTCCTTGAGAGCAGAGGTCAAATCCTTGTTTAATTTAAACAAAACGTTCTTTGGTGATTCGTTGTTCTCACCCCACTTAAAAGAGTGTCCACGTGATTAGTTTAAGCGTAATCAGGACATGGGCCTGAACGGGTTTAGACAAAGTTAAATTAAATCTTAGCTTTACTTTATAAAAACAATAAGCCATAAAAAAGCTAGCTTTAATTTGATCATTAATCACAACTAAAAGTTTTGAAATAATGATTTCGGCTGTGTATTAGATTTTCAGACTAATTATATGATTGTTGAACTTTTTGGTCGGGAGAATTATTTTTGATAAATGATCCTTTAATTCAATAACCGACATGTGCTGTGAATTGTATACGGATTATTAACTGTTATTGAACAGAATTAAAAAAAAAAATCTTTATTTCGATTGTTGAATGTATTAATACTAGCGATGATCATTATCTAGAAAATTCTTAATTATTTTTTAAAGCTTGTGATGTCGCATGTAATTTAGGAGATCAGATGCAAAAAGACAAATGAGGTGAATAGTCAAATGCAACGTGTCTCCCTCTCTGATCGGAGCAGCATAGCAAAGAATAATATATACCAAATTATTAAACAAAATATATCTATACTATATATAAAAGAGGACTGAGATGTTAAAACTTTTGATTGCTTTTTTTACGTCTCTCAAATTTGATAATTCTAACTTTACTTTAATTATTTTATTTATTTAATTTATCTCAAAGTCTCATTCAATGAGTTTTAAATTAAATTAAATTAATTAAAAATAATAATAATAATAATATTTAATTAGTTTTTAGGCTTTTAAAGATTCCATCACTTAATTAATTAAATGTATATACTATGGATCCAAGTAACTAACCACTCTTTCATTTTCGCTTTACATATATAACCTCTACTTCATTTGCGCTATTAAATTATAGCCATCCATTCTCTTCAACTCACCACATCACCTACTAAACCAAATTCTAACACCAACATAATGGTTTCTGAAATATTTCATATGGAAAGTTTGTCAAATAGCTTTATAATGTACGCGACTTATGTATATATGTGCACATACATACATTAGATAACTTTTGACAAATAATTTGTAGACTTAAAGATTTATTTTCCATTGAGTTGAAGACTATGTCTTATGTTCAATTTGTAGCTCTTGATTTGTGTTTTGTCTCTTGACTCCTTTAAAAAGAAAATGATAATAGATTATAGTGAGGTTATTATTTAAAAGTCTTGATATTTAAAAGTATGTATAAATTTGATTTGGGAACTAAAGATTATTTTCAATGTGTACATTTTTTCTTGTGGATTGGGTAGGATTTTTATTAATCGTTTAATAATTAGAAAGAATGTATGATCTTATTTTTAGAGATTATGCAAAACTATTTAAAAATTTTCCCCCTTCGCATAATGTTGTAAAGAACTTTTTGTGCTATTTATCATAAGTTGTGCTTTCTCTTTTGAATATAGGTCGTAAGTTCTGCTTTTTTGTTCACTAGAGATATTCATTATTTAATTCTTAACTAATTACTCGGTTTATATGCACTTTAAGTTCAGAAGTGCTATTAACTTCTCCAACACTTTCAATGTTTCTTATCCTTTTGATTTTCTTACCTCCATTAAGCATATTTTATGTTCCTTCATTAATAAATATGTTGAGTCATAAAACTTTGTTTGTCTTTTTTTAATCACAAATAAGTTCTTTGTTCCTATCAAACGTTAGGCTACAAAGATTAACTAATAAAATATATTGGCTATCTATCCTCTATTCATAGAGTAAATCAGAATACACATACCTATATATGATACATTTGATTGAATTGCATAAAAATTTTGATTTTTTTATATGAAATCAAGATTAATTTGCCTCTTGATTGAGATTCTTTAAATTAGATTAAAAAATTGCCTTATACAATTCCCATGAACTAAGCTATTTAAACAATATATTTATATCGATTATGATTCCATATTGCTATTTTAACATTTGTAAGTTTGCATCTAATAACAATTTTTACTATTCTAACAAGATACTAGATATTTAATATTAATATTTGATTTTAGTGGCCTTTGTAACTTTCGTGCTTGATATATTAAGAATCATTGTACCATAATTAAATATTATATCATAAGTACATATTTAAAAATTAATAATATAGAATATATTATTTACTAATAATTTCTTAAATCAAGTACGCCACGTACAATGCACGTGTGGTATACTAGTAGTTATAAAAAAAGAACAAACATTATATTTCTGATAATCAAGTGTTTTTTAAACAGTCCATAAAAAAAGTGTTTTTTTAAACATAAAAGAGTATTTTCTGAAAAGAAAATTTTGAGATACCCATTGGCGGTCAGTGTCAGCGCTGGTCACATGCTCTCTTGCGTAGTTCAAAGGTTAAAGCATACCGAGCCCCCCTCTCTTTCCCCCGCTCCCCCTCTCTCTCATCAAGCCTTTTTTTTTTTTGGTTCTTTTTTCCCTCTCATGAGCTTTGGGTTTCGGCTCTTCTATTTAGCTTTTTCCCCAGAGCAAAAACATCACACACTCGCTTCTTCTTTCTCTGTGTCAACGCAAACAAAAAGAGCAACACACGAAGTTTCCTCCCATCTCTCTCTCTCTCTCTTTCTCTCTCTCTCTCTCCATCCATTACAAAGCGAGGAGAACCCATTTTTGCTTCCTCTTGAGTTGTGGCAGGGCACCCAAGCAAACAGAGGTGCAATCTTTGTTCTGCTCTTTTAATATTTTCACTGAAATGGATTTTGTTTGTGGTGGTTTTTGTGATGTGGGTCTGTAAATTTATGCTCTGTTCTAGTGTTTTCTAGGGAGGAGGAGACATGGGCTCTCTTTAGTCCATTTAATTATTTGGTCTTGAAACCAAATTTTGAAAAAAAAATTCCTTTTTTTATTGTTAAATTGGTTCAGTCGAGTGATGACACTTGAACATAGAAGCTGCATTCTTAGTGCCTCAGTGCTTTGTTCTTTTGTTTCTTCAGATGCTTAATGTGAACTGTAATGCTCCATAGGAGTTTAGTTACATTGGTGCATTTGTTTTATCCCCTCACTTGGTGCACTTTGCTGTTGCTAGAAAAGGGATGTAAAGAAATGTGGTCTTTAAGTATTTTTCTTTTATGCAAAGAAGACTTTTGAGGGGAATTTTGGGATTTAAAGTGCAAAGATTGAAACTTTCATGGTTCAATTCGTTCATATGAATTACTACGTTTGGTTTCTCAGTTATTGTTTCTTTTGTTCTCTTGCATATTTCATTAGCATTTGTGATGCCTTGTAGGAGTCCATTGGTACTGTTTCTTTTGAGCATCTTCAGCTTTAGAGATCTCTTATTTATCAATATTTACTGATTCATTTTGTAATTCAGGAAAGAAGCCTAAGAGGAAATGTTGAAAGAATTGATCTTTAGTCCTTTTATAGTTGTAAAAAGATGTTCTTATCAAGTGGTAGAAGATTTTAGCTTGCATAAAAATGTGATTTTTATGTCTTAATTGTTAAACTTTAAGATCCTCTTCCTCCTTGTCAGTTTAATTGGTATTATAGGAACCCTTTGAAGCACCAATAATATTTTCTTAAACCTTAAATCTTTTCTGTTCATTGCATGTGATCTCTCTTGGGTGCTCCTTAATTGGTTCTCTCGACGTGTCAATTTCTCTCCCCTGTAAATGTTATTTGATGTATTTCTTCCTTTACACTTGATATTCTGCATTCACTTTTGTAATTAGAAAAAGTTCATCATTGTTGCTAACCAATCATTCTCCCTTCTTGCAGCGGACTCATTTCTTTCTCAAGATGAACATGGACTCAACAAAATCTCGAAAGAGAAAATCTCCAGATTCATCAAGCTCAAGCATTTCCCCTTTCCCTTTCAATGAACTCAACCAAGACCTTCTCGAAAAAGTCCTCTCCCGACTTCCACCTTCAAGCTTCTTCCGCCTTCGCTCGGTCTGCAAATCTTGGAACAACATCTCATCCTCAACAACATTTCATCTTGCTTGCTCGGAGGTTCAATCTCGAGACCCATGGTTTCTTATGGTCGGCCAGGATCTCAACCAATGTATAGTATTTGACACCAGTGATGGAGACTGGAAGAACTTGACTTATCCTAATTTCCTGCGACAAACCCAATTCGCTAGATCAATTCCTGTAGCTTCATCGGGGGGTTTGGTTTGTTTTCGAAGCTCAGCTGGCCAATTTGTTGTATGCAATCCAATCACTGGAGCTTGTTTTGAAATCCCAAATTCTGGCCAAGCTTGTGAAGGGAAAACTCTCAATGCCATTGCCATGAGTTCTTCCACTAGAAACCTGTCTTCATATAGAATTGTACAAGTACTTGGTGAGTTCCCCAACCTCAGCGTTAGAGTCTTTGACTCCGAGGAAAAACAGCGGGAAAATGGATTCTTGCTGAGGAAGAGCAATGTGTGTTCAGTTGAAGATGAGTCTGAGACTATGTATTTTCTTAGCAAAGCGGGAGATGTTGTGGCTACTAATATGCAAAGGAGCCCTTCAAAGCAGTACTCATCGGTTCTCATTAAGGAAGCAAATGACGAGGAGGTGGTTTATTTCCTTAGCCAGTCAGGCACTGTTCTCGCCTGTAATCTTGCACTAAAGACCTTTAATGAGTACCCAAGGCTTCTTCCAATATACTTTGAGTACTCAATCGATTTAGTTGAGTGCAATGGCGAATTGTTGGTCATTGTCCTATCAGATTTTTTGGAGACGGCGAGTCTTAGAATCTGGAAGTTCTCAAAGGAGGAGAAGTCATGGCTTCAGGTGGCGGCAATGCCTCCTTCATTATCTCATGATTTTTTCGGGAAGAAAGCTGATATAAATTGTGTTGGTTTTGGATCTTCGATCTTAATATGCATCAGCTCCTCCGAGTTTAGTAGTTATGTGATGTTCAATCTGGTTGATAATGAGTGGGCTGAGCTGCCAAAGTGTTTTGTGAATGGCAGGGCTAAAGAGTTCATGTCTGCATTCTCTTTTGAGCCTAGAATTGAGATTTCAGTATGAATTGTGATGTATATCGTTGCTCTTGTTTTTGATCGCTTATTTGGAAATGAGAAAGGGCTGTTGCTTGTGAGTAGCATCTCTTTTAAAGCTTTTGCAGTGAATCTATAAGATTGCCCTCCACTGGGAAAAGAGAGCACCTTTGCTTTGGAAGGGAATATAGTTTCCACTATCTCTAAGATAAAGTCATAGGTCACTGTTTTGGGATTTTCTCACTCTCTCTACCTAGCTCAAGCATACGTGTTGTTTGTGAGTGAGTGGTGATTCTATTTGTTTTATTTTTGTGTAATTAGATCTTGTGTTAAGTTGTTCAGGGTGAAAATCAACTATTTTAGGATTCTTTGAGCCATGTTACCTTGAGTTATGGTGGCTAAATGCAGTGATGTAATACCGATGTTATCATAATCATATCTATAGGAGTGAGTGATCTACACCATAAATAATTGAGAGGAGTTATAATTTTTAAAATAACCCACTACATTCTTCTACAGGGTGTTGTGATAGAATCGTTAATTATAGTAATTTGCTTTATTTATTTATAGGCGTGCACGCGCACACACGTGTATAAGTATTAAGCTCCCCGCGTTGCTACGGGTATTATTTACCGAGTTATATCTATCGCCAAATTGATAATATAGTTTTTATATATAGCTATTTATAAAAACTTCAGCGGCAATTTTTTTATTACCATCTTCCAATCCAGTCAATAAAATAATACATCAATTAGCAAGTTTTATTAGTTTTCTGTAATGGAGTGAGAAAAAATTTATATTTGTGAATGTCTAATAAATGTTAAATTCATCATTTGCAAGAACCCAAAAAAACAAAAAACAAAACAAAAAGAAGAAGAAGATAATATAAACAATGTTTTCAAGGGCAAAATATTACTTCAGATGAAGAGTGGATAAAGGGCCAAAAAACTCACTGGATAAAGGGCAAAAAAAAACTCACTGTAGCACAAAGAGCTTGTTTAAGATACAAAAACACACTGTAGAATGAATAATGTTTATGGGGGAAAAAATCATTGCATTGCAAACTTTATGGCTGAAAATATTACTGTAGCATGAACAACAATTTAAATAATTCGAGTCACATAGTAGCAAATGGTCTTTACACAAATGCTAGGAATTAATTTTAATCCAAACGCTATGGCTGTTAGGTATTGATCCAAACTCCCATTTAAACTCATCACTCTTTTTTATCTTTTTTTATGTGAGACTATACTCACATATTAATCATTTCAACAACTCTCCCTTAATTTGTGAGTATAATTCAATTCAACTATAATTCAATCTTCCACAAGAGTCACCAACTTCTACACCACTTCACCCGTGGGCTAACCAATTCATCAACTCTTACACCACTTTCCTTGTGGGCTAACTAGACTATACATCCCACACATGACTATCAAACATCCACATGATCTTCCACCACTTCACTCATGGTGACTAACTGTGGGGTCAAAATTGTCTATCTTAACCAGTTATAGATAAACACATCCAATTAAGGTAGATAACCAATGGGGCAATTATAGCCTTGATTCCCTTTCTTTTAAATTTATGGTTTTTCTTATTCTTTTAAACTTATGTTCTTTTTAATGATCATATATCATGTATGGAATGCATCTACTCGCTCACATAGTTAAGACTTGCTTAATTTTATCACTTTATGATGGATTAGTATGGAACTTGGCTTTTAATTAATTTCATTTAATTTTTGCAGGAGCCTAACCAAAAGCGATGGCTTCTTGTTTCGTGAGGAGGAGGTAGAGTGGCGGCCCAAGTTAGGCGAAAAGCAAGCAGCCTCGTAGGGACCACGAAAGCCAATATTGCGGCGGCGATGAGGCTCAGGTTGAATAGACGATGACCGCACAAGAGTGGCGATGTACAGACCGTGGCTTTGGCTGGCCGTATTAATGGCGGCTATCATGGCTAGGGGTGGGCACTGGGCCGGGTCGACCCACGAGCCCGCTCGCTCGGCTCGCTCTTGAGCTCGGCTCGACCGTGCTCGACGCGGGACGGGCCTGATTTGGCTCGTTGCAGTAGCATGCCGTGAGACCGTGCTGGGTTGGCCTCTAGTAACAAGCGAGCTGGTAGCTTGCTCGGCCCACCGAGCCCAACAAGTGAGGTGGACCTAAATGTAAGCGGGCTGGCCCACTGAGCCCAGCATGTTAGCTAGCATACAATTTGACAAAATCAAAGAAGAAGATTGAACTCTATTACGAGTTGACATATTTTCTCTATTTTTATTTACTTGAAGTTTGTTGTAATTTATTCCTGTATTTTTTAAAATAGTGGAATAATTAGTTGCCGCCCGTGGAGTAGGACTTGCTTTGAACCACGTAAAATCTCTGTGTTTGCAATGTTTCTCTCTGTTATTCTATACAAATATACAATTTTATTTAATAGAATTATTTTTAATTTGTATAATTGTTGCATTGTTAGTTAATTACATATAATTTTTAAGTGTTAAACAATGCTTAAAAACTATTTAAAAAACTAAAAACCATTTACAAAATCTAAAAAATTAAAATAATAAAACATGGTGGGTCAGGCGGGCTGACAAGTGTCATGACCTGCTTCGCTTAATCTTGTCCTGTGAGTGGTTTGGGCTGAGGTCTAAGACCGCGAACAAGCGATATAATACGGTACACTTATCTCGCTGCGGGACGTGGGCCGTCTCGTCTCACCACTAAGCCCGCGCTAGCTGGCTCGCGGGACAAGTTAGCTCGTCCCGTTGCCCACCCCTAGTCATGGCTTCGATAAGCTTAAGGGTGTCAGAGGCTATTCAACCGTTGAACTTCGAAGTTACAATGAATTTAGGCAGCAATGATATGTGGCTGAGAGATTGTGGCTCCAGGCCTTAAACTCCATAGCCGGCATCGAGATTTCATAGCGTGCCGTGATGAAATCGGGTTCTTGAATCTACTCCTTTTTTTACATTTTAAAGATTGGCATTCTATGTCCAATAGAATATCTCGATCTAAGTATGGATACAATCCGCCACCTCTCCCAGAGGTAATTTCTATTTTATTACTCATTTTTGTACTTGCTGTTTTATTTTCCAATTATTTCTTCTATTGAGAGAAAGAGCTAATGAGAAAAATGGATCGGCCCAATCCTCCTTCTCGTTTCCTTTTCTTGTTTGCAATCCCTTCTCTTTTCTTTCTTTTTTTTTTTTTTTTGGAGGTCTTTTTTTTTTGGAGGTGGCTATCACCCTTTTGTCCTCTCTTTTTCAGAATTTTTTTTTTCTTTTCTTTTATAGCCGACTTCCCTGTGGCCCTTCTTGCCCCTCCCAGATAATTTGATTGGGCATTTTTTTTATATAAAAAATAGATTATTCTCCTTTCTCCGCTGTTGATAGAATGTGTTTTTGGATAGAAGAGATCTGTTTGTTTTAGAAAAGGAATTAATGGATATCTTTTAAGATATAAATCTGCACCAAATTGAGAAACTGAAATACTTCACAATTTATTCATATAACATCCTTTACATGATCTCTTTACAATTTTCATATTAAGTGGTCATAACATATCTTTTTGAGCTTCACTTTATAGGCCCCGAGTTCAAATCTCATGCCACTTATTATTTGTGTATTTCTTTTTTATTTTTATTTTTTGAGTTTTTTTTGGTTCAACACTAACTAGAGTAATTCATTCCCCGGCACCTTCAGGCTTCACATCAGACTTTATCTTTCTTTAAAATTAAATTACTCGGACTATAACCTTAGCTCTGATATCAATATTGGAGCAACGAGTGAAGAAGGCAATTAAATAATCAAGATATATATGAAGAGAGAGAGGAAGGGAAGAATAAAAAATAAACCTATACTAATGCTCTCTGTGAACTTTTTTTTTGCAGGTACAGGGAACACATGGGCCTATATAAAGGCTTACAAAGTGACTAATAATGGAGTTCTAGTATGACCATGATTCTAAAAGATAATTAAAACAAGACTCCTAATTCAACTAAGATAAGAATATCTAAACAAACTCCTACTAACTTGAACTTCTAAAGATAATTAAAATCAAAATAATCCTAGAATTTAGATTAACTTCAATAGCTCTGATACTATTTGTTAGGGGAGAAATTAGGCCCAATCTAAAGTTGATGGGCCTTACACAGATGCTAGAAATCAATTTCAACCTAAAAGCTATATCTGTTAGGTATTGACTCAGGCTCCTATTTAAACTCATCATTATTTCTTATCTTATCCGATGAGGGACTATACTCATATATTATCACCTCAATAAGAATAGTGTTTACTATAGTATAAATAATAATTTTGAGATTTTGCTTTTAAGTTAGAAGTAGTGTGCGTGTGTCTATATAATGTAATTAGCAATGGGCAACTTCCGAGTATGGTAAAAAAATTGTTGCGCCATAATGTAATTAGCAATGGCCAACTTCTGATGTGGGACTATACTCATATAGTATCATCTCAATAAGAATAGTGTTTACTGTAGTATCAATAATAATTTTGAGGTTTTGTTTTTAAGTTAGAAGTTGTGTGTGTGTTTGTCTATATAATGTAATTTGCAATGGGCAACTTCCCAGTGTGACAAAAAATTTGTTGCCTATTGGCGCATCATAGCATGGTGTGTTATGTGTAGATGAAACTCTTCATAGCGTCTAGGAATCTGAATTTTTTTGTAGAAGTGAACAATTTCGGACATTCGAAAACTTTGCCATTGTCAGAATCTCACAGACTTCATTCCAATTGAAGGCCAAACATAATCTTTCAATTGAAGTGATATACTTTTAAGCCAGCTTAACAGTTATTTACAGAAAATGACTAATTTTAACTGTCTAATTAGTTGCCTTACCTCCATTAATAGTTAATATACAGTCACCTCCTTTGTGATTGATGACAGCAGTTCTAACTACTTTATGCTTCTTTCAACAATTCCTTTATTGATTATTCTCTGTAATACTTCCAAGCTAGTATGTTGAAAGTCAAGAAATTTGCAGTTATTCCTTCATTTCCAGCGTTCATCATACTTTTGCTAGAAAAAGTTTAATTTTCTCCTATGACTTCAAGAATTTCAAAAAAGTGAAAAATTAAAGCTCAGCAAAAGCTTTGAATTACATAGCATCCTAACTTTGATCAACCAAGGGACTAAGGAGTTGTTGGGAAACAAAAACTTATTGCAACAATTTTTGAATAAATAAACTAAGCTCTTTATTTGATTTGAGTCATTCAAAATCCTTGGCTGATTTGTATCAACAACTTAAGTTCAAGCCTTTATCAAGTGTCCTAATTCAGTACTACAATATTAACTCAACGACTCAATTTTAATGTCAGGTGAAGTACTACTTGATACACCGAAGAAAATCTCAAATTACCACATCTTATTTACTATCTCAATATAATTTTATGATGATAAAAGCCCTAATGATTTTTTTTGAAAGTTTAGGAGAAAAAAAAGAAAGCGCAATAAATGATTAATATGTTAATTTACTTGTTTATTGTAGTAAGAACTAGTGTTTGATAGAAAAAACATGATAACTTCTCGCAATAAAATAATTATGATATTTTTCTGAAAACACCGTGAAAGTTCAAGATAATTTATTGAAGTAATAAAAAATTAAATATCTTTTTATAAAATAAAAAATCATGATCCTTAAAACTATTGTCTGGAGTAAAATTCAGGAGACAACTGTACTAATACTTCATAATATCTATACGACTATATAAACAACTTGGTGGGGGCGACTATATAAACAACTTGGCGGGGACAATAAAAAAGTGGAGGAATGAAGGACAATTTCTTATCGCCTTTATTATTTAACGGGTAGAATTATAATTTTATCATGATCTAGACTGTTCTTGAAGAAGAAAAGAGCTAGAAAAGAAAAATAACAAAAGGCATGATAACTCAAGATCATTTAATTTTACAAGAATACTTACTATTTTCAAGAACATTCTAGATCATTTAATGACATGAAAATGAGATTGAAGCCCCTATATCCATTCTATTTTATTAATTTATTATAAACGATAGAAAGAGGGTGATGATTTCTTAAAAAATCACTTATATGCACATTAAAAAGAGTCAAGTTTTTTTAAAATATATCTATACTATTATTTATATTAATATATAAAGAAAATTACTACTGGAGGAAATGAAGGTCAAATATAAAGGTAAAATAGTAATTTTCTCTTAGAAAATTATCTGATCCTTGCTCTTTCCATATCTACTATAATAAATGCACATTCTCATTACTAGCATTATTGCACGCACAAATGCACATGCCATAGATATTAAAACTATTTACTAAATTTTATATAAAAAGAGTAAATTATATTTTTAATACCTAAATTTTTATCAGTTTCTTAATTTTCAAGTCATACTCCAAAATAGTTAAGATATAATTTTTTTTAATTTGTAATCTTATTTGAGCATGAGAATGTAGCTTTCCGTTTACTAATGTCAACCGAAATCATCTGAAATCATTATAGAGAATAGTTTTTTCTCAATAACATAAAAAAATGTAAGGAGTTGTTTAAAAAATTCTCCTATTTAAAATTAAAAATATTCTTTAAAGTGATATGTATTTAATAAAATCATTTTACAAAAGAAACTTGTCATTTTATATTTTAATCTCTCATTATGTATAATTTGATGAATATTTAATTATGTTAGTTCAAATCCTATTTTCATTCATGATTTAGAATATTCTAGAAATAAAAAAATGATGAATATTAATTATTGTGAATGAAATTCTATTCTCATTCATGATTTAGAATCTTCTAGAAATAAGAGAAGAAACAACAGAAAGGAAAATATTTTCATATATGTAAAATTACTAATATGCCCCTTATTCTTCTACTATGATGGAAAATGTCCTTCAATCATTTTGGCACCGCTATTAAGATTTTAAAATAGTTGTATAGATAATAGATTAGACAAGATACAAGAAATTTTCATATATACTAATAGGTTTGCATGTGCAAGTTATTAAACTGAATGTTTTAAAAAATTATATAAAAAAGAATAATTATATATAGTTATAAGTTAGATTTTGATAAAAGAAAAAATATTTTTATCTGTATTTCTCTTTCATTTTCAACGTTGTGACTTTAGCAATGGAAATATAAATTTATTATGTTTTCTATTATCTACGTCACACCAAACTTATCCTTTAGCTAGAAATTTTAAATATAATAAATTAGAAAATGTATATATGTTTATTATTTTTTATTTGTATTGCTTTGAAAAATAACTAATAACATTATCAAAATGAGCTGGTGTGTAATTACTTTTTGTAAAGAGAGAAACGAAAAATACTCCTTTCAAATAAAAAGTTAGCAAATTTCTCTTATACCTTTCTGACATAGTACAATTCAAGTTACAATTTTATAGTTTTTTACTTGTACAATTAAAATAGTAGAAGTTATTCAATTGTTTTAAAAAAATTTGGTGCTGCAAATTTTATTTGCATGAAAAGTGTATATTTATACTAGGGGTGCTAAACCGTATCCATATCTGAGGAAATATCCGTAACCGTATCCGTTAGGATACGGATATGGTTACTTAAATCTATAACCGATAAGATATGGTTACGGATATGGTTCTATAGTGAAATATCCGGATCCGTTCTGAAATATCTGAATACATATTAGTCATACTTTTACATAGTTTTAATCCTTAGATTATATATTTGAGGTTAATTTTGATGATCAAGATGTTTAATCTTAGCTTTTCAGATATAACGTACATATTAATGAACTCTTTTGTATCACATGAACTATATTTTTTCAATACTATCTTGTTTTCTTATATTCGTTCGTTTTGTATCCATATGCATATCCGCTTATATATCCGCATGTATATCCGTATCCATATCTGATTTTTTTGGATATGGATATGAATTTTTCTTAACGAGGTATATCTGTATCCGTATCAGTATCCAAGATATAAAAGGAAGAAGATTGATGGAGGAGAATTATTTATACGAAATATGATACTAGAAGGAAAATGTAATATTAGAAGTCAAATTTTTTTAATATTTTTTCAATAGAACACATATTTTTATATTTTAATATCACACCATTTAATTTATAGTTTTAATTAATAAATAAATATTTTATTAATTATATATTTTTTATTTTATTTTCATAAAGGATATGTATAAAATGATTTTTGAGAGAGGAGGGAGAGTGAGAGGGAGAGTGGGAGGAAGGCCTTTTTTTTGGGGGGGGGGGGGTGGGGGAGGGAGAGAGAGAGGGAAAATGAGGAGAATGAGGATAAAAAAGATTTAATTGTTGATTTCTAATATAACAGTGTAAATATTTTATATTTACAGCTTCTAATTTTGTAGGTTTAATAAATTAATAGATATTTAATTAAATTTTATTTTTTATAAAGGATATGTGTAAATGATTTTTGAGGGAAGAGAGACAATAAGAGGGAGAGTGGAAGATAAGGACAAAATGATGAGAGTGTTACAGGGAAAGTGCGAGAATATGGATAAAAAAGATTTGAAGGACATTTTCACTGTAGCCGCTTATGTTGGTTTACTGTAGCACCTTTGTTTGTTTTTAACACAGTAGTATATATATATTTAATAAAGTAAAAGCATGCAAAAACAACATGTTTTTCTTCCACGTGCATTTAAATTTCTAGTATAATTATATAGTTCATGCTTAATTTATACAGATCAGAGAGAGGATGATGATGTCGGGTGTGAATGCAGGCACTGGTACTACGAGCACTGTGCTAAAGAGAAAATGATGTATGTATAATGCATGTGAGACGCCAAATATGACCCCTGTAGTGTTGTCGTTCTGAACTTGACGCCCCTGTAGTTTATTCTTGCAAAATAGACCCTGCGTTAACTTTTTTTTGACTCTTTTGCCCGCAGATAGATTCACTAATCTCACTCATGCAGTATCTCCCAAAATTTCACCAAGAAAGAAAATTCGACCCACGGGGCCTATCTGCAACAATGAAACTACAACGACATCAAATTCAACTGAAAGACTTGATTGTGTTGTAGAAGGTGAAAGTAGAACATATCTATGATGTTTTGAGAGGGTCTTACACATTGAGCAAGAGAGTCATTGCTTCTCGCATTTGTCATTGCGTGGACAACTACTAATACACTAGTGGCAGTGATAGGTAGGGGCTTGGTGCTAATCATGTTGACACATCAACCGTCCCAACATGTAAATTTTGTCAGCTGATTAAGTGATTTGATTTGGACTACAGCGTCACGTGAACACTAATTGAAAAGGGATGAGATTCGGTAGTTTGCTTGGACCATAGAATTATATGGACCATAGAATTATATCTTAATAAATGTTATAGCTATGCAAATTCAAATCTAATCGAACAGAACCGAGCTAAAGGCGAGACTTAACAACATGATCACAATGTAAATGTTCTGAATGTTTTCTTCATACTGAAGAAAAGAGGCCAATCAACTCTCCTTTAGAGAAAAGGTTCTGTAGGAGTTAACAAGACCTGTTTTGTTTGTGTCCATGATCTCAATGTACCTCATGAGAATCAATGAAGGTCCCATGTTGTGTCCTCTCTCTCTCTCTCTCTCTATGGAGAGAAAGAAACATGTGGCTCGTCCAACGGTCTGAATCAATGCTGCCTCCTTGCATAGCACAAAATTACACAAACAAGGAAGCTTTGGATGGTTTTTTTTTTTTTGCTTCAAGGGGCATCTTTTTCCAATGTTTTGGAAAATGTCATTGTCTTGTTCATTCATTCAATTCACAGAGCAACTTTTTTAGCATAACCTTTTCGAAATAATCATAATAATTAATGAAATTCAACAGCACATTTCTTCTGGGTGCAACTGGTTTTTAGAGACGATTATTGCAAGGGAAGCAGCCACAAGAAACCGGAGAGGTTTGAAGGGTTTTCATCTTCTGGGCTTGTTCAGATGCTCTTAGGATTTGCTGAGAGTGTTGTAGCTGAGCTGCTGCTCTCCACTCTTCAGCTCTTCTTTGAACAATTGCCATTCTCTTCATCATCTTCTCTTCTAAGTTTGCTCTCATCTTTTGTATCTTCATCTGCAAATGTTTACATCAGATTCAACATATGTCATTGCCGGAGTCTGATAAGTCCACTGTACTGATGAAGAGAAGATTAGCTTATGATTGGCAGTACTCCATTGGCCTTCTTATAAACTTAATGATAAGCTGTGAATCTTTAGAATCAACTGAGACCACAAAATTGAAACTTTAGAGCTTAATACTATCTACTTCGAAGTTTATCGGCAAAAGTTACAGAAAGCTTCATCGAAGACAAAAGATTAAAAAGAGTTAGATGTCTGTTTCCCAATTAAACTGTATCAACTTTAAAATCCTTTGATTGGCTTCGAACAATTCTCATTATCTAAATCACCACCACAACGCATGGATAACTTAAGTTCATCAGATGAAGAATTCCTAATTTGGACAAGCATCTGATTTTGAGCAAACCATGTACTCATTCTGCATTGCCAAACTAAGATTAGAGCACTTATAGTCACCTCTCCCCAAAAATTTTCAAAGAGGGGAAAAGTTGCTATAGATCTAGCAGATTTTACATATATTACAAAATTGCGCCGTGAAGTGTTTAACGCAAATAGCCTAGGTATGCTCAGCATAGCTCTAACAATTGACCCAGGAGGCATCTCCCATATCTGATTGAACCACAACACTAGAACATAGCAGAAGAAACTATATCTAACCTGGGGTACTAACAAATAATTCGAAGAATAAAACTCGTAGACGTTGATATGTAGTAGTCAACTTAAGAGTCGGTTATTAAGGCCTTAAAATGTCTTTGGCCAGTTATATCGACACTTCAGTCTCACACTCTTTTGATATACCATCGCCACAGACGCTGCTTAACTGAGTTGAAATCTTACAGTCACTAAAAATAAAGCAAATATCCATATATAATAAATGATTTTGTCACGATACCTCCAATTTTCTGGACCGTGCTTCAGCTTTAGCACTCTGAAGGTTTACCCAAGCCTGAATTTTTGCTTCCTCTCTCTGGTACCTGGAAAGAAAATAATGGACACACGCACACACACACAACGATAAAGTTCAAGGTCTAATACTTGCATCTAGGTAATATTAAATAAGACAAAACATCACCTGATGCAAATCTTGATCCTCTCTTCATTTTCCCACTGACCGGCTCTGGTTTCAGCAAAAGTCTTCCCTCCACCACCATTATCTGAATGTCTAAGACTCTTCGATACTTCTGCTTCTTCCTCTTCCCTTGAGTTCCAGTTCATTGAATCATACTGAGCACTGAGCTGGAGCTTGGCAAAGTGACAGTCTTTGAGCTCAGTGATATTGAGGGTGGTATTTGAAGTCATCAGAGGACCAGACATGTCAGCTGGAGTGTTGTGTCTTGCAGGAGAAGAGCTCTCGTTAGGAGTGTGGCATCTTGAAGCAAGAATGCTGGACGAAGGAGTCACATCTCTGTGTTGAGCCTCAGAGGCAGCTTTAGTCGTTGCAGCTCTCTCTGATTCACTATAAGAGCCTCTAAAGAGAAAGCTTTCTTCAGTTGGGTCAGAATATCGAAAATTTTGACGGGGCGGCTCTATATTGTCTGTGAATTTATCTGCAGTGAGTTTTGGGTATGCAGAATTAGTTGACCAGAAAGATTAGGTATATGCTTGATAGCTTATGAACTGTGTCCGATGGTTGCACGCTATGAAGAACAGAAATTAAGTTGATAATACAGTTCTTTCTCTATATGTATAAAGAAACCAAGAGCATTGCAATACCCAAAATATTGCTCAAACTATAATCAATGGTAGCAATTGACATTTGCAACTCAGTTCCCAAATGGACCTCTCTGGACAAACAAAATTGGCCAACTTGGAACATTGTCTTCCCGCTAAATAGCTCTAAGAGAGGTAATAAGATGAAAAGAAACATAAAGACTTGAACATATAGTTTCAGCATCATCTACAAGACTACAAATAATGAGGAAACTTAAGATAAAGGTCCTTTTTCATAGATAGTATGCAATCATAGAGCGCTTCAAAAGTAG
The DNA here is from genome assembly GCA_037177215.1 of Asparagus racemosus. Taxonomy (NCBI): domain Eukaryota; kingdom Viridiplantae; phylum Streptophyta; class Magnoliopsida; order Asparagales; family Asparagaceae; genus Asparagus; species Asparagus racemosus. The sequence goes on from JBAKGM010000139.1 coordinate 14,701,497, forward strand.
ATAATTGCTTTTTATATGTCAGATCACTAAAGTTGCATATGCAAAGTTTGGAGAGATTTGAGATTTCAACCTTGCAGTGCCACTTCTGAGGAGAAAGTTGTCTCCCCCTGAAAACTTAAGACCTTTTCCTTTGCAACCCTCATCTTCTCTCCAAAGGCATCATCTTTTTTATGAACAGCACCATTTGCTCTTGATATCGTCGATGAGTCTGAAGCTTTAGTGATATGAGCAGGAGATTCATGGCAAGAGCCACTGATCAACCACTTCTCGGCATCGTCCCACTTTGACGGAATGCTCTTCCTAGAGAGATTACCAGCACTGAAGCTGAACACTGGCCTCCCTGGAGTTGAAGGGGCCTCCATTGATCTCCTCTGCCTCTGAGCCGAAGTCATTGGGAATGCCTTCACAGACTCTGAAGTTTCTCTGAGGTTGAGCTCACAGAGGGGATCAAGGAGAGGCAACTTCAAATGGGTTTCTTGTTAATGCTGATCCCTGCAAGAAAATCAAAAGAATACAACAAGGGGAGTTCCAATGTCTTAAATAACAAGGGAGAGGAGCTGAGGGCTTTCCACCTTCTTTGTAGATGAGAGTGTGGAAAGGGTCACTGAGGAATCTCTGGCTTCCTCGCTCGGGTTTCTGACTCGAAACATTTTGTGAGAGGAAAGAATGTGATGGACAAAATAGAGGACCTGTTGCTGGATTGTGAGAAAAGTGACAGCATTGAAGTGTCACAACAGTAGCATTCCTATTTTAGAAGGCATTGGGAAAGCACCTTTGGATGAGAAATGAATATGGGCTGGTTCTTGCTGGTCTCTTATTAAGATGGAGTCCTGGCAGAAGAAACTGGTGAATAATATGACCGAGGAGGTTAACTTCCTCAGTTTTTTAAACAAGAAAATCTTTGGGAAATGGTGAGCCAAAAAAGAAGTAAATAAGTGATCCCAGTTGAGAATTTTTGGAATTGTTAGGAAAGCCAGCTTGTTGTCTAGCCCTCTAATAAACTCAAGAGGGTAAACAGTTTCAAACTCTTACATCTTTTTCTTCTGTCCTCTTGCCTGACTCCATAAGGACTAGGTGTATCATGGCTCTATCTATAAAATTATAATTGAGTACTAAGGACATGTTAGTTTGTTTAGTCTGTGGTAGTCAGTCAATGCATGGATCCTAATTCCCATGTCCTGGCTGCTTGACTTTAACTCATGTCTGTCATTATTTAACGTGTTGGGAAGAAGATAATGTTCACTTTCATACTAAGTTGTTAACTAGGAATTTTTTTTTTAATACATGAATCGAGCAACTTGCATAAAATATCATTGGCTTCTTGTAGGGGTGGCAGTCATGGCTAATGGCAAAAAGTTAGACCAAAATAATATGCCTAACTGCATCTTTTGAAAGTAACAATGAATAAGTTCAGTAAATAATATGCTAGACCACAATGAAGTTAATAGTTAAGCAATGAGACACTGGGAATTATAGGCATGAAAACAATTTCTGCCAAGAAGCAATGCAAACAAAATCCAAAGCAGCATGGGCAATGTGCATCGTAAAAAGCCAAATTATGACAGATTGCTGTCAGAGGAGATGATCAATTCTACCCCTTTTACTTCCAATTTCAGACATAGAAATAGCACTTTAACTTCAATAAGTGATTAACAGTAAGATGTAAACTTTTCTACGATTTGCATGAAGTAGCCCAAAGCATTTAATGCTTCCTACATAAGATGAAAGGGACAAGAGAACTTGAAAACAGAACTAGTGTACTGCAAATAGCGTCACTGACCCCTGCTCTGTTGCTTCATGTGTTGATGCTGCTTGTATAACTTCAGCATGTTCTGGAGGAGCAGATCCAAATCCTCCTCTTGCATTTGTTCTTCAAAAGGAAAATATTAAAGAAGCTAAATTTTGAGACACAATGTTTGGGTGTTTTCCCCCTTCCTTATTCTCAATCAAGAAACTTACATTGTTCATCTCTGCAACCCCATTTATCCATCTTTAAGCTCGAAAAGTATACGAATCATTTAGGCAAAAAATCATACAACAGGAAATCCCCACATGAGCTTGATTTTTCATTACTGAAAGAATGAATCACCTTCATAAGTGCTATTGATGTTAATGGAAATCACTTATTAACAACAATGGCACTTAAGGAGAACATCCCTGATCTTGCTCTAGTTTCAAAACATTCATGCATACAGAAATTACAAGAAGAAAGTTATAGCCTATAGATACAATTAAAGCAAAAGAAGACAACCATTTTCACATATATGAATTGCATTCGAGTTTGTGACATTTGGAAGCTACAAGAACATCAAGCTGCAACCAATGCAATAATCAGGCAACAAGCTTGATACAGATATATTAATCGCTTACACTTGTTACACCTTCAGAAGAAATTTGAAACCTTGCGTCAACTTCTGCTAAGCATGGAGAACTTATTACTTTACAAATCCGCTCCTTTCCTCTACTCTTTCGAAGTGCAAGCCTGCACAAAGACAAACAAAAGGGATCAGAACGAAGAAGGCGAGGTGACCTCATAAGAAAGATCATGAGCTCAATGGTTTGGAAAAAAAAGAAAAGAAAAAAGAAAGGAACCTTGTTGTGGAAGCATGTGCCATGATGCTCCCACCGATAGGTTTAATTTATGGCCCAGCGAACGTTGCAGAGCCATCCACTTGAGCAACAACTTGGTTGGTGATGACTATGGCAACACCAAACTGCATCCAGCAATTAAGTAAAAAATGAAGCAGCCAAATATTATAAAAAAAAGAACGAAGGCGAATTTTTCTTCAGATTGAACAACGATTATAAGTTAAACTGAATCATACAACGAGTTGCTAGAGGCAGTGGGGACTCCCTCATCAGCCAATTTCTGGAGGCTCACTAGATGCATCTGCCTTGCAGACAACTCTCCTCTCCCAGTGAAATCGGCTCCATAAAAAGCTGCATCACTGTTCACTAGCATGAAGAGCAAACCCACAAAAGACAAGTTTCACCATACCAATGAAAAAGAACCCATAGATGATAAGGACTCATGAAGATCGCATTAGCAATCTAATTATTATACAGGAAACAGAAATGGGTATGAAAGATTAAGAACTCATATGCTGATAATGCGAGCGTATACAAGATATACGTGCCATGAAATAATATGCCAGTCCATATATAGACTATAAACTTCGCAGGGAGTGCAGATGGATTCTTTCATTTCTCAAAGAAAAGTTTCTTAATCTTTTTCAAGCATGTTATCGTTTCAAAGTTTTTAACACTTGATTGTGCATATTTAAGAGCCCAAATCATGCCTACTTCCTATTTGAACAAAAGGAAAACTAGCTAAAATGTAAGATCCTTGTATGTCTGGTGGATGGTACATAACCTTTATATAGCCCAATGCCACGCTAAATTTTTCCACAAAACGTCATGTGCTTATATTTTTTCTGCATTCCACCAACAGCTTATCACAATTTGCCAAAAAAGACAGACAAGCATAGAACTGCCAAACTACGACATGTCATGAGATCACTGCCAATTTCATCAATAAAAGAGGAACCATGTATTTGTGCTACATCCAGGTTAATATTTCGAACATCTGAGATGCCACAGCAAATTAAATTAGTAAAAGCATTTTCTGTTAGTCTGGGATATAAAAAATTGTAGTTTATTTCAACTGCTGAAAGGAAAAGATGTTCTTTTATTGATTGTTGGAATGATAAAAAAAAAAAAGATTATGATGTTAATGGGATGATGAAATAAATGAACAAATGTGCCAGATTCAAAACTGAACGTGCCTGGCTTCACCATCATTGAAGCTGCTTCTAGCAAAAGCCTTGATTGATGATCAGTATTATATGCTCTAGCATAGGCCACATTCTCCAGAACTGCAGCACCATTTAGTCCAAATCTGTGAACATCGAGCCTTAATCATGTTCACTACCAAGCCATAAATGTCAAAGATAACCTTAAGGGCAGGATTGGCACCTGTCTCCAATCTATGAGTCTTTGCGGCCTGAAAGTACCCTCTGCATCAAAATACATGGCTTTCCCTTCACCACCACCTTGATCCAGCAGAAGCTAGGATATATTAAAACAAATAATATTATGATTTGAATCAACATTCTATAGTGTGTGTAAGCAAAGGTGGGAAAATCTTCAAACTATGGCAAGCAAAAATCTTAACAAAGGCATCATTTGAACAAAACTAAAGAATGCAAAATGCAGAAATAAATCAAGCAAACTTATTAGTGCAATATCTAGGTTTCCTTCATTCATTTTCAGCCACGAATAATTACCTGGTTAAAGTCTTTAAACATACAATTAATGGTTTAATTCATAATCGATGTTCTCATCACTATCAATTCATTAACTAAGCCTTATCCGCTATCAGACGCATATATGCCTTACCAAGAAAAATCATGAACAAAATTTAATATATATTCATAGGTAAATTGATGAGGACAAACTTCCATATTTACTATTTGATTTTTGTTTTAGTGGTAGATTTGAATTTTAAATTGTAGGTGAGATTTGGTAGTTAATAATTGTGAGAGATTTGAGAGATTTTCTATTTTGGTAGGATTTTAATTTGAATTTTGAATTTCAAATTATGGTTATATTTAGTAGTGATCTGATTGT
>JBAKGM010000139.1:14774952-14785905 GCA_037177215.1 Asparagus racemosus
ATATGACCATTCATCCAGTGTTTTTTAGGAACTGCAGCATCTGCTAGTATCCAAATCTGAATATCTTCAGTAGTAACCGAATAAAAATCTCCTTTTTTGGGGACCAAATAAAATTCTCCTGGAGTAAGAAAATATCCTCAAATTCGTTTGTATCATATTGAATGAGCTGATTGAATCATATTTTCGTCTAAATTCTTCAGCCTTATTACAGATTCGATATGTCCTCTGAGCGTATATATCTCTCCCAGCCTGAAAGGGGGAAAAAAGAAAAAGAAAAAGAAAACATTGTATCTTCATGTCAATGTTCTTTAACCAGCAATAACTAATCAATGGGGAAAAGTTGTCATTAGTGTAATACATCTATGGGAAGTAATCATTAATAGACAAGGTTGAAGATTGGAATCAAGAAATTCTGTCAGTGTAGTTGATTAAAGAGCATGTGTAAATTTTAGATTTGAAGTCTGAAAGAATTACCTAAAGGAACAGAATGAAAAGTTATCGGCAGAGGAACTAAGCATAAGGATGCAGTTTTACTCTGAATATACATGGACAGGAAAAGCATGAACAAATTTGGTACAAGTACTATGGTGACGAGACTCCTTATCTAGATTGCTTATGGTTAATAAGTGACATAAAGAAGTTACTGCATCAGTATGAGAATTAGTTAACAGCTTAATCTACAACTAGAGTGAAGAAAGCCCAAAGATATCTGTCTTAGACAGACAACGAAGGTGTGAAGAGGAAGGCAAAGCATAGTAGAAATTCACAGACATGATTTTATTTATTACAGCTTGCCAGCTTCACATATTCGTAAAGGTCTGAATACATAAAGAAGATATAATTTAAAATTTAAATATAAGATGTAAACTTCCAGTCAATTGTCAATTATTTGACATCCATGTTGTTAAATAGCAGCTGATCGTCTCCAAGAAATTAGGTAAGTATGACAAACGAGGATGTTAGAGAAAATGATCTGTAGATGATGATAGTTCACATCAAAGAACAGTAACAAAATCTAATGATAGCAGATAACTCCTCAAAAAGCATCCAGTTCTAGAAAAGCAATTATTTCAGTTTCAAATAGAAAAATTCAGCAGTACGGTGATTTCAAACATTGGTGAATTTTCTTACCTTGCTATTTCAGCACGTCTCATGGCCTGTTCAGCAATCTGAATTGAATGTCTCCGCCTCTTGGGGGGGATGAAATCTGGTGGTGTCAGCCCTTTTAGACTTTGCTGAGAGAGTACCCATTTGGCCTCCCTTTCGTCTTTCCCATAATCCTTCTTTGAAGTAAAAGCTGTCTGTTACGAGAATGAAAAATGTAAACAATAGCATCTTGACCACATAAACATAAAAATAATCAAAGGGTATAAAGGAAATAAGCAAGACTTGGGTATACAATATAGTTCTTCAAGTAGGGAATTAAGGGACTTGCTTTTCTACGGATAGAAATATCACATCACCGTGTGATCTTTATGTACCGTTGAAATGAATTGCTGCAAAGAAGAAATGAGTAAGTAAGAAAGAAACTTCAGTTACACAGACCTTTCTGTCAAAAACAAGATTCCATGCTTCTCCGCTTAGGCCATATTGGACAGCAAATTTTATCAAGTCCAGTGGAATATAGGATATCACACTGTAGAGCCATATGACACCAGCCCAACCCCAGCCAATGCCGCGAATTGAAGCAAAGTTTATATGTGCATAAACAGCAATAAGCGTGGCAACCTGCATGCATAAGTCGACATCAGGCTCAATAATTAAGTCAAGCAGCTTAGCAACCTAAGGTGCTATTTTCTTTCCCCTTCTTGAATCATTTTTAATTGAGAAGTTTCTATGCCCTTTCTTAACCAAGGAGTCTCTTTGAGTTTTAAGGATTATAGAATTAAAATTTCAAATACCAAATGACATTTAGGCAAAATCATAAAAATGTAATGGTTGATGTGAGTTTTCTAGACCTCACTAGCGGAACAATATCCATTGACCTACATTTTTGCTAAGGATATTACTTATAGCAATCAATCGAATAACAATCAATGGAATTACATATTTTTATTATGAACTTCAGCATTATGCTAATAATTTTCTCTATCTATTTCAACTCTTACCAGTTGAGCTGCCATGAAAGCACTAATTAGGAGAGAACCCGGCCTCTCCACAAATGACCAACTCTGACTACGTGTGACAAATATTAGAGCCTGACTGATGATACTAACTTGTAGATAAACAGCTGAGGACATCTCTTCACTGCTGCTGCTGAGAGATCTCACATTAAAGTGAGTCTGTCACCAAAAAAATGACAGAAGAGGCATGCAAAATTATGAGAGATATTTTTTTTATTCAGGAAAAATATTTATACTATGATTCACTGCATAAGGCATCTGTTCATTTTATTTAAGTAGAAGATCATGGCTTACCTCGAAGAAATCAGTTTTTCTAACAACCCAATAAAATAGGACTGTAACTAATGCAAGGTAAGTCCCTAAGACAATTCCTGTCACAAATATCTCATTGAGCTTCCAACTATCAGGTTTTGGTGATGGCCTGACACGGTCCTTGGATATAGTCATAATGGTTCCTGACAAGAGAAAAGAGAGAAATCAAAATATTGGTCCTTTAATCGACTACTGAATTGCAATTAACTTTGGAAATTATGCTCAAGGAATAGAATTATTACCATCATTTAGAATGGCCATTATCAGAACCATGAAAGGAGGGAAATCATATTCCCAAATTGTTGCAAGGAGCAAAAAACCAAGCTGCATTGGAGAGAGAATTATAAAGTCTTAGCTTGGAATACAACCTTTAAAAGGCATACAAAAACTGATTTAACTAGACTTACCACAATCCTTATGGTTATGGATATTGCATAAATCTGCACGCATGTGAAATTATCATTTAAATAACAAATTTCCTGCAAGTATCATAGTCATTAATAATATCATATACTACTCAACTGTATAGTTCTTCATTCTTTGAAATATGGCTCGACTCGTCAAGACAGCACTGATGATGACACTTAATCCAGGCTCTGTAAGAACTAAATCTGCAGCGCCTCTAGCAGCATCAGCAGCATCTGAGACTGCTATTCCAATATCAGCTTTCTTTAAAGCAGGTGCATCATTTACACCATCCCCGGTCATTCCACAAATATGATGCTTCTCCTGAAGAATTTTTACAATCTCATACTTGTGCTCTGAAAGAGTCAAACATAGACAAGTAAATGTGATTTCATGCTCACTACATATCACAACTGTTGGTAGAAAAAAATATACTCATACCGGGATAGACACCGGCAAATCCATCAGCCTTTTCAATAAGCTCGTCTACAGGGAGAGCATCATTTTCATCTTTGTCACGGCCTAGCAATGATGAAGAAGGGTACATGTTGGTACCCATTCCAAGACGTCGACCAGTCTCCTTAGCAATTGCCAGCTGATCACCTGTACAAGCAGCAATTATTTTTCTTTAGAATAACAAAGAAAACTAGAACCGAGGGCCAAGAAACTCATTACAAGGAAACAAGTTTGAAATCAATTCTTAAAAAACAATGTTTAAAGTTTGAACCAGTTGGACAAAAAGTAGCAAACTGAAACCGAATTTATTTGGATGGAGGAATCAGATAATTAGCTTCATATAGCCCTCGAAATCTGGCTTGGAATCCAGAGCTGAAATAGTACTAATTTTAAGTTCTTGAACTTAAGGAATTTTTTGTATGGTTCATCGAGGAGTTTTTAAAAAAAAAAACATGTATATGGCTACTTATTTCCTAACTGGAAAAGAAACTGATTATTGACATTACTAGAAGTTCTAAAGGCAAAGGTCTTGTTTTTGAGGAAAGGCATGAACCGGTGGCATCTTGATAATTAAACAAGATCGATATTTTACAAATATTAAATACATTGGCATAGAGGGACAAGGTTCCTAGCTCTGCCAGGCTCCATATCGATTACATTCCTTTAGGTTGAAAGAAATAACAAAGAATTCTTCTACTTATTTATCTTACTGGTGATTTCACAGCTTTCTAAGACTTCCACCATGTCCACCAATCCCCACAACATTATTGGAGACAGCATGAGAACTATCAGATCACAACTGTCATTCTAGGGTGAGCTTGTAGATGAAGATAATACTTAACTTACCGATAAGCTACAATCAAGGAATATAAAGTGTGCTTCTGAATGCTCAACCAAGTATTGTGCATACCTGTAATCATTTTGACACAGACACCAAGGTTTAGTGCTCTGCGAATGGTCTCAGCACTGTCATGTCTGGGTGCGTCAAACAATGGTAACAACCCACAAAAAGTCCAGGGAGCACCTGGGCTTGCTTTTGCTTTCTCCGGAATTGGCTGAAAATTTAATATTTTTATCAGACATGCCAACATCATCATATAAGGAGTTTCAAAGAAAGAGTCATCTTGTAAAATAATAATCTGAAACTACGAAAACAAAATTATAACTCGATTACAAATATGCAAGTCATCAATGATTAACACAGTCATGCACCTCTAACAACCTGGTTATCACATTAAGCATGAAGTTTTCTATGGAAATGCTATTCCCACAAGTCATATCTTCAAATTTTCAGCCTTGTCATATACCTGATAAGCAACCCCAAGTGATCTAAAGCCCCTTTCAGCAAATTTGTTGATGGATGCATGCACTTTTCTGGAAATTTCATCTTTGTCATGGCATAAGTTTAGAATCTGGAGCAAGTGGCAGACAACATTAACCTTTTGTGTCGCCGTTTAAAAAGAGATGTCGAAACAATTTTTTTATAAAGATTCCAGCTAAAAACTGAAAAGGATTGCAGATGTAACATTTAATTTAAGGTAATAGGTATTACTTGTTCAGGAGCTCCTTTGGTAGCACGGTGCCAATTCCCATCAGAATCAATATACGTAATTGCTGTCCGTTTATTTACAGGATTAAAAGGAAGGAAATGCACTTCAGTAATATCTGCGCGCGCCTGCAGCCAAAACATGTGTCATCTTATTTTCTGTTTGCTTTAGTATATCACCACAAGAAAATTCCTGAAGCACACAACTAGACTTCAGATTAATTTTGCCAGTTACCTCCTTTGGATCAGCAAGCATGTTAATAATGGCAGTGTCAATTGCATCTTGGTTCTCAAGCCTCGAAGCTCTAGCTGCAAGCAGTACAATCATGTCTCTGTCCACGTCTTTATTGAAAACCTACAACACGAGAGAGATGCATTCAGCAGTGTACCACAGATTAGGGAATGACATAAAAAGAAAGGATATTTGTCTCAATATCTTACAGCTGATGGTATCTTTGAGATCAACGAGAATCCACATGCGAAAAGACATGACAAGAAAAGGGTGCATCCATAAGAAGTGTTTTTCAGGAGCATGCATAAATGTGGCAAAAAAGGATATGGCAGTTACTACTTAACATGTTAAGTAGTAAGCAGGATCCAATAGAGACAAAAAATTCATGTATAAAAACCCAAAATTTTGAAATAACTCTCGTATCGATATCTCGTAAATAAGACATTTCTTGGAAAGGAAACAATGAGCAAGTAACTAAACATTTCCGTAAAAGTAATGGCAAGCAAGGACCATTATGTTAAATAAAGAAATCAAAATGGATGAAACTTTCAAAGGAAAATGCTTTAAATTAAATATATACAGATCTAGGTGCAATGAAGATTATGTGCTCCATCTAGCCTATACCTCAATGAGATTTTTATCCACAGTGAGCCGATTCAAGGTAAGCGTTCCTGTTTTATCACTGCAGAGAACATCCATTCCAGCCATTTCTTCAATTGCGGTCATCCTTTTCGTTATTGCACCCTGCAGATAAATATAGGTATAAGAATGTTAACACTGGTAATTCTAACCTAGTTTACATGGATATACCTGTTGAGAAAGTCGGTGAGAACCAATTGCAAGAGTAACAGACAGCACAGTGGGCATGGCAATGGGTATTCCTCCAATTAAAAGAACAAGAAGGTTATTGATTCCTTTCCTATATGAACGCTGCTGAATGGGGTACATGATTATAATTTCAATAGCCATCCCAACTGCTATTGAGCATATACAAAAGTTGCCAATTGATGTCAGAACCTGAAAATATTACGTCGAGAAGTCACAAGTAGCACCAAAATTGTTTCAGCAGTTATGAAATAATCCAACAAGTTTATTATAAAATAAATTAATAAGCCTTAAGGACATGATAAGCTCCAATAATTCTTATGTATGTATAATCTTTAGCGACGAAAACCGAATGCAATTACACTTCTTATCATTTTCTCAACAAGAAGATAGCAACATAGTTAATTGAGAGAAGGATAGGGATGGACCTATATCCACTCTGAAGGAATCAGATTTTTTTCTTGCATAATAAGGTTGGTTTCAGGAACACAATAAGCTACTTCTATCTGTGTATGTGTGCACTGAAAAGGTTATTAACTTGCATTTACCTTCTGAAAATGCCCAACAACTTGAGTGGAGTCCACTAAATGTACTGCCTTCCCAAGGAAAGAGTTAACACCAGTTGCAATTACAACAGCTTCAATCTCCCCTTGCTTACAAGTTGAACCAGAGAACACAACGTCACCTGTTTTCTTTGTTACAGGAAGAGATTCACCTGTGAGAGCTGACTGCATGTGAAAAAAGGATTAATTAATTCCTGTTAACAGTTGAATAGTAGCTCATGTGCTCGCTTAAAGCTTCAATAACAACTGACATGGAGGGTATCTGTTCCCATGCAGGCAAATATCAAGAAATAGAATCAGCCCTTAAATAAATCATCTGTAATCTAGAGCATTGAGCTTAAATTAGAAAGAACAAAAGAAAAATCAACCAAGTTTAGAGAAAATTTTGCCTGGTCAATTCTAAGAGAATCTCCCTCAAGAAGACGAGCATCAGCTGGGATAATATCACCAAGCTTAATGCTGATTACATCTCCTGGTACAAGAATAGCAGCATCTTTTTCTTGCCATTGCCCATCTCTGACAACCTGCATATATACAAGTCTAGTCAAGCGCTCTACTAAACTGGAAGATAAAAAAATAAATGATCTCTTGAAGAGCATAAGGATGAACTTCACAACATGAACCAGAAATTACTCATAACAAAAAAGAACCGGAAGCTATGTAACCCGGGTACTTCTATCATGAAGTTGTACCAGTACCGAAACTTCATAGACACTCCTTACGTATATGCATACATTTATTCAAACATGTGCTCAACTATATGGTATATATTTTATTTTAAAACACTTGTCATGTCATAGACTTCTTAGACGTATATCCTATAATTCATATCTATTTCTCGAAACTTGTTAGACATGGATCGGTTTCGTGTTAGCCAATACCCAAGTTCAAAACTATGGTTTAAAAGGGTCGTTTGAGTGTCTAGTCCAAAAACGAGCAATTTTCAGTTTATAATAACCAACATAATAAAAGAACATAAAAATGTGATAGGAATTTTAATTCTAGGAAACACATGAATTGAAAAAATAATAATGATCTCATGTAAATTACAATTTTGAATATATATATGGCAAATTTTTACAATCACTTGATGCATGAGTAATTACAACCCAATATGGCTAATTTTTTATTTGTATACTATCTAAAACACATAAATCAAAATGAACGGAGTGGAACGAGTAATTTGATAGCATATAATGTAGTTTTGAAGCCGCTACCTTAGATTGAATATAAGGTGCCACCTTATACACACTTTTCCCAATTATATATGTTATTTCCCTTGAGGAGCCTATAACTGTTTTATAATGGTTGTAGAGTTCCCTTTGGAGCTCCATTATTGTTCTAGTAATGATTTGAAGCTAAATTGGTTATAAATGTCTAATTATAGCTTTGTAGGAGAGCCAAACACATGGGACGATTTTGACTTGTGAAATTTCGGTTTGGGGAAAGAGTTATTGTGTCACATGTTTTTTTATATTTGTGTATTTTAGAGAGTTTTCAATATTTGCATTTCTCCCCTCCGATCTCTATCATTTTGTTCTATCATTTTGACAATATAGATAATAATTTCTTTTTTCTCGCTGAGTTATATGAATATTTATTCTATATTGTTTACTAAATGGATGTGGTAACGGTAAATTCCTTCTTATCACTGCTACACTATGATAAATGCCATTTCATTTCTGTTTCCAGTCCATTTGCACACCTAATAAATGTAATGTACAAATTTTTTAGTGACAGTAGTCTTTTATATGGTTTAAAGGTAAATTTTATGTTAGATTGTAATTATCATAATTTCTCTATGTTTGACCCCTAAACTATTGAGTTTCTTAACTTTTGTTATGCTTGAGGGGTAGGAAGTTTGGTGGTAAGTACTTTATGCTAGGCCTAGGCCCTTAGTTTCTGAAGAGAAACTAGCATAAACTGGATGCTACACTGTTAATAAATATAATCGTCGAAGAAGAATTGCTTTTGGATCAGTTCAAAATAGCTTGGACATTGTCATCCGTGTTTACTGGGCATGTTTCTGTTTTTTGCTATCTTATAATGCGGCATTTAGCATCTATTGAATGTACTGTGGTTTACAAGTTAAGTCCTTGCATCAATCAAAGCTTCTGTTATCCCACTGCAGCATTTAGCATCTATATCTTTATTTCTTCCTTGGGATCTGTGTAACATTCTGATGGATGGATGTATATATAGGATTTTATTTTGCCGAATTATATGATTATCCAGTTCATTCGTTTATTAAATGGATACGGGTATGGTAAATGTAGTTTCTTATCACAGTTACAGTATGATAAATGCCACTTCATATCTGTTTCTACTCCGTTCATTCTCCTATTGAATGTAATGTACAATTTTTTTGGTAACAACAGTCTTTTATTTGGTTTAGGAGTAAATTTGATGTTAGATTGTAATACTTACGTCTTTGTTTGACCCCTGCTTTATTAAGTTTCTGAACTTTTTCTTATGCTTGAGTTTCTGATAGAAACTTGCATAAGCTCTACACGGTCAAAATAGTACGAACACATTGGTTATCATCTGCGTTTCTTAGTCATGTTTCTGTTTGTTGCTATTTTATATTGTGGCATTGCCATTGTCAGTTCTATTATGATTGGTCGCCATTTTTTTCGACAATTGATCAAAGATGACTGTTTGAGGTCAGATTAGTATGTACTCAGGTTTTGGATTTCTCTGACTTCTCCATCTTGGATCTCCCATTTTGTTTTTACAAAGTCTCGTTGGCAGCTTTGGCGTTCTTACAACTTCTCCACCTTGATTTGTTTTTTCTTTCCTTGAAAAATTGTCGTGATCTTTACTGAAGACTATGCTATAAGTTTGACATAAATGTACTGGATTTATGATCTTTTGAAGAATTGGAAACTGAAAAATCCGAGCCTAAAGACCTATCAAATTAAATACAAATCTGAAGATTCAATTTGACCATGATCCATATGCTGCGTCGAGACGAAATGGATTGTGAGCTGCTTGACCTATGCAAACAATGCTCAAATGGTAGCAAGAACTAATCCCTGTTATTGTTGTTTTTCGGGCTCAAACAAATGGTTATGTGATTCTCTAGTTATTTAGAAAGAGTAGCGTCTTCTAGAGTAGTTAAAGAACCTGATTTGAGATGGTTTGTGAAAAATACCAATCATATATTTATAAAATGAAAAAAAGTTAGTACTCATTTTATTGCTGCATATTGTTTATTGTTGCGTTATTGTTAATATTAAAAACCAACTAAATGGCGGTGTTTAGAAAGGAGACTACATTAAGTTTGGACCTATTTATTTTAGGGGTAAATGGGACATAATACCATAAAGTTTCCCCAGTGTGGCACTTAAATACCACAAGTTGTAAAAAATGGCACTTTAATACCACAAGTTGTAAAATATTGGCACATTAGTACCATTTTGCTAGTTTTCATGGGAAAATACTTAGGAATATTTCCAAGACAATTTACTTTGGGTATTAAAGTGCTATTTTGTTACAACTTAGGGTATTAAAGTGCTACTTTCTTATAATTTCGGGTGTTTTATAAGTGTAAAAGTGGTGAAACAATAGGGTATTTAAGTGCTAGTTTTTTACAACTTAAGCTATTAAAGTGTTATATTTTTTACAACTTAGGGCATTAAAGTGTCACTTTTTACAACTTGTGGTATTTAAGTGCTACAATGGGGAAACCTTAGGGTATTTAAATGCCATTTAGCCTGATTTTAGTCCATATTATTGTAATTATTCTGATGTGTCGTTCATAGCAAATGGGATGAACTGTATAGTTCTCATGAGTATGTATGTGCAAAACATCTAACTGGAGTTTAAGGGCAAAGCATTGGAGTTCATATTTCTGTTTACGTTGAACGAGATTTTATTTCTTTTTTGGGAGTTCAATAAGACTGAATAGTATATATGAGCACACCCAACCTGGCTAACTCTGGTGACTGTTGATACTTGTTTTGCACCGCTGGAAGGGAATGTTATGTGTCAGTCTATGCATGTGCCAGTTTAATTGTGTTTGTCATTGTTGCTTTCTGAATTGTGCGTGTTATTTAAATGTAGTATTGATCTCATTTGCATCTTGATTGTTTATGCTTATGTTTACAATACATTAAACATATTATTTTACACTTTGTATATTGAATCGACTTCAATTGGAGGGCAAAATATTTCTTTGAGTTTTGCTCTTGGTGACCTGCTTATAGCGTCCTGTAAACGCGTCAAAACTCCTAGAATTCCTATACTTCTATTGTTTATACTCTAGTTGGGAAATCATAATCCTTAATATTCTTCTATTTTGCTTCGTCTTTCTACAGTTTACTTTTATATTGTTTACTGAGTTAGCGTCCTGTAAACGCCTCAAAGCTCCTAGAATTCCTATACTTCTATTGTTTATACTCTAGTTGGGAACTCATAATCCTTAATATTCTTCTATTTTGCTTCGTCTTTCTACAGTTTACTTTTATATTGTTTACTGAGTTAGCGTCC
>JBAKGM010000139.1:14839111-14880742 GCA_037177215.1 Asparagus racemosus
CTGTGCATGTTCAGTGTTGTTATTATCCACTCTGTATAGACATCTTTTGTGTCTGTGAAGCCCCTCCGCTGCAACAAGTTTCAATTTTTTTGTGGATATCTAAACCACATTCTAAACTGAAGCGTTCAACATCATCTGATAACAGGTTGATCTTGTTCAGGTAAAAAAATCATCCAACTTTCAACCCTATACAGTTCATTGAGATCTTCTCATAATTAAGATTTTATATGTTCACTTTCTGTACAATAATAGCACAAAGATCTCTTGAAATATTATATATTGCCTGTAATGTTGGCAACTTTTACGCAAATTATGGCAACTTGTGAATGACCATGTACATTTACAAAAGCAATATCAGAATGATGCACCTTTTGGTATAGCCTTTTCTCAGCTCCTAAACTCCATATGTGAAGGTTTTTTCCTATATAATCTATAGATCACCATGTTTTCTCTCTTTGATATTTGCTCCTCAGTTTGTATTTGTTTTGTATAATAAAAGCTTGTGATGTTGTCAGATTGCAATGAAAAATATGCAGGCTTATTCTATTATTATACCATTAAGAACAACAACAACAACAACTAAGCCTTTATCCCAAATGTTTGGGGTCGGCTATTATTATACCGTTAAGAAACTTTATGAAAAAAATTAAGCAAATAGTTTCCAAACAAATAATGCAAAGTACATTCACATAATGATGGTTTAGAATTTCAGAGCACTGAATCCCAAAAGGAAAAAAGGAAACGGTTCTGCCACCTTTTTTCCCATCCTTGACATAAATATATGCCACAATTGATTTTCTAGTACCATACACTAAGATAAATCACCTTGATTGATATCTTACCGAAGATTAACATAACAAAATTCTTGTAATATCAGCATGAAATCTGTAATTGAGCGCTACGACAAGGCGAAAGAGGAGCAGCAGCAGATGCAAAATGTGAACTCAGAAGTCAAGGTATGCTAAATATTTTTTTAGAAAATATCCAACATAGACTCCCACAATTTAATCATGTACTGTTGGCTAATGCAAGCTTGAAGAGCATATCAATTACCTAGAACTATTAATAAAATATTTTCAGTACATTTACAACTTCATTTACGTTAACAAGATCTCCGATACTGCATTTACGCATTATGTTGCATGAAAAATATGGCTTTTTGGCAATTTACAAGTTAGATTATAGTGCATATATCTGTTAACTTATGTGAGCTATAAATACTAATGGTTATCTCTTTTTTTGTTTTTTTTTTTTTTTCCCCCTTCAGTGATAGCAGCGGTAACTTTGTGTTGCTGTGGTTGGTAGTCTGGTAGAGATGTTGATACGAAGTATTTCCATAAAATATCATATTAAAGTGGGAGAATTATAAGAAAATGACCAATTAATCTTAGTATGCCAGTATGCAACGAGGGAAGAAGAGGGCTTTTCAAATCATTAATGCAAGAAAGTCATGTGACAATAAACACAAGGGTAACACATATCAAGGCAAAAGAAAGTGAATCAAATTGCACACCTAACACCAAGGAAGCTTTCAACATTTTTAGCATGTGTTAGAGTTCGCCAACGGGACAAATTGAGTCAATTCATCCCTATCTTGTACAAATCGAGAACGAGACGAATCAGATTTGTCTCGTTTTGAATTCGTACGAGACGAATTCGATAACATGGTCACAAATTGAGCCTTAGACCCAATTCGTGACCCGTCTCATGGCGAGATGAGTTAGACTTGTCTCACCATTAGACTAACAAATTGGGCCTTCTCCGATTTTTTTATTTTTCCCTCTTATTTTCTTGTGCTTCAATTTTTCCTCTAGACTAATATTATTTATATTCTTATTTTTTTAATATTTTTTATACTTTTAATAATGAAATACATGTGTACTAATTACAAGAAATAAGGAGAAATAAATAGAAGAAACTTTTCATTTCATAAAATAATAACAGATTCACTTCACATAATCATTAACAACACATTGGAAAAAAAATATTCAGGAAAGAAGTGTAAGCTCCTGATGAATTATCGGAGGCTCTAAAGAAACACTCGGAAGAAGAGTTGTACTGCACCATAATGTGAGATGTTGTAAAAAATAGAGGGGGAAAAAGATGTGAGTTGATATTGTAGTAGAAGATGAGAGTTTGAGTTGTGAAGAATGAAAGCGATTTAGGCCAGGGGCATATTCATGGCATTGGGCGGGGGAGGGGTGGGGTGGGGGGAAGTTTTATTTATTTATTTATTTAGTTGTCCCCGCCAGCTATTGGCTGAGCAACACCCCCCAAATGGCACAATCGTGGCAGTCTCTCTCCAATGACTCTTTTTTGAGCCGTTAGGGGCCTTAATTTTTTTTGGATTGCCTATTAATTTGGCAGCCTCTCTTTTTTTAGCCGTTGGGGATCTTAAAAATTTTTTTAACTTTTGGGCTGACCATCAATTTTCTTATCTAAGCAATACTTGTGTAGAAGAGCTTTTTAAAAAAATTACTATCGAAGGTTGGGGTAAATTTATGACGACCCAATTGGCCTTGTGACTCATAACGAGATGAATCAGACTCGTCTTGTGTACTGTTCATGAGACGAGTCGGGTAAACTCATCTCATAAACGAGTTAGGTCTATACCCGTCTCGTACCTGTTTGAATCCGGTTCGTGCGGGTTGACGGGATGAATTTGGGGGCGTCGAAATGGTTTGACACGCCCTGCTGGCCATCTCTAGCATGCGTCATGCTTCTATGACTCTATGCTACAAAATTTAAGGTTAAAAATCTGATTTGGCTACAATGAAATGTAAAGGAAAACTAAAATTCGTCTTAGAACAAAGAAGGCCTTCAACTAAAGGTTATGGTGTGTGATAGTAATACCTCATTTATTTGTTCCACATCAGGAATTTATGGAAGTATGGATGAGTTCATAAGGTGCGTTGTGATGCCCCAAATATTTATCCCATATCAGGAGCTTACAAAAGTATGGATGAGTTTATAGAAGGGTTATGGGACTTAAATGCAACAATGACTAGTCATCTTTGGAGTAATTTGAGCCAAGCAACTTGTTGCACTCAGTGGGTCCCACATCTTACATTGCATCAACGTGGCGTGAGACCCACAGCATGACAAGTGGTAGCAAAGTAGTCAGCCAATCAGAAGTGTGGAACTAATGTTATGCGGGACTAAGTGCTATATTATTTGAGCACGATGAATCCCTATCTAGAACCCGCAGGAATCAGCTCTGAAATCACACGATTTAGTTTTGATCCTAAGATTGACCATTGACATGCTGCGATGAACTCGTATTTAAGGTCGGGTGATTGTGATACCTCATTTATTTATTCCACATCAGAAACTTATGAAAGGATGGGTGAGTTTAGCAGTGATTTGAGCTAAATATGTTGCAATCAGTGAATCCACTAAGGCTTACATCAGCTTAAGGGCTCGTGGATGTGATAAATGGTATTAGAGCAGTATTCAGCCAAAAGTGTGGAACTAAGTGCTATATCGCGTGAGCACGGTAAGAACCACTCCTAGAATCCATATCGCATGGTTGTAATCCTGGGATGGACCATTGTCATACCATGACAATGACGTTGCGGGGTAATTGTGACAACCTATTTATTTGTCCCAGATGTGAAAAAGTATGAATGAGTTCATAGAGTGGGTCATGAGAATCAAGTGCAAAACTAACAGGCGACTTTCATTGTGGTTTGAGTGAAAAAGCATGTTTCACGCAATGGGTTCTTTGGCTTTACATAGTGCTAACAGGCTCACTGACCTAGAGCATGATAGATGGTAATTGAGCAATTAGTTAACCAAAGGTGCGGCACTAAGTGCTATGTGAAAGTAAGTGCTATCGTGTGAGCAGGTGAGATCCACCTCTAGGACCTGAAGAAGCCACCTCTGAAACCCATATTGCATAGTTGTGATACCAGGATGGAGCATTATCATGCCGCAAAGAAGATGTCGCGAATTTGAGGTGTTATGAAGTTAAAATTAATGCTTTGTTAGTTGGTTTATCTCTCAGTTTAGGGGTGTAAAAAAATGAAATGTAATGAGTTATTTGTGTTGCACATGAATTGATTTCTTGTAATAGCCAAATGTATGGCTAGGATTAAATCCCCAAATGAGTTGGGTTTAAATGAGTTTGTCATGTAAACTGCCATATGAAGAGACAGAGAAAAACTTCGGCCCCAAATCCATAAACCCTCATCTCTTTCTCCTACATCCCTACCATCTCCAAATCTTTCATTGTTGGCCAAATTAAAAGCCAACAGATGATTATGGTATCCCATTTATTTGTCCTACATCGTGAACTTACATGAGCATAGATGGGTTTATAAAGTGGGTCATGAAAATCAAGTGCAACTATGACCAATCATTTTGACAGTGCTTTCAGCCAAACAATATGTTGCACTCATTGGGTTCTAGGTTTTACATTTGGAAATGGATTTCAGGGCCCAGACGTGACATAAGTCATAGGAATCAAGTGTAACAATGACCAGTCATTTTTACCATAGTTTTGTGCTAACAATATTCCTAGTCAAAGCTACAACAAAGCTTATAAAAGAGTATACCCTCCGCATTGTAGCCTCTTCTTGTTCATTTGATACTCCAAGTCCTCTTTCTTTAAAGACCTGCTAAAAAATATCTGTTCAGATGCAAATTAGTAGGCTGCCTCACTCATGGAAGATCTCTATGATAAAATTGAAAGTAAAAGAAGATGAGGGACTGGAAACTAAATCAGCTGAAACATGTAAATCAGCTGAAACATGTAATAACCCACAATACACCAGGCTGCAGAAACTCCTAAGAGAGTTATAAATCTGCAAGGTGGAACATGATCAGCCAGCGGTATTAATCTTCAAGGGCAAATTTACAAAACTTCGTAGGGCACATAATTTTCGTGCGATAAACATATGGCTCGGGCGGCACTGGTAGTAATATTCGCACGTGTTGCAAACTATTAGTTTCCTTTTTCTTTTTTCTCTACATAATTTATTCTCTTGAACTTCCTTTAAGAACTGGGTTATGGTTAAGTAACAAAATTTTAAGCTTGGCTTCAAATCATCAGCTGGAGTCAAGTCTTTGTAGTAAACATGGAGAAAGCTTGCCAAGCCCACAGGCTAATTTGGCAACAAAGCAGCATGAATGCCTGCTTAAGCTGAGCCCCCCTCCGAATGCAGAGCTACTGAACATTCATTGACATAAGTTCACAGTAAAATACTTCTTCTAGAATCTTATCAGTTAGAGCTAAATAGCAGGTTTGACCTCAATTCCGTGGGAAAAGGTTTTGATAGGGATCGCGATCATGATAAGTTGAGATGAATTCTACGAACTAGACATGGGTATCCAGATACTTAGCCACTTACCACACTATCCTATGATTAATAAATATAACTTAATGAAAACTGCAACCTGGCTTCTTCTTGCCTCAGAGGCGCATATCCAGCAATGGTTCCGGATTATAGCACAAGAAGTAGTTCTACATGCCAGGGCCACCAAATATCTATCTTCTCTTCCTCAAATTCATTTCATCCTTGTTTCGATTCCAGTTCCTGTCATTTATCACATTATATCACAAGAATAACTTATCTAGGTCAAAATAAGTGCTCTCCATTCATCCCTTCCACGCCGGTATTAAAGATGAGATAAGATCAAGAATCTGGAGTTCATGATTATTGGGAACAATAAGAGGGTTCTAAAATTCTTGTGATCGTAAGGGTTCTTGTATCATATTTTTCCCAGACATTGAAGCTTAAGATCATGACTTCGTAACTTTTAGTTAAGGCCTGATCTGCTATTCAGGAAATGTATCCTCCTGTTTTCATGAGACGAACATGCCGATCACATGGATATTTTTCACTTCAACTACGAATCCCACATTGTTAGATATTGGTGTGTTCGCAACCTTCACTTTCATCAATTCTCACCTTCTGTGACATCTTAAATCCAAAAGTCAAGAAAAAAATTTTAATCCAAATGTTGAAGGCAAAGTTGATTGCTTTTCTTCTTTATGATTCATGTCATGAAAATCCAATCTTGCCTGTTGGTTGTCTGTCAGACTACCTAATGCGCTATCCAAGCTTTGATGGACAGAAAGATGACAACACAAGAAGCAAAATATGGGAGCATACTCTATAAATATAGACGAACTTTTTACTCCGAATAAAACAGTTGGTCAGATTACAAAGACTTTATTGTGTGACCATTGGTCGACAAGCAACTGAGGCAATCAACTGGCAGATCCTGTGCTGCTAGCTCTTCTTAATTCAAGACGGTTATATTACATTCAAAAAGACTTGCTATCAAGAACATATGTACATTACAAAGACTTTTGTAATGTGTGAGCATTGGTCGACAAGCAACTGAGGCTTGGCTCAATGGGACTAGGGGGACTGGATTGTCGGAGGTCACAGATTAAAAACTGGACACATTAACCCTACAGTAATAAGTTTTTTGAACAAAAAAATATATCAAGAGTAACACAATTGCAGGATGATCCCCCATTCCACATCACGGGACATTGGTATGGCACTCTTCTTATCTCCCCAGAGGATGCATTAGATAGCTTCGTTGAGCAAGAGAAATTAGTGAATCAAATTCCCAGCACAATGTCAGCATACTCTTAGGGAGAATAGAAGAATAGATGCTAAAGCGTCTAATTGCAATTTTCATAGTTAGAAAGAATCTCAAAAGAGGCCTCTTGGGAATACATTTACAAAAGAACAGGAGACAGAACTGCATCCATGTACCTATGTTCTTGATAGTAAGTCTTTTTGAAAGTAACGTAACCGACTTGAGTTAAGAAGAATTATTAGCATAGGATCTGTCTGTTAATTGCGTATCCAAACATGATGATAGGTAAAATCAACATGGATGCAGAGGACATTGGTCAATAATTCTGTGTCAAATTATGGGTTCCCTTGGATTTCGATAACTACATCATCCAATTATACATAGATGGCTATGTATTCTATGAAAAGAAGTTACTGCCAATAGATTAAACTTTTTCCAGGTTATTCTCATCAACAGTGGAACAAGCGAAGTGCAGGAACAGGAATATCTTTCAGCGCTAAGTTGAACAAGCAACTGCCGATTCTAGAACTTGCAATGCAGAACCATCAAGAGTATGTAAAAGTTACTGGATAACACCAACATCTTCGAGATCCTAAAATACTGTAAATTTCAAAGTCATACTCAATATCTCCTGCAGGCATCTCTCCTTGTGACTCACTCTCTACAAACACATCTATGTTATTACTCTCTGTTGCGGATTCAGTCTGTACCTGCAGACTTTTGTTTACCACCCAACTCAACAATCAACCCCGTTTAGGTAGCTCCTATACATGTATCAATAGATATTTTGATTCTTTTTTCACTAAATCAGAGAGAACATCATCTAAAATATGGTGTTAAGATATTGAATATGAACATGCCAGTGAACGTAGTATAGATGACAATTAGAGTCCTTATACACGATCAGTGAAGTAAAACTGGTCCACATTCTCATTTATGATCAGAACAAACTGTTCAAACGTAGATGGGATTTGACCAAACACTTTATCCTAGGATTGGAAAGTGCACCAACCATGATAAATTTCCCCACTCCTATCTACACTATAAAATTGGAAACTAATGTTGTTCATCAAAGAAATGTGTTTAATCCTATGAATCAGAATAAGCTCCCCATTTGAAATCATTTTAAATATATTTTGGATATAGCTGGTGTTCCTTTGCATAACCATGAATGGATACCGTGGATACCAGTCATTACAACACCTATGACTCTATTTGAATAGACATCCATAAGCTTATATTATTAATTGAAAACTATTATTAGGCAAAAGGGTAAAAGTTTACCACCTCCTTCACAGATGAGACCATGATATTTTCAGTGTCTTTCACTGTAGTGGGAGAAGCTTAGCCCAAGGTCATTGAGTATTGAAGGTGAATATGAAGCTTAGCTGGAAAGGGTTGGGTATTAAAGTAAACTTAAGGATGAGAAATTCAAATGTAGATAACCAAGCATCATGATGCATCCAATATATTTTGGGACTTCTAATTCTTCAAGATCAAGAATGATTCCATGAGAGGTAGCATGTAGATACTATAAATGGAAAACATGATGTTTGAGTGTCAACTAGATAGAAGTGAAAGTCTAATAGTAACAGGTATTACGTAACTAGATACATTACAATCTGACAATTGATTTGGAAATAGATTATATTAGTCAGGGGTTTCTAATGCCTACAACCAGATTGCCCGCGAAACCTCATACTTTGTTGCATGGAAAAGGATACATGGAAAAGACATGACATGGCACAACACAGGTATATTGATATAAAGAATCTGGAAAACCTATGCTACAAGCATGGCATGCTAAAAATGTAGAAATGTGTCACAAGGCTTCGCTTGGAAACTAGGAAGAGTGCTGAAAGGAAGGGAGATGCGATTGATTCAAGGGATAGGAGAGTTGAGTTACACCCAGTACCACGTTAATTGATAAACGCAAAATAGCCATGTGCCATTATCCATAAGTCGAGAGAGGTACAGGTTGCTAAATTCACCATTCTTCCCCTTCTTATAGGTTATTTCTTAGTCCAACAGGATTTTGAATGATTACTCCTTTGTTGTGCAACCTTTACATAAACAATAATGTAGGTGTTCCTACATATAGCCTTCCTGAATCTATGGTGAAACTCTCTCAAATTATTAGTTTCCTATAGGGTTAGTTGCAGATACACTCCCTGTACTATAGGAGGTCGATCACTCACTACTCCGTAACATTTTTATGAATTATTAGAACCCTGATGCACAAATGGAGTTCTCTCCTTGTAATCTGTACTTGCAGTACAGGTGCTACATGTTCAACATCTATAAGAGAACAGGGGATTTCTTTGCAACACATTGAAGTTACGTGATACCCATATGACGTGTACAGATTGGGGGAGATAACTCCATTTTGAGATGCGGGGTCAAAATGCTAATAAAAAGTTTAGGGGTAATCAGTAGCTAACCCATATAGCACAGGGGTTGTACCTGCAATCAGTCTTTTCCTTTATTAGGTTTCAGAACTAGTTAGAGGGATGACTTTGAACTGATGGCTAATAAAAAAAATACAGATCTTGTGGATCCTTTCGCTTGTAGATGACCCTAAGAAGATGGGAAAAAGCAAAGACATGATCATAATGGTAATAATGGAGTCACAATATCAATACTAGTCAAAAGTTCACTGCATCAATCGGTAACTTTGCTAGCATGGATCCCATGACACAAAACCAAGTAGACAGTAAAAAGATGAAGCGCTTGCAATAATTTGCAGCACATGGTCAATATATAGATCAAAGTTTGCATGTTTCTCCTCTCCTTTAAATTGTTTCTTGATGAAAAAAGCTTCCGGTTGTTATCATCAAATAGAACTTGCTAGCATAGAGCCATAAGCATTATGATTCATTTGTAAATGACCTCGTAGATATGTGCATGTAATTTGTAGACGTTTTCCAGGGATCCCACGTTCATAATGACTTCTCTCCTACATATTATACTTGTCGCCTTTAACTAAAGCTAATTTTAATTTGGATGCCTTCTAAAAATGTTGTGTAGAGTAGACACTTCTATCATGAAGTTGTACCTGCACTCCATACTACAACCCGCACTCGACACTTCCCATATCAGTAGCAGGCACTGACACTCCTTCGACGCTCTATGAATATACACATACATTTAATAAGACATGTACTCAATTATAATACATTTTTTAGTTTAAAACACTCAATACACTTCTTGAAGGTATATTCTACAATTCATACCACTTTCTGAAACTCGGTGGACAAGGGTCCGGTTCATTTCAGCATACACTCAAAACTATAACCGTAGAGCGCTGTTTGTATATATAGTTCAAAAGTGAGTGTATTTTTTTCCAATTTATAATATGCATAATTAAAAAATATAAAAATATTATAGGCATTTTGCTTCTTATAACATGTGAAAGAAAAAGATAATATTGATATCATGTAAATTATTAATTTCAATATACATATATATAGTCATGATCTTGTATCCCGCCTTTTACAAATTTGACATATCTCGTATCTGTACCTACTATTTTACAAAGCGGTATAGGCGTCCGCCTAGGCTTAGGTGCTACCCAAGCCCTCTAGTTGAGCGCCTAGGATGCCTAAGTGACATGGGCAGCTTAAATGGACTGCATTTCTGTTAAACAAGTACTCATCCCGCTTAAGCATAGTAACATGTGAGAAAATGGAATGAAACAAACTGTATCAAATGAAAACCAGATATATTAGATAATACACCAAGTCTAGGGTTTCTAGAACTTCGGAAAAACCTTCTTATGCAATGTAGCATGATCTAGCTTCTAAATCATCATATTGGCACTGCTCCATACGACATGAAGGGTGACCCAAAATGAGAAAAAAACTATGTTGAACCAATAATAATAATAATAAATAAATAAATCATCAAATTAAACCAGGAAAAAGATAATGTTGTCAAGATTTGAACTGGCCTTGTAACATGCCCCTGCAGGATTTGAAACTGGGTTGCTCTAATACCATCTTAAATTAAGTCTCTCCCCCTCAAGCTGGTGCAAAGATGTCAATCATGCCCAGTTTATTACAAAGTGCATCAAATAATAACTGTGTCAAGGCTTTTGTAAGTATGTCAGCAATCTGATCAGTCGATCGAATATGTGGACTAACAATCTTCTTAGATAACACCATATCACAGATAAAATGACAGTGCACTTCCATGTGCCTTGTCCGCTCATGATACACAGGATTGTTGACAATGTAGAGAAAATAGAAAAGGCAAAGTTCATTATTCATCTAACTCTAATCTCTCTTAAATAGAGATTAAGAGGATATTACAAAATAGGTATGAAATAAAATCATATCTACTCACATCTCACAATATCTCAATAATATCCCTTAAACCTAAATACCAATAATATCTAGCACTCCCCTCAAGCTGAAACATATATTACTATATATGTCCAGCTTGTTACAAACCGAAATAAAACAGTAGTTGCAAGAGCTTTAATAATGTCATCTTTGTCCGGAATATTTGAAGACATCAGCGATCAGAAAATTATAGTAACAGCCAATAGAAAGTCTAAGTGGATTAACCAGTAGAAAGAAATCCTAGGCTGGTCAGATAGTAGAAAGAAATCCTAAGCGGGTCCGCCAATAGAAACCCTAGGCGGGTCAGCTAGGAAAAATCCTAGACGGATAAGCCAATAAAAACCCTAGGCGGGTATACCAATGAAAACTCTAAGCGAATAAGCCAGAAATCCTAGGCGGGTAAGCCAGAAGAAATGTCGAAAGAGAATCGCTGTCGTTGCATATAACTATCAAAGATGCCGAAGGGTGAATAGTAACGTCTATACGGTTCATTAAAGCCAACCCGGTACTGCTCATCGCATGAACAGGAATAGTACCACCAAACTATTTTTATTTAGGTTATTTTATGGAGGGTATTTGATACGATCTAGAAAATAATGATGCCGAAGTAGTTGTTGAAGCCGTCGATACCATCAAGGATGTTTTCGTAGCCGCCGCGGGGAGCATGAAGGCCATGCAAAATCCCTCGACAGCCTTGAGATCTAGAAAGATGGAAAAAAGTTGCTAGGATCGAGTAGGCTCTGATACCATGTAGAGAAATAGACAAAGGCAAAGTTCTTTATTCATCTAACCCTAATCTCTCTTAAATAGGGATTAGGAGGATATTATAAAATAAGTATGAGATAAAATCATATCTAATCACATCTCACAATATCTCAATAATATCTCCTAAACCTAAATACCAATAATATCTAATAAGAATATCTTTTCTAAAAGGCTAAAAAATTTTAACTAGAAAGATTTCTTAATTTAGGCTACAAATAAATGGCACTGTCAAAGAAACATAGTCTGCATATAACCGTGAAGTTTGCTTGATATACGCCTGTACCCTTTATCTTGAGGCATACAATATGTACTTGAGCATTATGAGGTACTTCATTCAAACCTCAGCAATGCAAATCATAAATATATCAATCCAGCCTAATTATTATATATTTGCAAGTGATTTATGTTTATACTTGAGGTCATTCCACGAGGCCAACAACCAATGACAAGGGGTGTTAAATGTGAAGTTTGCTCTATATACATTGGTGGATTATTAACACGTTGCTCAAGCTTTTGGTTAAGTGCTTCAGCATCATGAAATATCGGTTGTCTAATACATGTACTCCAAAGCATAATCTGTAAAATTTTCCTTAGAATCACCCTCTAATGATTTTGAATTTCTTGTACAGGACGTTTTAACAAACAGTTCTCATTTAAGCCATGTTCATTATCCATCCTGTAAATGCTAACTTCTATTTTTCTCACCAGTACTGGCAGAAGGAGGCATCGAGCTTGAGGCAGCAATTACATAGCTTGAAAGAAAGTCACAGGTAACATTTTTATGTCCATAACAGTAACTAATATAGTTATTATGGTCAACTAGCCTGTGTATTTGTACTGTGTTTCACATAGAATTCTATTAGCAAGTTTACCTAAGGGTCATAATGTGAACAAGGCTTATTAAGGCCATGTTTGGCAATTTTAGATTATAATCTACTTAGCTTATAATCCACAAATGGCTTATAATTCAAGTAGATATAATCCAAAGTGTTTGGTAAACTTAATGGATTATAAACCATTTCCAATAGTAGAATGTTTGGAAAATGTGGCTTATAATCCATCTTTGTTGTCAAAATGACCAAAAAAGAGTTGGAGATAGAGAATAGAGCTTTTGAATTTTCTTAAATGTTAAGGGGTATGGTGGCCTTTTACTTGGTCAAACTACGTGGCTTTTAAGCTACCCAAAAATAAGGTGGGTTACCCCAGCTTATATTTTTGGGCTTATATGCCCAATAAAAAGTGTTTGCCAAACATGTCCCAGTGGTTTGTAAGCCGCAAAAGTGGCTTATAAGCCATTCACCAATTCCTAAACATGCTCTAACTCAAGGTGAATCAATCAATTATCAACAAAATATAACAAAACAGAAATTTTCTACATCTTCAGGAAGGTAACTGCTTTCACAAAGGCTTAATGGCCCTACTTCTTCGAGAAGCCCAAATATCGCATAAGCTAACATCTTTTACTGCATTTGACATACCATTTCCAGTTTTAGTTTTCACATTTACAATCACCTCCAAGTAAAGTAGAATAATCTGCACGTTTACAATTTATCTTATGATTTTCATTGATTTCTATGAATGTACATAATTCATAGCACTATAAATACCTGCATGATACTCAGTGGACACGTCTCTCATGTATCAAACATGTAATAAGCTTTGAACTTGCTTGGAGATAGTCTCATTTGACCCCACCCAACATATAATAGTCACTGATGATTTTAGCACCCTGTTGATATAGATTCTTCTAAATGATAACATTACATAGTATTATATTATATCGTTTGCTTATGGTGAGTCAGTAAAAATCAGAGGTAGAACCTACACCCTCTTTTCAAACTATTTGAATCAAGGGAGAATGAGAAACATGAACTGCACCACAAAGAATAATAGAACTAGCAATGCACAATTAAAAGGCAATTGTAGCGTATCCAACCTTTTAAGAGCTAATTGTGCAGGCAATTGATGGGAGAACAGCTTTCTGGTTTAAGCATCAAAGATCTCCAAAATCTAGAGAACCAACTGGAGATGAGCATGCATGGTGTCAGAACGCAGAAGGTGCAAATGAACTTGGTCATGTTCACCAACCACTCAAATTCATTTTTATCCTTTTCACTGCTTTAATATGTTGTTTTTATTATTGCAGGAACAATTATTAACTACTGAAATTCAAGAACTCAATCGGAAGGTGCATAGCACACAATGTTTACCTTTTGTTTCGAAGTAATATGTGATATAGCTCAGGATCTAAACTTCATGTTCCATTGCAGGGTTACCTGATTCACCAAGAAAATATGGAACTTTATAAGAAGATAAACCTTATGCGTCAAGAAAACATGGAATTACAGAAGAAGGTAAAGAACTATAGAGCAAAGGAACTCTAAATTTAGAAACAAACTATTTCAATTTTCAACTCACATTAAAATGGGGAATTGCTGGTATCATGTGCTAAGCATAGAACTATCTAGTGCAGGTTCATGGATCAAGGGGGCAAAATGGTACAGTTAACAGGGGTTCAATTACCACATATGGTTTCAGCATCACTGACGAGTCGCATGTTCCAGTTGATCTTGAACTGTGCCAGCCTCAGCAACAATCAAACGGGGGTCAAGCAAGAGTTCCCAAGCTAGGGTAATTACTTTTTCTAATATCAAGTCTTCAAATACCATACAAATTTCTAATTTAAACCAAAGATGTCTTTCTGATCATTGCAGCAGACTTCAGCTTCACTAAGAACTGATTTCAGACCTGTTTGTCATTTCTTGATAGCATTATCAACTCTGTTGTAACGCTGAAAGAGTGTCATATTACAATAAGTTGATTGTATAAACAGAAGCAGGATCAATATCAGAACCGTATATTGTGTGTCCTCACAAGAGCCAAATACTATGTAAAGTTAAGCTTTAAATGAGTGAGGCTATGTGGTTCTTTTAGGATTCAAAAACAATTATCATGTTCACAAGATTGTTGCCATAGCAAATGGACTACCACCTAGAAGAGGATTCATGTAGTCCATTCAAAATGTTTGAATAAAGGCTTTGATGTTGTTGGTGTTCACATTGTTGCTATTTTCGTTTATGATGATCATGACGACGACTAGTAACTAGCTACAGTGGGATTCAAAGTGTAATTATGACCTTTTTTACCAGAGGGAAACTAGACCCATGATGCTATATGGTGCAAGCTGTTTGAAACTGATCATCCTAGAAACACAAAAAGGGGATGAACTTTCAAAATATAGGATAATAAGAAGATTGTTTAATACCTTCACGAACTCCTTCGTTTCCTGATGGATTACACGACATGTAGAATGAACCCCGGATGGGGTTGATGGTAAAGCATTACCATAAGGAGTTATAATACAGGATGGATGAGATAGTAATAATACCTCAACGTCATCTTGAAGACATAAGGTAAGCCATAAATCAAGAAAACGCTCCGTAGAATAACAGCTCCATAGATTTCACCTCCGCAAGGCATGGACATAATTCAACATTCAACCAGTGTAAGGGAGAATCCTTAATTTCATAGGATAGTTTATTGTTCATCGCATGAACGTTGTGTGACATCTCAATTTCATAAAGATGCTACCAGATTCGCTTTATAGTTGGGCACGTACGAAAACGAATGTGAATGATGTACCAGTTCAGCCATGCCTGTCCCAGGAATGGTACTGCCTGAACTGCTGAACATTTGCATGATTAAAGAAGACAACTATCTTGTGATGGGGATCAACAAGCCACTATCAGACATTGAGTTTTCATGTTAGATTTTTGTGGTTACAGCATCAGTTTGTCGATGAATTTTTCATGACTTTCAGTTGTTTTTTTTTTTAAGAAGCTTTATGCATTTTTGGCTATTTATAATTAGGGACTTTTTCAACCTTAGCTTCTGAATTCTCAAGACCATTCAGAGTTAATAGAATAACAATTACTTGATCAACAGATTATAGAACCCAGATTTTAAATGTCATTCTACCTAGTGAGCAAATGAGCAACTGAGATTAGGTACGTGCATACTATTTCCTCAATAAGATAGGTAAATCTATGGGGCCAACATTTTGCATGAAACTATGTCCTCAATAAAAAACAATCTTTCCTATGCTCGATACCACGTGTGACTGCTCACATGAATTTTCTTTTTAGAGGACGAGCTCGATTGGTTGTGGCTATGTGGGATGTCACAAGGAACATGGCAAGTTATGTCCGAAAGCTTTGCCATAGCAAACAATCAAACCTTGTGATGAATTTTGGCAGCAATATGGATAACACATATCACAAAGAAAGACGATAGGCAAAACACTATTCATCCTAAGAATTGTGCGTTCATGAGGGTACTAAAGAATGATAGAATTTATAGAAATTTCAAGTAGAAACGCCGCGATGTCTCTAAATTGTTGAAACTAATACAAATTCAATTAGGTTATTATTAGTAGTTAGTTCTATCTATAAGAGTTAGCAATTGGTTCGTATATCTTATCTATAGTATTTAGTTGTTTTATCTTTAGAAGTTCATGTCATAGTAGAATTCTTGGTAACATGAGATTGCTAAACTATTTAAGTAGTTACTGTAGCAAGTGCTGCAGCGGAGAATAGTTATGCCTGAGATTAATAAAATCTTGTTGCTTCTCCCACTAAATCCCTCCTCTTGCATGTTATATCTCTATTTGCTTTGCTATTGGCTTCTCCAACATAAACCAACAAATCAAATGCTCCCCAAGAAAGCACATTACTTCAACTCGTCTTCAAGTACATAACAACCTAAATGATGAAGCTCGACTCGGTGTGCATAATGCACGAAAGACCGACTTTAGAATTTCGAAAAAAAATCGTACACCCAATTTTATCCTGCATAAAATTTTCTAGGCTATCAGTATCAGAGTGGGGCACAAACAATGTAGCACTTCAGAAATCTTTGCCCTAAGCGATGAAATTTCCGTACGAGATTAATAATAATAATAATGATAATTTAAAAAAAGCAACCGAAAAAAAGGAGCAAGAATAGGTTAAAGAAAAGGGAAAGTGAGAAGAAAAGGCGTTACCTCGAAAGCGACGAGGAAAGAGAAAGAGGGAGCAGCGAAGCGCTAGACCGCTAGAGTCTGGAGATTCTCGATGAGGACTAAAATAAAGCAAATGGATAGCCAAGAGGACGGAGGATTGTTAGGCAATTGAGTGAAAAGAGCTGGTGGTTGTTTAATAAAACCCAAGTCTTTTGGTGTTGTTTGGCAACTTGTTTTGGTGAAGTGGTATAATGCGCGTCATTTGCACGTGGATATTTTTTTTATTTAATATTATATTATTTAATAAATTATATATAAATATTTTATAAAGTTAAATTTATTACACCTATTATTAAAAAAGATTAAGGTATGCTATTATTAACTTCCATTTAATAGTTATTTAAATTTACTTAGTATTATGTTATTAAACAATTTATTTAAGAGTATAATTATTAAATAATAACATAATCATTAGTTTAAGTAACACTATTGAAATAAATTTATGTTATTAAATATTTATACTACGTAGATATTTTATTACAATATTTATTAAATAATTACAATATTTTTTTAATATTATATGACTTTGTATTGTAAATAATATTACCTTGCTCGATAATTAATATCATCTTAGTAATAAAAAATTAGACTTTATAAATTAATAATACTTTTATTTAGGAAAATTATCTTATATAAAAATATTGGATCCTTGAAATTTATGAGACATTTAATTTCCAACAAAAAGTGTGTGTCTCATAAGTTTCAGCGATCCAATATTTTAATATAAAGTACTTTTCCTAAATAAAATTATTTTTAATCTATAATTTCTAATTTTTATTACTAATACGATATTATAACATCAAACAAGCTAATATTCCTTACAATATAAAGAATCAATCCTTATTTATAGTATTATTAATAATTATAATTATGTACAATAATTTATTACATTAATAACTTTACTATTTTATGTAATTAATAATTCTTTATAATAAATTATAATATATTTATGAATTTTACTATCATTATATATTATTAATATATTCAAGTGAATGACCAAATATTTTAGGAAAATGAAGAGAAAATATGTGTCTCATAAATTTTAAGGTTCCAATATTTTTTTCATGAAAAGACATTTTCCTAAATAAAAGTATTTTTAATTTAGAATGTCTAAATTTTTATTACTAAGATGATAATAATTATCGACTAAGGTAATATTCTTTAGTACATAAAGAATCAATCCCTATTTATACTATTGTTAATAATTATAATTACGTACAATAATTTATTATATAAATAATTTTACTATTTTATATAATCAATAATTTTTTATAATAAATTATAATATATTTATGAATTTACTATCATTATATATTATTAATATAATCTAGTGAATGACCAAATATTTTGAGAAAATGAAGAGGTGCATAGTTAATGAGAGATTATGGATCATTACTTTTATGAAAGAATGGTATAATTGTGAGTTATAAAAAATTGAGAGGGTAAAAAAGGAAATTAAAAGTTTTTGACATGAGTATTCTCTTTTAAAAATAGATGATGGTTTATATAAACTTACATGAGAATTAAAATTTTTCTTAATAAATTCGACTTTGCTCTTGGAAATGTTTTTAAGAACTTTTTTTGAGAGTCCACCTAAATTTCAATGGGGATTTTGCATATATACCCCCCAAACCTTTGATGTTTGCCAAATTGCCCCTCAAATCTTGGTACTTGCAAAATTACCCCCTCAAACCTAGCATATTTGGTTTGTCCACTATTCCAACTTAAGAATGTTATTTTTTAAACATGACAATGTCAAATTTCCCAATACTAAGAATGTTACTTTTTAAACATGACAATGTCAAAATTCCCAATACTTCCCAATAGATTTGCAACAATTTCCCGTTTAAAAACTAAAATTGGTAAATGAAAAGGGTAGGAAAAAATCAATGTGAGAGGATTGGGAGGCAATTTTGCAAATACCAAAATTTGTAAGATAATTTTCACATATGGAATATTTGAGGGGTATATATGAAAAAACCCCAATTTCAATATGATTTTCTTGAAATTTTTCTTAAGGCTAAAGATCATAAAATCCCCCATTAATTTTGGACACTTATTGGAGCTTAAAAATAGGGGATTTTCTATAAAAGCTTAAAGTTAAAAAGGGTTTTATGATAAAAGCTTAAAGTCAAAGAGGGGTTTTTTTTTAATAATTCCTATACTTAAGGAGGTTTTTATGATATTTTCAAAGTTATGGGGCTTTATCCCATCATCGTCCAAAGTTAAGGGGGTTTTTCTTATATTAAGTCTTTTCTTAACTAGCATTCGTCAGTTTGTAAATATCTTTCTTAATGCTCCTAAAATAGTCCACATGTACTCAATTGGGTGCTCAATAAAAAAAATTATCGTTGGGTGCAATTGTACTATTGACTCTAAGCTTTGATGCTTAATATATAAACTATAATTATAAGTACACCCATGAGTACTAAATTTTTGTACATTTATGCACTCTTCGTGTATTTCAGAGTACATTCATGCACTCTTTGCATATCAATTCAAAATTTCATAGTCTAATGTCTACCGAGGAATTAGAATCCTCAATCTTTGAAAATAGAACAATATATGATTATACTGTCAAAAGTAAAGCTCACTTGATATCATTCACACTTCTAAAAATGCACCCCCTAGACGAGAAAGCCCAATGTTGAAAATAACAATAATATAGTTATTTTCAATTGGAAACTTTCACGTGAATAAAATTAGGGTCGGGAATTCAATTGGAAACTTATTGCAGTTAGTGTGATATTGATTTAGATGGTGAAGATATCGCCACGCATCCTAATCGGATCATCAATATAACTCAATTTAACAAATGTTAAATAATATTTAACGTAAAGCGAACAAAATACTTTTTGGCTATTATTTTCTACTTTAAATACAACATGGGTTTTCTGCTTGAGTTTTATAGCACTTTTGCTCTGTTAGGCGTTGAAACTGGTTAAAATGAGTTTCGAAACGGTTTTTTTTCTACATTGTGAGAAACCAAGCATTACATTAACTGCTGGGTCTGGGATCTGTTACAGACCACAAAGTATGAATTATTTTTAGCATTTATTTTTGCAATTGCAACCATTAGAGTCTAATCATACAAAAACTTTCTGACGGTCCCCAGTATAAGCCCATGTGAAAACTTTCAACCTACTCATTCCTCTTCCGCTTCTTATATGGAAAATCCTCTTGGCAAGGGCTGGAGTGTATAGATACCACACTTGTAATCAACACTTCATTAATACTTTTCATTAACTTAAAGATCTCCAATTAAAAAATTGTTTTAAGGACAGTCAAAGAAAATACTATTTGCTTGCTTGTACTCGAAACCTCCTTATAAATCTCTCTCTCTCTCTCTCTCTCTCTCTCTCTCTCTCTCTCGTGGCGTAATCATGGCTATCACGAAGCATGTCTTTGGTGGGGACATTAAAGCCTGAACTTCAGAAAATATTTACATACTAAGTAACCTTTTCATAATTGCGCAGCAGCGTCCTAGAGTGACTGGAAACATAAAAGAATGGCAAGCAAGGACACGTGGTTTTGTGTTTGGACCTGGTTCCGGATTCTCTGCCACCATTGCCGCATTTTCTGCAGGGTGTTTTTGGCACCAAAAGTATAGAAACGTGGTGTAAAAGGAAATGTCAATATCGGGTTCAATTTGGGTTGGTTTGGGTGGGATCTTGCTTAGTGTTGATCTGATCCCCATAGTGAAAACTTCACTTAAACTAGTTTAGTGTAACAAAGACAGTTTAAGTCACTCCTCGTGTGGATGAAAAATAGATCTTAGGGAGCGTGTTTGCCAACTACCCTAAAAGTGGGCCCATATTTTACACAAAAATAATTTTGTTTTGAACCAAATGGGAGGTAGTCCAAAGCAAGACCATTTAAGGTCAAGCCTTACAAAAATCTGAGCCAAACTCAGCACAATTTTATCCAAATAAAATTTTGTCCAAATTGAGGCCAACCTGACCCATTTTGAGAAGTTGCCAAACACACCAATTGTATCGTTACATCAAACTAGTTTGTTCATCCGCTCGTCCTTGGGCTCAAAACTAATCTGGTTTAGATCAAATTGATTTAGACCTGCTTAATCCATTAGATGAATATTAAATCAAAATCAATGTAGAATCTGATTGGGTCTGTCCAGATTCGGATAACCAGAGTCTAACTTGGATGGCGTGAATCAACTAGCAGTCTGACAGCTAGGCGAAGATAAAAAAGGAAAATTATATTAAATTTGAAAAAGGAAAAAGGAAAAAAGGCAATGATATCCTGGAATCTGCAAATTAGAAAGAAAAGAGGTTCTGATTGTAAATTCCGTCCTATTGTTGCCTGCCAGCATCAATAATTTCTTCGCAACTCCACCCCCTGAGGGATCCTTTCCTCCTTACAAGAAAGATGCTTCTTGATTGCATGAAGACACAAATGCCAGGGATGTTCTTTTCTTTGGTAAAAGATAAAACAAATAATTGAGTTTAATAGCATGCTTAGAGCCAAAGCTTAGCACATGGTTCAATGCCAAAATTAGTATCATCTCTATGATTCTGCCAACCAACTTGAAAGCAAAAGCCACTGATGTTCAACAACACCTTTTACACTTTGAAGTACATAATATTAAAGCTTTTTAACAGCTTGGACCAAAATTACAAGTACAAAGAAGTTACACATTTCTTAAGGACCACAACACACCAACAACTAATACTCACAAAGTATAATGGACATTTTATAATATGTACTCAATCAAAAACCAAATGCAAATAGCATCATCATCATCATCATCATCATACATACACAACTCTAAAAAAAAAAAAGAAAAAAGAAAAATTGAATAAAAGAACAAAAGGAACTCACACTCATCCTATTCCTCCTTTGCTCTATATAAAACTGGTTGTATACCTGGATCCTTGAGCTGGCAGCAAGAATATCAGGCTTTGTCCAGCTTTGCAAGCCATGATTTCTACCACCAACGACACTAATAACATCATATGGGTGGCTGACCTACCACCCTCCCTTGCCTCATCAACCATTGCCCTACTAGATAAAGGTGATGGGGATTGGGAATGGGATCCCACAAAATAAAAATCAAAGAAAAATAAAATAAAATAAAATAAAAAAGCCCACAAAAACAAAAGGGCTCTTGGATGCAGACTCACCTCTTGGTCTGCCTCCACTTAACAGGCTAAAGGAACCAACCAACAAACAAATACAACCAGGAGCTTCCTTTTCTCCTGGCATGACCAAACTCTGCATATTAACACCAGAGTTTTTTAAGGTAGCATTCTCATTTACTATGAACATGCTCTTTAGTGTCTCATTAGCTTGGAACAATCTCGGTTGTCGCTTGTTGTATACAATATAAGACCATCAATCAGCTCCCACTTTAAACAGTTTCCATCTACCAAACAAATGGGAATTTGGTCAGCACTGGGGAAGTATATAAGAAAAGCTAGGTGAAACGATAAGCAACTCCAACAGAAGGGTTGCATTGAGAAAAAAATAACGTTGGTATAAAAAATAAAGTCCCTCTTAACTAAAAGATCAAGCAACTACAATGTGTAGAATAAAAGACTTAATGTTTACTTAATATAGAGAATGCAAATGGTTATAAAAGCTCATGATAATTGATAGAAGTTTGGGTGGGTTAGAATTCATTATGACTATTAAACACAACATCACAACACAGTCTTAATACGATTTTCTGGGGTCAGCTAAATGAATCATACTCTTCCATTCAATCCTATTTAGGGCTATCTCCTCTTCAAGTTAACCGTTATCATATCATGCTTAATTGCTTCCAACCAAATTTTCTTAGGTCTACCTCTACTCATCTTTGCTCCACGGATTATAATCTTAATATGACTATTAAACACACAATCTTTAAATATTCAAGTAAGTTGCAAGAAGATTAAGGTACCTTTAGTTGATGTTGATTAGTCTGATAATGAAGCAAGTGCATCGCCAGTATTCCTCACACGAAGTTCCACATTCCTGAGATCGCGAAGGTGCTGCAAGATCTCTTGAAGAAGATCCATCCCTTTGTCTCCTTTCTTTAAGGATCTAATACAATGCCTGAGAAACTCTCTATCTGCCTCGAGAGCTTGCAGCCTCTCATATACATTATCAACCTCCTCAGCAATGGCAAGCCTCTTTTGATCATCTGTTATAGATTTAGGAATAGATTGTGGAGAACAATCTGCCATATCATGGTCTGAAATTATCCCATTTTCATTCTCCATGCCGATAATGGCATCAAAAAGAGGAAGAAGCCTCTTTCTTCCACTAGCCATGGTCCTCGATTTTTGGTGAAGCTTTCCATTTGTGTTATTATGGTCAAAACCAATTAACAAATCACCATTTACATCATCTTCGTAAAGTTCATACTCCCCATTGAACGCATGACCATTTCCATTTGAATGATTTTTATGTTCCACGGATTCTAGTTCATTATCATCCATTGAAAATAATTTTTCCTCCAATGCCTTTAGTTGCTCTAGAATGGAGAGCCTCTCCTCTTCAAAATCTGCTAAGGACTCATCAAGGGAAACCAGATGCTTGTTTGCCTCTTGATCGGCCACAGAGCTTAAACCATCATTTATTGGAATATTTGGGATGCTCTCATTGTGGCTATAATTAGAGTCCTCTCCTTCATGAGATCCAAAAGAAAGGTCATCACCGTCGCTAGCACTTGACGAGCCAGAAGAAGATCCTGTGCCATTGCCATTGATCTTACTCCTCTCTGCTTCCTTTCTTCTCTCTTTTGCCTCATATACAATTACCTTCTTCCTATAGAGCTCCAACTCTTTCTCTAATTCTTGCTTCTCCCTTTCCCTTTTCATCATTAAATCATTCAAAAGCTGCAAAGCTTCCTGATCATATTCTGATTGCTCTTCCATCATTCTCTGGTACTGTAATGCTTCCATCTGCATTGCCGCCTTCTCTTCTTGAAGTCTGGTGATCATGGCCATGGTTTGGTTTGCTGCTATTGCAGAAGCACTCCTCTCTTCTTCTAGCTCCATATATAATGCACTTAGTGCTTTGCGTTCTGCTCTCAATGCAGCTTTAAGTTGATCAACTGTCAATATACCATTTCCATCGATCTCACTAGCAACACTTCCATCTAAGGACTCTGCTCCGGATTCTCTCCTTTCAAACAGAAACCTCTTGTGTAAAGCATGGAGACTATCAATTGAACTAGGTGTCTCAGGCAATTTCTCGTCTTCATTCTCATTCATTCCAGTACATACAGAAAGCCCATCGACAGTTCTTGCAATAGTCTCCGCCATTGGTTCAGCTTCAGTTACTGTAAATTCAAATGTATGGATGAAACTCTAATAAGAAACTAGAGAAATGATGAAATCGTGATCAAATGATGAAATGAGTAGTGTTTTTTAGCAAATGGTACCTTGTTCTTTATCAATAACCACATTGTAGCTTGCAGAACATTGCTCATTTGCACAAACTGACTGAGGAGCTTCAAGTTCAGTAACATGAGGCAGTTCAATCTGCTCATGGTCACAGATCTCACTCCCTATTGATATTTCACAGTTAGCCTCAGCATCTATGGCTTTAATCTCTTCTTCAGAAGCTGTATTTATCGATCAAATACGCAATTAAGAACATTCTAACAAAAATAAAAAGCGAGCATAGCAATCAGAATAAATCAAAGCATCAAATTACCTTGAAATTCACCAAAACCCTCTGCACACCTTGCTTCCTCTTGTGCATCCAACTCCTGCTCCGAACTCAAAACAGATTGATGAGATTCACATTGAAGATCAATTAAAGAGAGCTCTTCTTCAACAATATTGATCAAAGGGAAATGTTGAGACTTGTTAATTTCAGTAGTCGAAAGCAAGGCAACCTTCTCCTCTTCCTCCGCTGCACATTCTTCTTCCACTTGCGCATCCAATTCCCGCTCCGAACTCAAAACTGATACATGAGTTTCACATTGATGATCAACTGAAGAACACTCTTCTTCAACAACATTACCCACAGGGAAATCTCGAGGCTTGTTAACTTCCATCGTCGAAAGCAAAGCTATTTTCTCCTCTTCCTCCTCTGAGACAGTTCCTATATCAACAGCAGTATCATCCTTCTCCACGAGATTATACCCAGCATAGTCTCTGTGATCGTCATCCTCATCTTCAACCCCATGAAGCAAGGTCGAAGAATCAATCAATTCAACAGGAACCAATCTCTCCTCCTCCGCCAACAGCCCATTCCCCGCTCCCATCGGAGTGATCAGCTCCGAGGAGTCATCATCCACAACGTTCAAACCCCCATCAAAATTTTCAACAACAGGACTCTCCCTTTCTTTAATTTCATCCACCTTTTCCTCTCCAACTAAATTATCATCTTCATCATCCTCCAATTTCCCTTTCTGGGTATACTCCAAAACCCCCAAAGATGACTGCTTTAGCACCAAATAGGGCGAAAAGAACCCACTTTCTAAAATCACATCACAGCAAGAGCACCTCAAATCCTTCTCCCCCTCTTCACTCCTCTTCATCCAAGAGAGAACCGCCACCGACCGATCATCCGTCGGCCTCGACGACGAGCAATCCTCGCACATCTCGCTAGCCTCAGCCAAATTCCGATGAGTCGAGCAGTACCCAAGTTTAGAAATCTCAGCAGAGTGAGCATGACAAATAAGATTGCTGTAAGATTCGCGCTTTCGGCTGAAAACGTGATCGACCCGAGAGCAGAAGACGCAGGGGGGCTTGAGGCCGAAGAAGCAGGCGAATCTGGAGATGAGATAGGAGAAGAGGCCGTTTAAGAGGAGGAGAGCAATTAGAGTCCACTCGAGGAGAGTGTAGATGAGAATTATGGTGATTTTGGGGGTTTTATTTCTGTGTAGCATGGTGGCAAATCTGTTGGCACCAGAAAATTATTTTAATATGTATAATCTTATCCCATCCGATACATATGAATATATTTTTACCTTAATTACATCCCTACCCTCCGCTCATGTACATTATACATACATGACTTATTTTCACTTTGGTTCCCCAAGCTTTACCTATTTTCCCCCTTCGATACCACGAAGTATTTTTTAACACTTTGTTACTTCAAAGTTTCAATTCCATTCATATTGCTACCCTCCCGTAGATTTATTAGATTTTTTTTATTAAATTCCTATTATATTTAGATTTGTGGCAGATCTATAAATTTTATGAAAAGCGGTGCTAGTACATAATTAATAATAAAAAAGTTTACAATCATTCTCAAGTTGATATCATTTACTGAAAAAAGTAGGTAACCGCATCAATAGTAATACTATCGTATCTAGTGGTGTCCGGTTAGGCCCAAAGTCCGGGCTCGACCCGGTGCCCGGTCCGGAAACCCAGGCCAAGGCCGGGCCCGGGCCCGGGTGGTGATGCCCGGCCCGGGCTCGGGCCCTAGTCCGGGTGGTGACGCCTGGCCCGGCTTTTTTAAATTTATATTATATATATATTTATATTTTTAATATATAATTATAGGATAACATGGTCATTAATGTATACTTATATATATTTTTAAGTGTATATTGTTATTAATATATACTTATATATACTTGCATACACATTTCTAATGTATAATTATATATACTTATAGTATGATATAATCATTAATGTATACTTTACATATAATATAACTATATACTAGTAGAATATAATTTTCTACTGCTTAGTAAACACTTAGTATGATTGATTTTTTATCAAAATTTTAAATATTTTATTTTTAATTACTCTTAAAATTTTATTTTTTTAAAAAAACTTAATTTTTAAAGAAAAAAAATAAAAAAATAAAAAATAAAAAAATCAGGCCGGCCCGGTTCACCCGGGTTCGGGTCCGGGCCCCGAT
Organism: Asparagus racemosus; assembly: GCA_037177215.1. Taxonomy (NCBI): domain Eukaryota; kingdom Viridiplantae; phylum Streptophyta; class Magnoliopsida; order Asparagales; family Asparagaceae; genus Asparagus; species Asparagus racemosus. Next base: position 14,865,671 of record JBAKGM010000139.1, read on the forward strand.
TTTGCCTGGCCTAGACCCGGTTTTCTGGGCCGGGCTGGCCCGTTTAGACAGCCCTAATCGTATCTGAGCCCAAATGCATAATCACACTAGTAACACATAATATATCATTAGTAATATAATAACAACTAGATTTAAGTGCACGGTCAACTACACTATCAAATTAAATACAAAATCAGGTAACAGATTATAATGTGAGAGTTTTTTCTCATGGTGTCAAGTCGGATCCTAAACAAAGCGTGTCACATGACACTAGCCTAAGTTAAATCCGCTGTGATTCAGTTCTATTTCACCCAATTGCTAGAGATACGACAATGAACAATGTACCTCATATTAAGAATATGATATAAATTCAACAAAAAATCTGATGAAATCCAAACAAGATATCAAATCAAAGTAATATAAAATTGAAACTCTAAGATATGAAATTGTCAAAAAGCACTTTGGAAAATCAAATGGAAACCATGGATAAATTTTGTGGTACCAGAAGTGAAAAAAATTACCCACGTACGTTTGATAAGATGATCAATAATGAAAGGGCGAGGGTTTGGATGGAGAGGGTAGAGAGAGGCAGAGTTTGCGCTCAACCTCCCACCGCGGTTAAATCCTAACCGCGGTTAAATCCTCCACAATTGACGTGGCAACTCCACATGCGTATATATTGGGAAAATCTCTCAGCACCCTTCTCATAGCGGACACCTCATCTCTCCTCTCTCTCTCTCTCTCTTAACTTTTGAGAGGAAAATTAAAGAAAGAAAACAGAAACAAAGAAAGAAGAAGAAAATCCCAACAAATTCTCTCTCTCCTCTTCTCATTTCTACGATCTTCTTTCATCAATTATTTGGTTCTATTTCTAATTCCAATCCGAACCCAGATAAATCCAAGGCCCAAAGCTGAAACAGAGGGAGATAAGAGAGAGTAACTGACATATTTTGTTGGCAGATCAATGATCTCAGTAATGGACGTTGATGCAAGCTGTGATTTGATCTCTCCATTTGTTCATCTCGATCTGACCCGATCCATCCTCTGATTGTAATTATTGTAATTGTAACGAGTGGGTAGTTTTCTTTAACTTCTTATCTTGTATCTGTTTGCTAATTGTTTCTGCTTGATGGCTTTTTGTTCATCGATGGATAGATGGCCTTTCGATCGTTACTGGTTTTTGATTGATGGGTGTTTTAAAGTTTTGATTTTGTCATTTGGGCGTGTTCTGTTTTTGGTAATCGAGGACACGCTTATCTGTTCTCTGTTTCATGGACTTTTAATTGATTTTTACTACTTTAAATGAGTATGAAAGCGATCGGACCATTGTTTCATGGAGATCTAGTTGTTATTGGCTATATTGATGGTGGTAGATTGCATCATTTTGTTGAAGTTTGATCAATTTTGCTCAATGTTTGGTGGAAGGTGGGGGTTGAAATTTGAGATTATCTGATGTTTAGGTAAAGTACGCTTTTTGAAGTGGAATTCCTTTCTTTATTGGCGTCTTTAGGATGAAGAATATGCTTTAATTGAGTAATGGTATAATTCACATAGGATCCTTTGTCCTTGATAGGCAATTCTGCTTCCTTATTTTGATCTACTTATGTATTTGCTTCGCTACATATGGATTCATCTTAAGCTAATTCTTTCAACTGTATCGGTCCCAATTTTCATTTGCTTCTCTCAAATTGGTGTAGATCTTGCATTCTACTGTAGCTTGATTATTTGCGCATCAAATGAAATTGTTAATTTTGGTGTATCTGACAAATAGCATGTAGGTTGCACATTTATTTTTGCAAACTATATACTTTGATGTTTTCGGATCATGCATCTTGGAAATATGAATTATTGATTGGTCTTGCTCCATCTCTTATCGATTTTTGTTGAATTTGTTGTAGATTGGTTTTCACAATAATTCTTACTGGGATTCAGCTGAAGGAAGTGAAGTGAATTTCAATCTCCCATCTGATCAAGCTTGGGGCACTGCCCGAGCTTAATTGCAGTGCCCAAATGGATGCCTCTACGAGCGGAGCCACTCCTTCAATTCACTACATTATAGACCAGTCCCTCTCTCTCGTCACTCCATTGCAGCAAAGCTTGCAACGAATCCAACGTCATTGCTTTGGTGATGCTCATCCTGGGGAATTCCCCCTTGCAACCAATCCTTCCATTGTTCTCCATGTCCTCACTGCTTGTGATTTGGAACCACAGGATCTTGCAAGCCTCGAGGCAAGTAACCAATTTCTATTTTATTTCATCATCTTAGAGCCGATAATGCCACTGATTGATTTTGCTGGTTATGTTAGGCAACATGTACATTCTTCAGGCAACCTGCCAACTTTCCCCCCGACTTTGAACTTTCCATTGCGGAGCTTGCTGCATTGGATATGTGCCAGAAAAGAGCCATTTTTAAGCCAATGACAGAAGAAGAAAAGCTTAGCCTTAAGCAAAGGTGTGGTGGTTCTTGGAAGCTCGTGCTTAGGTACTTGCTGGCAGGAGAAGCGTGCTGCCGGAGGGAAAAGTCGCAGGCAATTGCTGGGCCCGGGCACAGCATTGCGGTCACCTCAAGTGGAGCAGTCTATACATTTGGCTCCAATAGCTCGGGCCAGCTCGGCCATGGGAACTTAGAAGAGGAGTGGAGACCGCGCCATATCAAGTACTTTGAACTATCTAAGCGCTTTATACTAACAACAATGAGGAGAAATTCCTATGGAGGGCCCTCTATGGAATATCCTATATGGAGGAAGGAGAGGATGGCACATGGCATATCACTGCACTCACGATAGATGGACACTAGTGATGTGTGTATCAAGATTTGTGATATGATAGGAGTCAGCCTCTTCCTCCATATACAAAATTCTATGGAGGGCTTTCTTTTGGATTTTTTTTCCTGAATCCAATGTACATTGTTAAGAAGACCGAGAATATGAAAATTGAAACATTTGCTAATTGGTAGATCATTGCAAGGCATCCGGATCATACAAGCTGCTGCAGGGGCAGGACGAACCATGTTGATAAGTGATGCTGGACATGTTTATGCATTCGGTAAGGAGTCGTTCGGGGAAGCTGAATACGGAGCTCAAGGGGCAAAGCTCGTGACAACTCCCCAGCTTGTGGAGTCCTTGAAGGGCATTTATGTTGTTCAAGCAGCAATTGGGAATTTCTTCACAGCTGTTCTATCTAGAGAAGGTAGAGTTTATACATTTTCATGGGGGAATGATGCGAAACTAGGCCATCAGACTGAATCAACTGATTTAGAGCCTCATCCTCTTTTGGGACCTCTGGAAAATATACCAGTAGTTCAGATTGCTGCTGGCTACTGCTATCTTCTGGCATTAGCATGTCAACCTAGTGGAATGTAAGTTTTTGTAATATTATTATGTTCTTTCATTGTCAAAATCTTGTAGTTCTCTGCTGATATATGGTGAAATTGCGGTTAAATGTACAAATTCCTGCATATTCTTTTCCTTCTGCCAATAATAATAGATGTAAGTGATAGATTAACTTATTATTTTCTAGAAATACCTGATCAACTTCAACTGGCAGGAGATTGTTTTGAAATGTGGCTTAGTTTGTGATGCATCACCCTGCTCATATATTTGTTATTGGAATGAAAATCTGAGTTTTCCGACGTGTCATCTTGAATACATATAAATCTTTGAACACCATACGAGCTCAAGAACACATGATACTTTTTGATTACCATAACAACCGTTTGGCCGCTACTTGAAGATACTTAGGTCTCATAATTGCCACTGTATCCCATAGTAGGTTGCTGGTGTGTTACATTATTTGTTTTTGTGCTAGATGTTTAACAAATGATGTCTATACAACCTCTATAACTTTGCCACCACCTCTTTGCCTCTTGCTTGCTACAAACACCTTCGAGCAGCTTGACACATTGATTCAGATAACTATATTAGTCCGTTTTGCTTTTCAATCTTTCCTCTTATCTTCCTCTATCGTACTTCTCCTCTTCTCCCTCTTTCTCTATATATATTATGTATCCATTTCCTCTAGTTAATTGATTATGCTTGTTATTAATGCAGGTCTGTGTACTCTGTTGGGTGTGGACTAGGAGGAAAGCTCGGCCATGGTTCTAGGACGGATGAAAGGCATCCTAGGTTGATTGAAAAGTTTCAGACCTTAAATTTACAACCTATGGTAGTGGCTGCTGGTGCTTGGCATGCTGCTGTTGTTGGTCGAGATGGGCGGGTGTGCACTTGGGGATGGGGCCGTTATGGCTGTTTGGGTCATGGGAATGAGGAATGTGAGGCCATGCCCAAGGTGGTCGAATCCTTGAGCAAAGTCAAGGCTGTCCATGTTGCCACTGGTGATTATACCACTTTCGTTGTATCGGCTGAAGGAGATGTCTACTCATTTGGATGCGGAGAATCTTCTAGTCTTGGGCACTCTACTGCTGTGGAGGGTCAGGTATACGACTAATCTTTTTAAAATTCTAATGTTTACTTAACGATAGTTTCAACACAGACAGCAGCAATATACATAGATCTTACTCCAAAGTTATATGCCGTTATAGTTTGAACAACTGACAATAGTGGCAGTGTTTTGTTCTTGGCATGCTTCCTCTCACTGTACATTAACTTGATTCCTTGTCTCAGCGTGGTCTTGATAGCCTCCTCTGATCGACACCTCAAAATATTTCCATATTGAACCTAGTGTCTTCTCAAAAATTGTGTTTATTCATTGTTGTTTCTTGATAAAATCTCAATAATATTGTGATTTGCTTACATCAATAATGTTCGGGAAGCTTCTAATGCATGCATTTCACGTGCAAAAAGAAAAGGAAGAAAACAAAACTACTGTATGATAAGTTTGGCATGCCTCTTTATGCTTTTTACAATTACGTAGCCAATTTGAGGGATTTTTTTCCCCCGTATTGAGTGGCTATCCATGGACCGTGATTCCCTTTTAAAGCCGCATCTTGTCAAAGTTTGCTTTGGTCAATAATCTGTCCCCAAATTGGGACATGATTATCTGAGGTCTCTGTACTTCATTATAATAAAAAATCTTATTTAAGATAAACCCTACAGATTTAAGCCTTTTGATTGAATGACTGCCGAACTGAGTTGTTTCTGTTTACAGCCCAACAGGCATACAAATGTACTGAGTCCAGAGCTGGTGACATCATTGAAGAACATTGATGAGAGGGTGGTTCAGATTAGCCTCACCAACTCCATATACTGGAATGCACATACCTTTGCTTTAACACATTCAGGTAAACTATATGCATTCGGGGCTGGAGACAAGGGACAGCTTGGCATAGAACTCGTCGGTCAGCAGAGCGAAAGAGGAAATCCAGAACGTGTCGATATTGATCTAAGTTAACTCAAAAGAGGAAATCTAGAACGGGTTGATATTGATCTAAGTTAACTCTCGGTTCGTTCTCCATGACTTACACCTCCCACAAGTACCCACATTGTTCATAAGTCCATTCCAAAAAGAGAAAAGGGGAAAAAAAACACCATTCTCTTGTTCATTTGTAAATATGTTTTCATTGTGTCTAGTGCATACTCATAAAAGGCTAGAAGCTAGGATTGAGCAAAGTACTCTATCCCTTGAACCATTTAACATTTTATTTCGCGTTGTTGGTAGATTCCATATTTATTGTGTGCTTCAGATTTAATTTGTGGAATACTAGCTTTATCCCTAAATTGTCACTGGTGGCCTAACAGAACATAATAGCTCACTTCAAGAGTTCAAGGTATGTTCTAATTTCTGTTGCTGTAAATGCATTTACAGTGTCATATAGCTCTAATTTCTGTTGCAGCAACGAACTTTGATCTGAATGTAGTAATATGTCGTCTATCTTTTATATTTTCAGAAGCTTTTTAGCATTACATAAAACCCAACTAAATGGTTGTATTAGGTCGGTTTTGTAGCTCCCTCTTAAACCAGTTTTTGTCTAAACCAGTTTAGTTCTGGATCACCCCCTCCCTTTTCGGAGCTAAATTGGTTCAGAGGCCAAAACCTGAACTTAAAAAAAAAAGGCTAAATGGCATTTAAATACCTTATTATTTCACCGCATTTACACTTTACCCTAAGTTGTAAAAAGTAATATTTTAACACTCCAAGTTGTAGAAAAAATAGCACTCTAATACTCTTGGTTGTTAAAAAATGGCATGTTTGTGTTTTTTGTTAGTTACATGGCATTTTTGTAATTGTATTGATCCTATTTGTTGTCATATTTATCACTATACATGCCCACCATTTTTTTATTAAAATGTACAATCATTTTATTTATGGGTATTTTTGTCATAACAAGGTCCTTTATTGGTATTTACAACATCCTCACCATAGACAACATAAGATATTTAAGTGGTATTTTTTACAGTTTACTTACAACATAAGGTATTTATGTGCTACTTTTTACGGTTTACGATATTTAAGTGTAAAGGTGGTGAAATAATAGGGTATTTAAGTGCCACTTAACCCCTAAAAAATTGATTGGATTCTGACCCGATTTTTGCTGAACTGAACGGAATTTTAAACTCTTTAACCAGATTACCCCTTAACCGGCGTAGTTTAGTCGTGAGAGTTGCGAAGATGGCCCTTATTAGAATTTGGATACGGATGCAACTGTATAAAACTCGCAATTATTCCTAATAAACCCTCTGAGAGATCAAAGATTTATGTTTTTGCTCTTTGTAAGGCTGGCGTGATAAATGCCGCAAGCATTATACAGATGCTGAGTATGAGAGTGGTCCATTTTCTGTCTATGGTTGGTTGGGTCAGTCCCTAGACCCAACTCAGCCAAAAGCTTTAGACCACAAAAACTTGAGCTTTGATGCACCGTCAAGCTAAGGGTTGTTGAATAGGATCCTTAAGTGGATTTTGAGCCCCCTGATAAAATGGACACTATCTGAGAGCGACATGTTCAATTTTATATTGACCATTTTGAGCCAGATAGCCAATGTTAGTTTCCAATCATGAAGCATCTCTAACTTTGCTATATATTTTAATTATGTGATGATCAGATTAATTAAGCCAACAGTGACGTGTAGGTTAGTTTGCTTATCAGAAAACTGTAGAGTACAGACTCTTCCATTGTCTAACTTGCACCGGCTGCCTTCTGTTTGCCTGGTATTGAGATTGTACAGGCTCTATTTAGGCTTGCGTTGCCTCTGTGCTAAGTTTGCATCAAATATTAAGAAGCTCGAATATTCTTCGAGTCTTGGTGATGACTTGTTAATTTCGTTCACATGTGAGGTATAGATTAATGGAGCCTTGGTAGATTCCTTATGCCAATAAAGTTGCCAATTAGGGAAGAAATGTATATAGATCGAGTTGAATATTTGATTCCTTTGCTACTGGGCAAATTGATGGCTGGGTTTGAAAATGAAGGAGAGAGTTACGTCTCTTTTGGTGCTATGTCATCACTTTTTTAGGCTGCAAGCTTATCAATGTGATTGGTGACCTGTGCTTGTATTGAACTATTTTATTAGTGGAGACTGGTGCTAATACTCAATCATGCCCATTCTTCAACATTATTAGCTAGCTTGCAATTAGATCAACTAACCAAGTTCCATTCATTTATGTGATTCTCCGGAATAACGCCGTAAAACTAAACTACCGTAATTCATAATATACGGCAAGCTGTGTTTAATTTTCCGTCCTGTTTTGGATAAATAGTTAATAAAATGGAATAAGTCTATTATTGTAATCCAGGTTCTTTCCATAGGCTGTGAGCAAGCGCTCGGTGCAATCAGTTTAATTTTGATTAAATTGAACTGAGAGCTATGAGTCGCTCTCGCTTAGGAATGGAACCAACCGAACAAAACAAGATTGGGTTTGGTTTGGTGAATTTTTGTCTGTTTGAGTTTTGATTTAGTTAAGGAAGTGAGCTATCTTGGTTTAAAAAGAGAGATTGATTCGGAGAGCGATCAAGAAAAAAATGATACAAATAAGATGAAATAGCTAAAATTAAAGAAAAATCAAAGAGATCGATAAAAGAATGATACAAATCAGATGAAATAGCTAAAATTTGAAAAAGAAAACTTGTGGAACGACGGAAACAAAGACTGCGGTTTAGAGAACTGAGATACTAAACATATTCTAAAATTGAATTGTACATCCATCGGTTTAATCAGATCTATCTAATTAATGCCCTTCTCTTCCACCGAGAACATCCATTTGAAATTTGAGAGCGGGCAGGTTACAGACAATAATAAGCTAGACTACGTAATGCAGCTTAAGATCGTGCAACTACATAAAATGACCACATTTTAAGCTCATGCAATTGTAGAGGGATCACATCTAGAATATAGCGTTTGTACGGGACTTTGTACTGGTAAGCAGTTAATGGATAAAGTACAATCATCATATGAGAAAATAGGAGGAGACCAATGGTATCTAGCTGTTATAAACCGTGACGTGTCAATTAAAAATAGTTTTTTATATTCTGTAGTAGCGCTCATGACTTCCTATCCCCACACTTTGGATTTATCATATATGGACAACATGTCCATCTGTATCTAGTCCAGATATAAAAGCCAAAAGAATTGTTACATGGGGCCATCATATCAATGGTCACAATAATTTTGTTAACAAGTTTTATTTCTTCGAATTTGAATCCTATCCGGATCAAAATGCAACTAAAAAAAAAAATCACTTATTCAGTTAAATATTCGATATTTGTGACTCATTAATTTCTAACTTACAACTCATAAAATATGTTGGGTTCTGCATTGGTTCTCACTTTTCTTAAAGAGGTCGTGATTGAAGTATCATATGGACTCCGATCCCTGACATAAAATATGCACTCAAGAGATATCAACCCTTAGATCAATACACAAATCACGAAGTTCAATGATCCAATGGTTAACATCTAATAAGTGCAAATTTAATACCATAACTATCTTTAATGATACTTTCTCAATTGAGAGTAGGTTCTCTATTGTATTCTATCGATTGACAGCACTTGAATTCTTAGTATTCATTGTACCAACAAAATCATCGTGCATCACATAGTTATAGGCTTGTAATAACCAAAATTTAATAATTAATCTTCGAGATGTGATCATCTATGACACGATAATGTACAAAAGCTTACAATAGAAGAGAGCAAAGTCGTTAGAATATGCACTATGTTTATATAGGCCTATGAAAATTACATTAGGCCTCTGAAAATTACATTCGATTTGCAAAGGATATCTCAGAGCATAAACTTATAACATTCATTTCTCATCATAACTTGAGGTTTTTGCGTAGTGCACGCGACCTTGGACAAAAAGTGAGGTGAAAAAAATAGTGCCTTTTATAAGATTGTTCTTTATAAAGTTGTGATTTAAGACATAATTGATCATTGTGATTTTAAAAAAAATGCTGAAATCCTTCCATTTATACCTGTTAGAAAAGGAATAATTTGATCGAAAAAATGTTAATATCTTTTACGAGAAACTAGTATAATACATGTGCTTTGCACGTGAATGTAAATGTTTTATGTTTTAAAATTTTTATTGAATAGTAAAACTATGTGTTAATAAATAAAATTGTATAATAAGATTGCTTACGCAGAATGTATGAAGTAATTATTTTTGTGTACTTATTATAATTGAACGTTTTTCTTATAATGATCGCCCAATGTTAATTTTTTTAAATAACTTCCCAAATCTAAACTTATTCTTAAATAAAACTATCAATTCTATAAGTTCTCTTAAATATGCCCCTTCAACTTGAAAGTTATTAACTTAACTCTAAATTAACTAAGCTGTATTAAACTTGCTAGCTTTTTCCTGATGTTTTCTAAATAGTTACACTTGATACCTGCAACATATTGCAATAATTACTTCTCATTATAATTATTTAATAGGGTAAATTACACTAAACCCTCATGAACTTTCAGTCCATATGAACTTTTAAAATTACACTAAATGCCTAATGACTTTTCTATTTCAAAGAAGACCCCAATAACTTTCTAAATTTTGTAGATAACCCCTATAAGTTAGAACTAGAAAATGGCATAAAAAGACATTTTGAAAGTTATTGGGGGTTTGGTGTAATTTATCTAAAAGATATTAGGGGCTTTCTACAAAAGTTATTAGGAGTTTAGTATAATTTTGAAAGTTCATAGAGTCTATTTACTACAAAATTTTGAAAGTTCATGGGGGTTACTATAATTTACCTTATTTAATATTATAATTCTTAGTTCAAGTAATACTATTAAAATAATTATACTGTCTATATACTATAAAATATTTATATTTTTTTATTATGCTCTTAAAAATTTAGTACTATAAAAATTTTATAAATTTTTATTTTTATTTTTGTAAAAAGGTTATTTTTCAATCATTACCAAATATAGATTATTCAGTCTCATGTAATAATCTTTGAGAAAATACTCTAACAAATATTAAATTATTTATTTAATTTATTTAATAATATAATACTAAATAAATAGTATAATTCATAATTTATGTGATATTATTAAACTAATTACACTATTTATGTGATTCAGAATTTATTTTATTTATTTTATTACTCATTGAATTACATATAATTTTAATAATATTTAGTAATATATTATTCTATTTATACTATCATTTTAATTATTTTATTATAATTCATAAATAATTATTATAATTATTGGTTACTACTAATAATTGTGTATACTAATTTTATAAATTATTTTATTTTATTATATTTAAACAATTAATAGCTATAATATTATTGATAATTATATTTATTTAGGAAGGTGAGGAGTAATGAGAGGTTATATTTATTTAATGAAAGATTAATTAGAGATAATAATTAAGTGAGAATTTATTAAAGTTTGAGAGGGAAAAAAAGAAATTAAAAGTTTTAACACCCCAATCCCCTTTTTATAGTAGTATGGATGTTATTTGCGCCTGTCACGTGTGTTTGGATTCAAAACTCCAACAAGTGAGAGAAAATAGGTAAAAGAGAAGCAAATATAACAGGCACAGATTTTACGTGGTTCGGCAATTTGCTTACGTCTCCATGACTGCACTATTGAAAGTTAATCCTAATTCTAATGAGTTTTAAGTTAGTTTATCTTCAGATGTTTTTATTTATTGGAGTTTGTTATCAAGTTATCGTTAGGAGTTTAGTGATTTTTGAGTTATTAGTTTTAAATTAGAGTCGGTAGTTCATATCTTGAGGAATTGGTATTTACTTCAATTACCTTTTAGGAGTTATGTTTATATTAGAAGCCTTTTATCATGTAACTAGTAAAGTAAATAAATAGGCATCTTCCTGTAATCGTGCATATGCAGCAAGAAAGGGCCGGAGAACATAATGCAAATTGTGTTCTTTTGTTTCTATCTTTCTCCTTACGCACACACACACACATACACATCATAGTTGCTCCAACTGTGGTATTAGAGCCATAAACAATATAAACGAGACGACGTCTTTGAGAAGATCGATGGAGCAACTACGACAAAGCAAGCATGGAACATTTTAGAGACATTGTTCGATGGAGTTGAAAAGGTGAAAAAAGTTAAGCTTCAAATCTTGAGACATCAACTTGAAATTTTGCAGATGGAATCCGCTGAATGTGTTGCAGATTATATGACTAGAGTACTTGTTTTAACAAATGTAATAAAAATAATTGGGGAGAAGGTTGTAGATTTAGCAATTATGGAGAAGATATTGCAATCTCTTACAGTAAATTTGATCATATCGTGGTGGCAATCGAAGGATTTGTCCAAGATGACAATTGATGAGTTGATAGGAACCGTACAAGTTCATGAGCACCGCATGAACAAGAAGTCATCTGAGAAGCCTCTTGAGAAAGCTTTCCAAAGTCAAGCTTCTATAAAAAATAACAAAGGAGCACAAGATGAAAGAGACCAGCTAGGAAGAAATTTTCGTGGCAGAGGACTAGGATACGGTAACTACAACAACCGAGGACGCGGATAGTATAATAGTCAAGAACGTGGTGGTTATAACAGCAATGAAAGAGATGACGACAACTAGAGAAGCAATTATCAATCAAATTCAAATTATTAAGGACGATATTGAGGTCAAGGTCAAGGCTTTGGACATGGTAGAGTAAATTTAATAAATCAAACAGTGAATGTTACATATATCATATATATGGCCGCTATGCAAAGGAGTGCAAGTACCAGGATAATTTCCAATCCAGAGAAGAAGTTCAATTTGCACAAGAAAGAGGTGATGAAGACAACCACACTTTGTTGATGATCACGGCAGCCGGTGAAGAATCAAACTACAACATATAGTTTCTTAACATTGGGTGCTCTAATCACATGTGTAGAAAGAAGGGGTTGTTTGTGGATCCAGATGAGTCAATGTGGTCCAAAGTCAAGTTTGCTGATGACAACAATATACCAGTTATGTGAAAGGGAGAGTTCTAATCAAGTTGAAGAATGGAGACCATAATTTTATTTCCGATGTGTTCTATGTATCGTATATGAAAAACAATTTACTCAGTATGGGTCAACTTCTTGAAAAGGGATATGATTTGCGCTTTTTTGGTAATCAAATCTTAATCTTTGATCAAAGATGTGCATTTATCCGTAAAGCCCCTATGACAAAGAATCCCATGTTTCGAGTTTATATCGAGAATGATGTTTGTCATTGCTTCAATACTATTATGAAAAAATTAGTCTTGGTTGTGGCATCTTCGTTTTGTTCATTTAAACTTTCACAGTTTGAAGTTGCTTGCTCAAAGAAATTTGGTGAGAGGCTTGTCCTTTGTAGAACATCACCAGCAGTTGTATGAAGATTGCATTTTTGGAAAACAACACAGGTTACCTTTTTTTTATGCTAAAAATACTTGGCTTGCACGGAAGCCTCTTGAACTCATCCATTCAGATATGTGCAGCCCTATGAACACTGTATCAAATGGCGATAGCCGATACTTCCTTACTTTTATTGATGATTTCACAAGGAATATATAGACCTACTTTTTGTAGTAAAAATCTGAAATCTTTGATTGTTTGAAAAACTTTAATTCCCTAGTTGAGAAGAAAAGTGGCTAATTTATCAAGGTATTACATACAGATGGTTGAGGTGAATATACTTCCAATATATTCAATAAGGCTTATGCAGAACAAGGAATAAGGCATGATGTCACTTTTCCCTACACACCTCAAAATAACGGCATCACTGAGAGGAAAAACATGATCATACTTGACATGGCGAGAAGCATGCTAAAGGCTAAAGGTATGCCAAATTTTTTTTGGACTGAAGCTGTCTCATGCATTGTTTATTTATTGAACAGGTCGCCAATAAAGAGCATTGATAATCTCACTCTTGTAGAGGTGTGGACTGGTTATAAGCCAAGTGCAAGGCATCTCAAATTGTTTAGCTCCATTGCTTACGCTCATATTCCAGTAGAAAGAAGAAAGAAACTTGATGACAAAGGCGAGAAGATATTTTTTGTTGGCTATAAGTTTGGAGGCTAAAAGCTCTACAGCCCTGTTACAAAGAAGGTGATCGTGAGTAAAGATGTTGTGTTTGTTCAAGAAGAAGCTTGGAATTGGGATTCGAAGCACAAAATAGTTCACAACATACTCTCCTTGATATTCTTGAAGATGGTGTCTCTGTTGCAACTGAAGAAGCACCACCGGCCAATGCTTCTGAAGCTCCAACTCCGCAAGTTTCATTAGAAGTTGAAAGACCAAGAAGAAATTGCCAACCATCAGTTCTCTTGAGGGAATATGAAGTAACTACAGATGATGATGTTGATGCAGATGGATATATAGTGTACTTTGTAATATTTGCAGATTGTGAGCTAGTTATGTTCGAAGAGGCTATTCAAGATCCTAAGTGGATATATGCAGTGAAAGAAGATATAAAGGCAATTGAGAAGAACGACACGTGGGAGCTTACTAATATTCCGCAAGGATATAAAGCCATCGACATGAAGTGGGTTTTCAAGATAAAAATTAAGGTAAACAGCGAAGTTGAGTAGCATAAAGCAAGATTGGTGGTAAAGGACTATGAGTAAAGACCTGGTTATGATTACCAAGAGGTATTTTTCTCTGTTGCTAGAATTAAAACTGTTAGATTAATAATTACCTTAGCTGGATAGAAATATTGGAATATTCATCAGATAGACGTGAAGTCAGCCTTTGTTAATGGGCCGCTTGAAGAAGAAGTTTTCATGAAGAAACCACTTGAATTTGTGAAGAAAGGGTGCGAGCATAAAGTATACAAGTTGAAAAAAGCATTGTACTGATTGAAGCAGGTGCCATGAGCGTGGAACAAAAGGATCGACTCTTTCTTTCAATAAAGTGGATTTCAAAAGTGCCCCTCTGAGCATGCCTTGTATGTGAAGGTAAACAATTCTGGTGATATACTACTATTATGTCTTTATGTTGATGACTTGATTTTTACTGGTAATAATATTAGTATGAGTGAATATTTTAAGTATTGGTATGATTGAATATTTTAAGAAGCCCTGATGCATGAATTTGAGATGATAGATCTTGACCCGATGTCTTATTTTCTCGGCATTGGAGTAGTTCGAGGCAATGATGGGATTTTCATATGTCAAAAGAGGTATTGTGCAAAGTTGTTGAAAACATTTTAGATGTTTGATTGCAATTTTGTTTGAGCTCCTGTCGAGGTCGGTACTAAATTATCTTGAGAAGGTGATGGTGAACAAGTTGATCCTACTTTCTTCAAGCAAATTATTAGAAGTTTGAGATATCTTACATGTATAAGGCCAGACATAGCTTATGGAGTTGGTTTAGTCAGTAGATATTTGGAGGCCCCTCGTCAATCTCATCGACGGTGCAAAGAGAATTGTGCGGTATCTAAAGGGGACTTATAATCATGGTTTATTTTATTTTTCATCTAACAAATTATGATATTATAGGCTATTCTGATAGTGATTGGAGCGGAGATCACGATGATCATTAGAGCACTTCTGGCTATGTTTTCAATTTTGGCTCCACCGCATATTCTTGGTCGTTGAAGAAGCAGTCTATTATTGCACTCTCAACTTGTGAAACAGAGTATGTAGCAGCGATGTCGAGTGCATGTCAAGCAATTTAGTTGTGTAATGTGCTAAGTCAAATTCATATTCAAGTTGAAAGTCCTACAAAGATTTATGTTGACAACAAGTCCGCAATTGAT
>JBAKGM010000139.1:14906718-14928775 GCA_037177215.1 Asparagus racemosus
TGTCGGTTGACCGTTCGTCGATTCGTCGGTTGACGACTCGACGGTTGCGTCAGTTGATGGTTCGTCGTTTGTGAACCAATCTTCACGAGTCAGTTGCGGGGACTGATAAGCGATTTTTTCAACGCCTACAGTCGACAGCACAAAGGGTAGAGGTATTGGTGGTAAGAGAAAGAGGAGTTGGAGGTGGTAGTGGTGGCAGGTGTCGAAGGTGGCAGAGGTGGCAGTGGAGGAGAGCAAAAGAGTGGGATAAGGTGGTGCTTGTGGCGGCGTGGAAGCGGGCAGCAGCTCAGGCGAGCATGGAGGTGAGCAGTGATGCAGGCGGGCATGGAGGTGGAGGCGGCATCGTCATCGGCGTGTCAAGGAGCAGAGTGGGAAAGTGAACAGCGAGGTGGAGGAAGCCGGCGAACTTGGTGGCAGAAGGCGGGCAGATGGTGGGCGAGTAGTGGAGGAGAGAAGAGCGAACGAACTTGGTGGTAGAGGGGGAGGGGAGCAGGCGAACTTGGTGGTGGAGGGGAGGTGATAAGTAAATAAATATGCACTAAAGTTGCAAGTATACAACTATCAAGTTATAGTACAAAACATTATCGATCCCATGAGGAAGGTGTTGTAAGAGTTAATCAAGATCGGTTATTATATTGTGTCTGTGACAATTAGGAGTGTGATGTATGTGGTTGTGGAGAGAATAAGATTGGTTGTGAATATATGCGAATAAAAACAAAACAAGATTGAGAGAGGAGAAAGAATGATGAACAAAATGAAGGAAAATAAAACAAACAAATGAAAATCAAGAATAAAGAGGAAACTCAAGAACTGAAAAATGGAGGATTCAATTAAAGATATGAGGAATGTAGAATTGAATTCACTAGCTAATCTGTTTGCGAGAAAATTTCGAGAAAATGTAAAATCGATGTTATTCTCTCTAACTGACTTAGAAAAGGAATGTGTTACAATCTCTCAAAGTAATCCCTCTCTAACCAACTTAGAAAAAGAAATTACAAACTTTCTCGATCAGTTGTCTGATTTACAAATGAATAAAGGATCGACGGAGATCCTCCCTTTTGTTTAAGGCCGGGTTCTTCACGGTAGCGATGGGAGCTTAACTCTTGTATGCCGTTGACGATCTGACCGTCGTGGCTCATGGAACAATGTTGGAAAAAAACTCGCTGAGCAAGTTTTGAACTTTGACAAGTTTTGGGAACTCAAGAAGGAGTTTGATCCCTCCAAAGGAGACTACTTGCCCATGTGGAAGTTCTCTTCATTTTCAAATGGGAGTTGAAGATCTAAAAGAAAGAGCTCCAAAAGCCAAAAAGCAAAAGCCAATCCCTTGGTCCGAGTCCCCGTTCTTTAGCTGATTTTTCAGCTATTTATAGGGGATTAAGGGGTATAACTGGCCACTTAAATCACTCCTAAACGAGGGTTAGTTGCACTCAAATTGTGCAAAACAGTTTTAGATCGTGTTTGAACGAGTCAAACGTGAATTTCACATTCTGGAGTGACCCTCGCGCCTTCAGCTCAAAACTAGAACGCGGGGTTATGACCCTCACGATTTGAATTTGAGCACGAGGGTGTCCTCGTTTTGAACTTTGAATGTGGTAATGAGCTCCGCATTTTGAACTTAGACGTGGTGCTAAGTCCCGCGCTTTGAATTTGGACACATGGTGGTGAACCCTGCATTTTGAGCTTAGAGACGCGGTGGTGAGCCCCGTGTTTTGTGCTTTGAGGGATGATAGTGAACTCTGTGTTTTAAGTTTGGAGACGCGGTGGTAAGCCCCGCATTTTGAGCTTGGAGACCCGGTGGCGAGCCCCGCATTTTGAACTTGGAGACATGGTGGTGAGCCCTATGTTTTGAGCTTGGAGACGTGGTGGTGAGCCCCGTGTTTTGTGGTGGTGAACCCCGCGTTTTGTGCTTGGGCGCAATGCTGAGCTTCGCGTTTCGAGCTTGAAGAGATTGTTTTCTCGTAATCTCTTGGTTGGATTTCATAAGGATTTTCAAGTTGTAACTCTTATGTTCCAGAGTCATCCAATTGTAACTCTCCTCTGCCATTGTGAAGGTCATCAGATTGTAACTTTCATCGACAGTGTTTTAAATTTTAGACAACCTACACCTTACATAAGGCACCAAAATATCTGCGACTCCAATTCACAGTGAGTAACTCCGTGATGCAGGACAGATTCAGATCTGAGTCTTGCAAAAGATTTGATGAAGATCATATTAGGATTTCTTCTAAAAGATTTGATTTTTTTAGTTGGGATTTAGGATTGAGTTTGTTGTTTAGTTAGGAATGAATCTGCTATTGTGTTAGGATGTGTGATTTGATATTATCTATTAGTTAAGATTAGGATTTTGTTTTACTTCTATAAATAATGATGTGCTTTTTCATTTGAGGGAAGGAGAGAAGAATGTTTGTGAGAAATCGGCATGCGAATTACAACTAGTATTAGGCATGTGAGGTGCCCGGGTGTGAGGCCCACATTTGTATCTTTTTTATTCTTAAATGAAGAGTGCAATTTCCATATTTTTTATTTTTTATTTTTATCCAAATATTCAAACTCAACAGATTGGTTTGCCTGCATTCTGCATCACTATGGCATTAGTTTTATGCAGTTCAGATTTTGTAAATGTGAGAGATGCTGATAATAATAAATGTGGCTTGCAAATAAGGAAAATAAATTTTTGAATGAACTTCAATTATTTAGGACACTGGTAACTGTAAAACATAATACCCAAAGCTTACGTTGTCCTCTATTTTACATTTGTTAGCCATTGTCTTAAACTCTGAGCATAATGATTCTGTGCTCTTCTTTTACATATTGCTCTCCTATTTTTACAGGTGTTTATCTCTTATGGAAAGAAATCAAATGGAGAGCTATTACTTTCATATGGTTTTGTTCCGAAGGAGGGTACAAACCCCAGTGATTCGGTTGAGTTGTCTATGTCCCTTGATAAATCTGACAAATGCTATAAAGAGAAACTAGAAGCCTTGCAAAAGCATGGTTTGTCATCGTGAGTTCTGAACTTTCCATGGAATTACAGCTGTATGCTGAGCTTAATTTAGTGCCTAATTAAGAAACATGAAAGTCTAGAAAATTATCTACCACAAAACCAATGTCATACAAAATGATCAAAGCATTCTCTAGAAAATCATTGTTTGCTATATGTAGAATTAATTGTACCGGATGTATTAAACTGCATGTGAAAACTGTAGAGGAACCTTAAGCTTTCATTTGCTAGGAAATGTCTATGTATTCAACCTTGTTCAAAGTTTCCCCTCTGAAATTAAACTTCCATATTCTTTAGACATTTGCAGAACCATTCTTGTGTAATTGACGACTGAATGAGCTCTGCACAAGAATCTTGTAGACAAGATCTTGTAGATGGTGTATAATTTTACCAGGGGTTGCGGTTTTAGGCTTGGTTTGGTAGGAGGGGAGGTACGGTGAGGTGAGGGACAAAACTAAAAATCCTCATTGGTAGGGGGGTTTTAGAAGGTGAGGTGAGGTGGGTTGAGGTGAGATAAGGAGAGATAATATAAAATGAACTCGAAATCTGGAGGGAGAAAAATCCTCGCAAATTGGGAGGATACAAGAGGAGAGAGAAAGTGAACTACAAAAAGATCCACCTCCCCTCCCTCTCGCTCAAGGCTAGAAGAGATGTCCATCCCTTCACCTCATTGCAACTCACCTCACCTCACTCTCTCCTCAAACCCTCTTATCAAACCAAGCCTTAATCTTTTTAAAAAAATTATGCAATTCAAATCGACCCTGCCATTAGGATCTTTTTGTTGGATATTAAAAATATACATTCTTGCGACATCATTTTTAAATTTTGCAATCTTATTCCTTGAAAAGATATAATTATTTAATACTAGCTCCATGCCTCTTTGACTTCCACTCATTTGACTTATTTTAGAAAAATAAAGTGCTGCCAATATTTTTCATTATCAAAGAAGATGAATGCAGATATACTATTTTGTGCATCCAATTATTTAAGCATAGACTTCAAATGCCTCCTTCAGAATCAAACTTCTAGATCCTGATTATGAGTGAAAATGAAAACATGCTTACTCATGTAATTTATCTGAACCATATGTTATCGAAATTTTTGCAGTTTTAGTATTTTACTATACCGGCATAATATGGCAACCCACATGGAGGAGGTACATGAGGATGAAAATCTTGAAAAGAAATTTCAACCTTTGTAATTCATGATCATAAAGTAGATTATGATAACATCCCTTTTAATAATTTCTAAGATGTTTTATTACTGGTTCATCTAGTGTACAAAATAGTAATTTCATGTAAACTGAAAAAAAATCTAATTTTTAATTCTTAAAGTGATGATAGAACGATATGATGGTACTATCTATTTGATACTTTATTATGATCTTGAAGGAAATCTAAGTTCTCGAAAAAGTTATTAATTATTTTTCAACGTTTGCAGGCCTCAAAGGTTTCCTTTGCAGATCACTGGCTGGCCATTGGAAATGATGGCGTATGCCTACCTTGTTGTCAGCCCACCAGATACGAGTCAAACATTTGACGAGGTTCGTTAATTTCATAGATTTGCGAATTTCTTTCCTGTTTGACGACGCCTTTCTTGGAGCCTTTCTTGGGAAAATATAAGTCAAGAGTATAATTGTGCTATATATTGTACAAATGGAACTTTAAATTTTAGTGATCTTCCCAGATCTAATCTCATGTGTTACCTATTCTTTAAGTACATCTTGTGTTGGATGCCTGTATATGAGAAAAAAAATGCACACTAAAAAGTGTAATTTATTCCTGTCATGAGGTTGCATGCATTAAGGAGTAATGATGCAAGGGGGAAAACTAGCATAATTTCAATCATGATAGTAGTTTTCATTTTAAATATGATGCTGTATCTTATAAGTGGAATCTCTTGTTGGTTTACAATTTTATTTCAATCTAGTAATCTACAAAGAATATAGAACTTTACGCTGTTGGTTTACATTTTGCATGTAATTACATTAATGATAGTCCAAGGTGTAGTTTGCTGGTGTTGTTATATTGGTTGTTTCATATGAAATCTGACATCATTATCTTCATGTCTAAATGATAATCCAGTTGTTGATTCGATCCAACTTCCTCTGCTACTTGTTTGTCTGCATCACTGACCTGTCTGTCATGTCATCTAAACACAGAAGTGTCAAATTATCGGCTATCCTTTGGACCTTCTGCATTCTTGTACCCTAAAACAGTCTCTTGCTTTTTGTGTATGCCTTGCCATGCTGCTTCTTGGTTATTTCTGCAATATCATTTGTTCTCTTGGGTTGCTTGTATATTTGTGGGCCATACTTCTGCTATGTGCATCTTCATTCTTAGAATTTTAGGATAAGTAGTTGTGTCATTAAGTCTCTCCATGTCTCATGCAATGAACTTTGCAAATGAGATGTCTCCATTACAGATATATCTGATGCATCTATCATCTCTTTCCATCATGGATAAAAGTTTGGTAATGTTGCACTGTGATTTGAAGTAGTAGCAATAATAAAATAGGCTGTATATATTAACTCACATATGTGCATATTGATTAAGTTTAATGTGATTGTGATTAGTTTATCCTACACTTGCTCCCGGAATGTTTTGAGATACCGCAGACAATAATATTGCCGCCAGAAGATATTATGTTGTTATCATGTGTATAAAAAGTGATGCAACTTTACACATCTTATTCTTGTCAAAGGCCTGTTTTCTGTGAGACTTTCCAAAGTAGCTTAATGCTTCTAAACTAAACATGAAATTGAGTGAACCTTAACAACAGAATCCTACTTAGGTGTGTTACTTCTTATGGTGAACGTGATATTCTGAACACAATATGTTAATTAGTGAAGATCAAAGGTGCGTTTGTACCCGATGTGCTTTCTCAAAGACTGACTGAGGTATTCTTTCCACGCACGCATGCACGCACTTACTTACAATATGTTAATTCCGAGTGCATTGTTCTCAGGCTTCTTGCAAAGAGACTTCCAACTGTTTTTCTCATTGTAATACTTTCTTGTCAATCTCCTATCTCTATAGTTGGCTGCTGCTGCTTCCAGAAAAAGTAAGTCAGGAAAAATGTATCCAGAATTAGAAGAGCAAACATTACAATTCATCTTGGACTGTTGTGAGTCAAGCATATCAAAGTACACTAAATTCCTAGAGGTATTGTGTTTTCCCCCCTTCTGTCTTCGTTTTATTCTGGTTTTCTATTATTATGTAAGTTAAATTTTGCTGGAAATTTTAGTTATTGATTGTTACCAGAAATTACATTGCTAATTACTTACTGTTTCTAAAGGGTAGCTTTAAAGCTTTAAACTCTTGCAACATGTCTTCAACTCGGCTCTTTTTTTTTCTTTTTCTTCGTGACTTCTAATTTTTGGAAATCAATTACTTTGTAGTACAGAGGTTGCATCAACTATTCTAGTCACATAGTAAGTTTATCTAAAAATATTGGAGCTGTGTCTACTTTTTCATGAGCACTTGTATGGATTAGTTTGAGAGTTGTGCAAAGACCCCTGTAGTTCTATTGTTGCAGATAGACTTCCAAGTGGTTTTTTTTTTTTGACTACTTTTACCCTCAGAGAAAAAAGAAAATTGTCTTTTTGACAAATAGAAAAGGACTCAGAAGAATTTCACTCAGGGGGCATCAAAAGGACTCAGAAGAATTTCACTCAGGAGGTCATCTGCAACAATAAAACTACTGGGAGTCTATCTGAAAGTGGTCTGTGGTATGGGGATTCTACTGACAATTGATCCTCAAAAATTTGATTTCCCCTAATTTGTCAATCAACAGAACAAATAGACACAGTGCAGATCCTGTTCTTTCAGGCTATCCCATAATTTAATGTATTAAGTTTAGCAAATATGTGACTAAGTCAAGTGATACATGCCATTTTGGCTCATGAGCACACAAATATAATGCTTCTTAATTCTTGCATAAGCTCCGTATATAATGATTTATGCATTTCCCAGGGTGGCAGCCCTCTTGATCCAATTACTACTAGCACAAAACAAACCAATCGGAAATTACTTTTGAAGCAGCTAGCGGCAGACTTGTGCACCAGTGAGCGGAGAATCTTATTCCGTGCTCAATATGTAAGTACTTAAACCAACATTGATATATTGGATTACTCTCGTCTTTAGACAGACGGTATCATTGAATAATGCTGTATTCTTTAGTGAAATGTGCTTTTCTATTCTGTGTGATCTGTACGATTGCATTTTGCACAATGTGTTATTTTTCCATATTGGTAGCTCTCTCTTCTCGCGTGAGAGAATACTACACGCTTCCACAATGGTATGAGACAGAAGCTCAATTTGGTTTGCTGTTGATTCGAAACATTTTGCATATTGGGAAAACAGAAACTTAATTTGATTTGCACTAGATTCGGGTATTTTCTTTTTGCATATTATTGTGGAGGCTCAGCCATTGAACGCTTTCTTCTTGATTTTCATATTTGGATCAGATTCCTTTAGTTTTTCGCCTATGTCTCCTTCATAGCATGTGTTGCAGATGTCATGGTAATAATGGTTTCATACATTGCAGATATTGCGAAGAAGGCTGAGGGACATGAGAAAAGGCGAATTAAGAGCGCTAACTATATTCAATGGATTTAGGAAATTGTTCAAATAGCCAACAGCTACCGCGGTGCATTATCATGCAAATGTATCTCATTTTTTCATCTTAAAAATGAGCTTAATATGTACCATCATTGTGATGTATTACCTTTTTCTTAAGTGAACATTTTGTGTACTGTTATATCACTGTTATCATGTTTTGTTCAGATTAGAAACACTTAAGATGTTCTGTTCAGGTTAGAAACATGTATCATATGTGATATTGGAATTCTATAACTTGAGCGATGAAGTTACCCAAACCCAAGACCTTGTTGGTCTCCATGTACTAGTCGTTTACAGGAAAGCGTTGCTCAGTCAAGGAGAGTACTGGTTTAGTGAAATTCCACACTCCCGTTCTGTAGTAAAGGTCCTCGAAGCAGAAGTCAGGTTCAGCGGGAGCGAAGCAGAGGCATGAGCTTAGCATGTATGATCTTTCTTTGTTCTTCTCAAAGAAGAATTCTGCTCTATTTTTTTACTATATTTTACAACTGTAAGATTTCAGCTCTACATATGGGACAAGCACAAAGGGAAAAAAAAGGGAAAAAGGAAAAGAAAAAGAAACACCACAGTTCCCACGTTAGTGTCATCTATTGCTTCAGGAAAATCATCAAATCTTAAAAGCTAGCATCAATTTTTGCTGGTTGACATTAATGAAGGAAAAAGGAACCCAAATTAATAGAGTATAGAAAAGTTTATAGATACAGGAGTGGAGTTCTCTTGTTCTGCCACTTCCATTCACAAGGCGTATACAAAAAGCAAAATGGTGCAGAATTTGTGAAAGCTCCACCTTCAATAGATCAGCAACTAGAATATCTACAAATTGTATTCCACTGGTTAATAAATAGATAGATCTTTACTCAACTAAATATAATAAAATGCCAAACCCAGTTGGAGATGGTGTCAAGGAATCAAAGGAACAATCTAAAACGAAGCTAATACTCTAAGAATTTACCAGTATTACTGTCATCTCTCAAGATCAAATCAGTATTATGAATTTTGGCTCAATCATTGTGTACATGTGGATATTTTGTATCCATATTTCTATCCTAATGGATAAAAATTCAGATATATCCAAATTGGGGTTTTGAAATGCAAATCGATTGTGTAATGAAATGCAAAGAAACAGAGATAGCGGAGTTCACAATCATAAATGCAAGTTCTTTAATAAAAAGTCTTTCCGTTCTGCGTTAACAATGAAAAACATATAAACATCTATAAAAAGCAAGTTTCACGTAAAAGAAATAATAGAGAGAAAATGCAAAGTTCTCTAATTTCTCATTGTCAATAATTTCTCCCTCCAAAATGAAAATGCTTAAGCATTAAAAAAACCCCATGTATAAAACACATTCCTTTTTTTTATGTTCACAGCTAAAGTTTTCATATAATGAAATTACAATGAGTTTTTAGTTTTCACAAACTAAAGCCAAATTTCCATATAAAACAAAACATTAAATAAAACCCAACAAAAATACCATAAAATTGACTGACAACATTCAGATATTTCATCAAACATTACATAGCCATGAATCAAAGGGCAAGTAAAGATGATATAACCATGGATGGGCTTTCACTAATCTATCGACCTACATTCATAAGATACCATTAATTTGAAATAGGTTTTGACTGAAACAAACCTTTGTGACTCGTGTGGAATCAACTTGTCGACGATCGAAAGGAGCAGTAATTAAACAAACTGTACTGAGTCACACATCCCAATTCATATAAGCAAAGACAAGCAAACTGCAGCTAGAACTTGAACTAAACAAGAACCAAATGTTTAAACAATTAACCTTTGCCCTACTATTAACCTTTCAAGAAAATTGACCGTATTAAACAAAACCCTCAAGTATTTGGATCGATAACAAACCTAATCCAGTCAAATTCAACCAAAACCCTAGAAAAGTCTCGGGGTCGAGGGAGAACCTGGAAAGTACTTTCCGACGATACGGAGCACGTGGTTGTCGTGCTTGTCGGAGCCCTAGACACAGAGGTTCTGGAGAAGCTCGAGGTCAGAGAAGTCCTCGTCTTGGCAATCGAAGCACTGCTCGTCGCCGTCGCCGGCGGCCCTGCGGTCTGAGGGAGAGAGCGGCCGTCGTCGTCGATCGAGGAGTAGTCGTCGGCGGCGGCAGCGGCGGCGATCAAACGACACGGCAGCAACCTGGGATGAGATCGAAGCGATTTGGGGGTGATTTGGGAGCGATCTATCTCATTTTACATTTGGGAGCTATTTGAGTTCAGGCTTGACCTAATAGACAACGTTTAAAAAAGCATCAGTAATTACCTACGTTTAGACAAACGATATTCCAATGGACTCAACGTTTTAAAAAAAAGTGTTGGGAATTCCCTACGTTTAGACAAACGTAGGTATATATGTGTAGGTAACTGACCATTTTTTTGTAGTGATTGGGGAGTCCCACGAGAGGACTCTATTGTATCGCTTCATAGAAAATTTGATTACAAATACAATCATGATCTCTAAGGAGATCCGAGAGAAAGGTACATTTATATCCGAGAATAAATTGAACAACAATTACCGGATCTTCTGATATGTTGAACTGAAGTTATTGTGAAAACTTTGAACTAAAGCCAACATTCACCAATTAATCCAATCAAAACATAAGGGATTTGCATGACACCATGGAGCATGTGAATTAGACTTAAGAAATCACATTCTAATTGAATACATCTCCAACCATTTGATATGGAAAATTGAAGAGCTCGTAAGATCCCCAACGTCTCACCCTCAATGGGTGGAAGTGGAGGTCCAACCTCACCAAAAGATAATAAATTCATTCCAGTGTGGTCTCTCACAACAAACCCAATAGCAGAAGCATCAAAATGAATTGCAAATATCAGAATTAATCTTGATCAAACGTGGAGGAGGTGCTGACCAAACCTTGGGCGATGGCAAGTTAAGGCAAGCACAAATATCTATCATTTTGGGTGTAAGTTGTTGTATACAGACTTCAGTCAGGATTAGTGCAGTCCTTGATTGATGAATGCCTATGAACATCTTATCGTATGTAGTTTTCCAAACCAACCAGACACCGTAGCAGCAAAGGCAAGTGCCCGTAACACATTTTCGTTTGAATTTGTTAAAATTACCAACGGAATGAGAACGAGAATAAGTTATTAATGAAGCCCAACCCATGGGTTTCCATGCTTGCACTCTATTTACCTCTTTTATACATCCTATTCGAAAACAAAACTGGGCCCCCTAAGGAGTCAATAGCCTTTGTGAGCCCAGCCTAATACGAAAGAAGAGAAGGCCCATTTCACATTGGTCCAAATGAAAAAGTTTGAGATCAAGTGGGAACTGAGTCTAAATCCATGAAGTGCTGTATTTGCCAGTTAAGCCTAACATACTTGACCCAGTCACCTGAGTGCAGGATTTAGGGCTGGCCACTGTTGCCGACGGTGTATGATATTGAGATATTTTGGGTTACTTACTTTTGTTTCACTATGAATTAAATTCAGTTGCAAATATAGTTTCAGTTAAACCTTAAATTGTAGATTATGAATGAACACAATTAGGCAGTTGGTACTTGTTCAGCAATACAAAGGGCATGAAGTTACAACATCAATTGCAATTAACTCACTGCAAATAGAGGAACTATTGGGGTCCAAGTCATAGCAAATATGAAAATAACAGTAATATACCCGTAAAAGAAAATGATCAAATACTGGTTTCAAAATGATCAAATAATGGCTTCGTGGTGTGGTTGATTATCACGTCAGTCTAACACACTGAAGGTCCCCAGTTTGAGCTTGGGCGAAGCCATTTTTTAATATTTTTTCACAGCACAAAGTTACAAATATTGTTACAAATAACAATGAGAATACTAAAAGAAATTGTGGCCAGCATAGATGATGAAAAGCAATGCCAATAACAGACCATACAAAATAAGGGAAAAACTAACATGCACTAATCAAGGTTATAGTAAGCGCTAGGCGGCCTCAGCGTTGGACCCGACGCCTAGAGCCTAGGCATCTAGGCGTTAGCCTAGAGGGGGCCTAGGCATTTTCTTATTTTTAGTATTTAGTTATAATTTCTGATAGTCAATGCCAATGTCATGGAAACCTTAAGAGCTGGACTGACACCCAGGTAGATTTCTTAAGTGGTGGTGATGGAGGTTTTTCTAAAGGTCGGGAGAGATAGAGGAGGTGTTCATAGTTAGAGGAGGTTAGAGGATGTGGAGGCTGTAATGGAGGAAATCATGATCAATGCCTACAGGGTGCAGTCTATGTAGGCAAACAATGCTCCTCTAAGTGCTCCCAAAATCTAGATGGGCAACCTAGGTAATGCCTAGGACGCTAGGTAGGTGACCAAGGTACCACCTAGGTCTAGGCGTACGCCTAGGCGGGCTAGACGGAGGCTTTTTAGAACATTGGCACTAATCCGTAAAATTTACACCAATTTTACTACCCTCAAGTTTCACGAACAAGAGAGTGAGTCTTAGTGTAATGATAAGGTTATTGCCTTATAACCTGAAGGTCATGGGTTTAAATCTAGGAAGCAGCCTTTTTCGAATACGAGGGTTAGGCTGCGTACACTTGATCCTCCCCACAACCCACAATGATGGGAGCCTCGTGCATTAAGATTGAATATTCTAACAGAAATTGCCCACAACTCAATCAAACTTGCAATTTTTGAATCATGCGTCTAGCTAAGAATAAATATAGTTTGTGATGTTTATGAGCTAAAGGCAATTTTGAAAGATGTAATCCTAGAAGGATATCAAAATCTGCATTCAAGATGTATAACTTTTCCTATAGAGGAACAAGTAAAGGCAAATGTTATCTCTCTACACAGGCAAATGTTCTCTCTACGCAAAGCTGTAAGCAACCAACATCCTACCTTGCAATCTCTCATAAAAGAGTTTAGAACAAGTGAAGGCTACCTTGAACCTCCAGGGGACCTAAAATAAAATCCGTCATCAAACCTTCAAGCTCTTTTTGGCTTTCTGACCTCTGAAGGATTGTAGGGAAATAACACAAAAAAGCAAGAAAACCCTGCATGGTATTTCACCTCTATACACCACGTCGTCTTTCTACACCAAGAAGTAAAGAACAAATAACAACAACAAAATTGCAGAAATGTTTTGCTAGCCAGCAAACCTGCTAAAAGAACTCAAATACTACAAATCTCTAATTTGATATGAAGAAAACACAAATCTATAATACAAGAAGTTTTCCTCATACAGGGGGGAAAAAACATTTCGAGAACTAAAGAAAATGGTAGAAAACATAGGATTTTATCGGTTATGAAGAGGATTTGCACCAGTAGGCACTCTTCTCATATCTGCAGTCTCCCAGTCATCACCACCTTCGATCGTTGCTGATCCTTCTGGAGCCAATGGAAGAGGAGCCAAATCAAGAACTGCAGAGGGTCTAGAACATTCCACAATCATGACAGAGCTATGGAAGGAACTTTCTGGTTGCATAAAAACTAACAATACAACAAACAAGCATAAACCAAACCCTTTTCTCTTCTCTCGAAAGCAAATCATTATATGTTTCACAGCAACAAATGAAAAGGCTTCCGTATTATGAAGAACAATGAGACTGGGAAAGTAGTGTTATTAGTTTTGTATTAGATTGGCAAAGATTAAAATTTAGAAGATAATTCAAAGGAGAGACTCTTGGTACCGTCACATGTGAGACCGGCATGATTCCTGGAAACTTCTAATATTATTTCTCCCTCTACTTCTGAGCCTTGGGACTTCCCTTCTAATCTTTATTTAACAAGGTCTAATCACATTTTGTATATTATAATACAGGTGCCGAAGCATTGAGTTGTGTGGACTTCCTTGAGGTCTGAAAACTATATTAGTTTCAGCATTCAACTTCAGTATCAGTCCCTTCTCTAGTCTCCTCATTAGCCTTAATTCAAATGATTCCAACTCAACAGTAATATTAATATTGGTGGTCAAATTTAAAGTTTTGTGACGTCCCTATAGAGTATGTGTTAAGTGATACATAGAGGAGATATTTAAAAGAAGCTTGCCTTGATTAGATGAGCCCAAGGGCATTGGTTTTTGAAAACTAATCACACTAAGATGTGCTTTTGGGGAACAAACACAATTAAGAGGAGCTACCAAACAAAAACTAGCTTGCGGTCTCATTAATGATGCCTTGAGAAAGAAGGGATGTCATGTCTAGGAAAACTAGCAGTTTCTTGGAAGAACTGGAACTTTGAAATCCCCAGCATTGAAGAGGAAAAGGGTAACTTAGTAGAAAGGTAAATTGGAAATGAGACGAAGAAATTTTAAGACAGAAGGGCTCCAAAAGAGTTGTGTTTTTGAAGCAGGAAGAATGTTTGACAAGCATTTCACTAGGCAAATTAAATGCATACCATCAAGAAAATAAATATGACGTATAGAAGTATGTCTCAGATAGTTATTTGCTTTCACATTTAGCTTTCCAAGAATAGTCGATGATTTCCAATTCATGGATTGAATCGCACAATTATGTACTTGTAGTCTTTAGAGCTGTTGATCAAGAAGATGATAATAAATTTAGCACTTGATAGCTTTTTGATTGCGTTGGGACACAATTGATAAGTTTCTTGTCCAGGCTCCAAATTTTAGATGGAGGCCAAGCTCCTCACCTACTTTCAGACATACAATATCTATTGAGTCAATTAAACGTCTTGTGTTCGCACAATTGGACCAAGTGACCTATACAACTTTGAAACTTTAAAACAAAGATCAACAGCAATTTTCATTATATCCCTTTCCTCCATCAACTATTGACTGCACT
Source organism: Asparagus racemosus (assembly GCA_037177215.1). Taxonomy (NCBI): domain Eukaryota; kingdom Viridiplantae; phylum Streptophyta; class Magnoliopsida; order Asparagales; family Asparagaceae; genus Asparagus; species Asparagus racemosus. Next base: position 14,921,101 of record JBAKGM010000139.1, read on the forward strand.
TGTTACTCAAGGTGAAGATTCACATATGGATAACATTATATGAAAATTTCTTATTACTGGTAATCTTGCCGAGAGGAGTTGGCCACATTAATGTCACATGCCTCTTTTTTAACAATAGTCCAGAGTCCAGTGATCACATCGTCTTCCACTTTGTCATCAACTGCAGCACTTTGAGATTCTTGGAGCTAGAACATCCCATTATCTCTTGTCAATCAATGAGTTTGTATCATCCTCGCCTGCTACTTCTATATTTGCAGTGGATGAAGCGAGAGTGTTTCAGAGTAAACTCAAAGATGTAAACACCCTTCGCTTGATTGTACGATTATTTTCCTTCTACTATGACAACATCAGCTTACGGTGAGTAGATAGCTTACAAGAAGTGGAGTAACACCTTGATTCGGAGGCCCATTTTAATCAATTTATTTTCTTATCCTTTCTCTTATCTCCTCCCACTGTATTTCTTCCTCTTCTTTTCTTACCTCTTAATGTATATTCTATCTATTTTCTGTAAGTAATAAATTTCATGGGCATTTTGCCCACAAAAAAAGAAAGAAAGAAAGAAAAAAAGACTGCAAGAAAGAAAAAAAGACTGCCTTCAATTATATGTTCTCAGATATAAGGAAAGGGGAAGTTTGGTGGTATCAACCATTCATGAAAATGAAAGCTGATGAATTCACTCCCTCTATAACTGCTACAATCCACTTCACTATGAGATCAACATGTAAGCCAGAGATTACATAGTAAAACTTGGTGAAGGGGAAGAACATGTAAAGATCTCTGAAGCACAAAGATAAACATATTGCAGAGTATAGTGATGACTTACAAATATCAACTGCTTGATAAGTGAGAAAACTAGAAAGATAATATACTATTAGAATTTACTTCAATAGCCTGGAACTATACCATTTCATTGTGGAGTTGTAAGAATAAATGACAACGGCATCAGCCACTAGATAAAGATTCCGGATACAATATTAAATTGACATAGATTATCCTATTGGTAACAAATTACAGTTACGAAAAATGAAGTGGATGCTTACAGTTGTACAAGGGAAGCAACTTCAAACTCCGTTGGCAAAGAATCACCAAAACAAAACAATGCTCGCTTGGGAGTAATGAGAGCAATAACAATAGAAATACTAACTTTTAGCAAGCTTCTAAGATACCATGCTTAACTAGTAGAATAAATAGCTGTGGCCAGTAATAGAGGCGGTGCCCATGAGAAGGCAGGCGACAAGGTAACAGTTCCCACTCCATAAAATCTCATGAGAGAACAGCATTGCTGGAAAAACCACCAATCGGGAATTAGTTGGTGGTCAGATAGTATCAATTAACAAATACATGAACAACATCACCTTACCTTAAAATGTATGCAAGTGAAAATGGCACATGCCAAGAGAAGAACCCTTCTTTTTGTCCTCATAGTTTTGGCCACTCTCTGCTCTGATTCTACTGTTTTTCTGGCAGAAGCCTGAAAGCAAGCTGCTGATCTCTCCGCATACAAACCATGGATGAGAAGCATTAGAGGAGTAATAACAAAATACATGAAAGGCAATGTGATAGTCAATACATCAGGATTGCCAAGCCCCATCTGGTTCATTGTATAAGGACTATTTACGCTCCACCCGAACATATACATCCGTGCAATATCCCCATTCTCAGATGTCATATGACCCCAAAACCATGGTAATCTGACTAGCCACAAAAGGTAAAATACCATACAAGACCATAGTGCCTTATTCCTCGAGCCCTCAATCAGAACCCAGAGTACACTAAAGAGGACTCTTCTTTGCTGGACAGGTGAAGAGACGGAAACTGAAGCTGCCCATTTCTGATATGACACACTTCTATCCATAAATTGATTCAGAAGTTTGGGAAGGGATAGAAACATAAAAAGAAAGCAAAGATTGCCCCATAAAAGGATTGAATATAAGGCCTCCCATTGAATCCTGAAAACCAAATGTACCAACAAAGTAGTAGGATATTCTGCTGCTACTTTACCTTCAACTGAAAATGGTCTGAGTGCACTCTGGGTCTCCTTTCCTTGAGAATCTAACACAAAAACCTGCAACCAGTAACGAGCAGCAGAAGGATCGTTTCTGTAATTTTCAGCATTCCATTTGGCATGGTATAGAGGTTTGTTGTCTATGGAAGAATACAAAATAGCAGGCAGCAGTGGTATTTCCTCAACTATCTTAAAAGCTCTTGACGAGTCAAAAACCTTAGCAGTCACATTGCGAATTGGTAAAGCAGAAAAAACAAGAGTATTTATATCATTTCTTAATAATTGAGTTTGTGGCTCAACATCCAAGCGATTCATACTCCTTGAGTCTGTGGGGTATGTGATAAGAATGGTGGTTGGAAAATCATTTTGTTCGTTAGAAAGTTCCATATCCGCAAATGAAACTTCCCCTTCATCAACAGATAAAATTCTGATCAATTTGAACTCTTTCCAGTCTCCTAATTCCCACTCCCAGAACTGTTTCTTAACTGTGTTAGCCACTTTTACAGAATGCCGCTTCCAAAGTCGTTTGCTAAATTTTGCATGTAGGTGACCACAAATGTAACCAGATATAGATTGCTTTGCAAAAATAGTTTCATATCTCTGTCCTTTCTTGGATGAAGCAGTAAATGACATTGGAAAGTGTCCAAATACTACTTTGGTAACTGATGAGTTAGGGTGAGTGTTCTCCCAATATCTAAGTTCTGATTCAAGAGTATTAATATGGTCATCGGTTGGATGGCCAAACAAATTTGATGGTCCACGAATGCCAATGTGCATCGTGTCATCTACCCCCAGAAACAAATATATCCTATCATCTCCCTGCAAAAGACCTTTAAGAAAATATCAGTTCAAACATTGTAAAAATGCAGGGATTTAATAAGTTATCATTTTCCAGAGATATGGTTGGACAAAGGACTGAGAGCTTGGTGTACCAAAATATACTTAAAAAACTCAGAAAATGTACTCTATAAATTACACTAAGAAATATTCTTGATTACATTAGCCATACTGATGTTACATGTGTGCATGTTAGCCTAAGCCTACTGAATTTCAAGCAAGTTACATTTCAAAATAGCTGAAATCGACTGTTAGCCTATTTCAAGCCTGCTATGATATGTAGATAGGAAAACAAGTGTAAATTAATCAAGATTGTTGTTCTACAAAAAGAAATGCATCAAATGATAACCTGATGAGTGGCAATTGGAATAAGATTTGAATCATGATTATACAGATGTACTCAAATAATATCTATTTTAGTGGGTAGTTTGAAGAGTGAACTTAAGAACCTACCACAAGAGATATGCTGTGAAGGTTGCTAAGCCTGTTCAGCTGTGAACTGATACTGTAAGAGGAAAAGAAATCCAAACTGCTGCCAGCATAAGGAACTCCATACTTGTCGTGATTTCCTCTTATATCAAATATTCTTCGCTTTTCTATGCCACCTTGTCTAACAACTGAATCCATTGACCTTTTGTATTGAATCCATTCTGACTCATCCTGTCTTGTGCTTGTCCTTTTTCTGTTCTTAGAATCTGAAGTCAATGACATAATATAAGTAGCATGATTCAGATGTTTGAGGAAACGGCAGGATGCAGGACTTTAAAATAAGAAACTGCTTAGAGATGTAACTGTGTTAAAAAGTAACCAGTATGATAGCATAGACACAACCAAGAAAAGTATTCAGCCATGAATCCACAACAGAAAAAAAAATTCTCGAGATGTTGATAAAACAAGCCAATTATTGGAAAAGTGCGCCGCATATCATAGGTTTTCTCTACTAAGGAATTCTTTTTATTCTAAAAAAAGACATGACTTATCAAGCTAGACAACATTGCTAGTCAACTTTTCTCCAATACAAAAACATATGTAGACAACTAGGGGAAAATAGTGTTGAAGAAGAAACAAAGTAGTAAACTCACCAACAGATAGCGCAATAAAAGCTTGGGTAAATTGCAAAAGACCCCCTTCATCTATACCTTATTTGTCAATAAACCCCTTCACCTAGAAAGTTTAACAAAAATCCCCTTATCAATGTTCTCTAATGAAACCGTAAATTAGTAATGAAAATTTGTTTTTCAAATTAAAATGACACTTGACTCAAGGTCTGAAAAGACATCTACACTTTAATTCACAGAATTCGAAGTCAAAAGAAGAAAATATGAATAAGTTTTTTTTCGGATAAAGTTAATAATCTAGTCTACTTATCACTAACCTAGAACTTTGCATGCGGACATCTGTCTAGACGTTTGAAGAAAATAACGAATAAGTTATTATTTTTGGATAAAGTTAAAAATCTAATCTAGTTATCACTAATCTAGAATTTTGCATGCGGATGTCTGTGTACACGTTTGAAGAATCAAATTCTATCACAAAAGAAACAGTTTCACTAGTGATCATAGATGAAGGGGTGTTTTGTTTAACTTTTTTTTATCAGGGCGCTTCTTAGAAAACATAATATAAATGAAGGGATTTCTTGTAATTTACCCTTACATATGGCTTACAAAAACAAATAGCTTCAGTCACTGATTCCTTAGCATGGTATTTGCTAGAATACAGCCTAGTCCAGCTCATCTGAACAATATCTTATATCATATGTAAGAGCAAATTTACATATGCCACCTTCCTTCATTGTTCAGCAATTCTAAAACGTTTATATTGTTCTAGTGAGACAAGCATCAAGAAAACTTTAAATAATTATAATCGTCTGAGGATATTCTACAATTGTGCAGTTAAACTCTCCTTCTACTGTTTAAGGGTTTGGAATTGATCAAGAAAAATTTAATAAAAGTTGTTTTATCAAATAAACTTTAAAAATATGCTATTGTATTCATGCTACACATAATTCTTCATCATAGAAAGGTTTTCTGAGCTTGAATGGGAAAATCAGTTACTAAATTAAACATGGGTCATCATGCAATTAGTAATTTTGAAGCAATTAGTAATTTTGAAATAATTAGCCAAAAAAAAAGAAGATAGACTTGAAGAAGGAAAGCAACAAGATACCAGTGATGTCTCCGGTGATGAGAAGCAAATGGGGTCGAATAATTCTGAGCGCAGGTCCCAGCAATCTCTCCAAATCCTCAGCTCGATCATGATGATAAGCGCTAATATGGAGATCAGAGACTTGAACAACCCACGCGATCTTGCCCTCCATTGCGAAAACCTCTCTAGAAACCATCGAAGATGAAGAGAAACCAAAGGAAACGAGGAAGAAGAGGAGAGGGATGAAGAAAGGTGCCATTTTTAATTGTCATTGACATTTGGGGGTGAGGGTATATATTTATTTGGGGAGTAACTGGAATCGATTCGAAGAGTCAAGTCGTTTGGAGTTGGGGAGTTCGTTGAACCGTAAACGACACCATGTCCTCGACTTTTTGAGAATAAAGTAGGCTGGTTTATTCTTTAGAAGCCCACTTGTGATATGTAGCTGGATGTTTGACCAATATAATTTTGCTTCCTTTTTTAAATATATAAATATATTCGCTTTGGATTATTTAATTGATTTAAGGCTTCATGTCTTGCGATCCTTAAACCATTAATTTTATTTTTTCTTGCCACCTGAACTAATTTTTAGTCCCTAAAAACTATCGAATTTGTCTCCTTAAATGATGTAAGGGAGAAACGTGATAGATGAGAAAGTAAAGTGAGATTAAAAATAGTTTAAGGAGCAAGCAGAGATGAAATTAAGAGACTTGTAGAGACCAGACTTGCTTTAATTAGTCATTTAGAGTTATGAATGTTATAGATGTGGAGAGGATGTCTATCCATGTAATAACTCTAAATAAATGTTGATGTTAAGAAAGAGGTGTTATACTCTCTCTTTTTTATTCTTACACTATTCATTTTTTTCCTGAATAGAGATGTAGATGGATTTGAAGTTTTCTGCAATTTAATCTCACTCTTTAACTAATTGAAGGAACTTCAAAAGCAAGTAATGTCAAGCTTTTTTTAAAAAATAGCTTCTAATAAAATATGGATACATGTCTTTTAAAGATAGACAATTGGACTAAACGTATACTAATCATACTTGGTCATCCACCTAAACAAGAAACGTGTAATGAAACTCCCATACAACTTTAGGTTTTGTTTTTGTTTTTGTTTTTGTTTTTTTGTTTTTTTGTTTTTGTTTTTGTTTTTGTTTTGTGGGGGGGGGGGGGGGGGGGGGGGTTCCGGAAATGTAGTCTCAAAACAGCAATAGGCTTGTAATTTGTTAGCTGAATTTTAGTCACAGATCTCCTCTTGTACTAATATCTTTGTAGTCAGAGCTGAATCCCACCATGATAGGGATGAAGTCATGAGATGGTGTTATATAACTTATTAGATGCAGTGCAAATGTGCATGTTGATTCTCAGGAGATACAGTTTGTTGTCGAAATGTGGTTTGTGAAATAAAATCTCAGATTTATTTGCTTCATCTTTCTTTCGAATTTGAGTACTTTGCTAGCTACTTGTAAAGGATTTTATCCTCACTGTGTTCGGAACAAAATGATAGTTGTAGAACTAAATTTAGTTTGAAATGTAATTCTACCATTTAATTAGTTGTTGAATCTCTCAGATATCTCATTTTGTTGGTGGCTCTATCTTATACTCTTCTCGGTTTTCTTTGTTAAACTCTTATTAATGGAACATGGAGAGTAGCTACTCACCATTTCACTAGAAAATAATATTTAATTAATAAATAAAAATAAAGAACAATAAAAAAAATCCCTAAGTACTAGATATAGAGAGAAGCATTCGTTGGTGTTATGTCTCGCGAAATCAGAGGGCCGCTTTCTGTAACCACACAATAGAAACAGAAAACACACCATTAACGTTTCCATTATCACATATATTGTTGATTATATTTACAACACATCACTTTACACACATCATTTTAGTTATCCATATTGTTGAGGTCTCATCTGTATCTTGCATAGACATGGAGGCCCTTATCAATATTAAGAGTAAACATAGTTTTTTTACTTTGGCCAACGTTTATCTCTCAGCTCTGAACGTGAAGAATCTTAAGAGAGCGCTGCATATATTTTCATCTGTCTACATGCAAACTCCTTTCCTAAACATATTCGAGGACCAGCTTGTAATAATACACCCATGGTATAATTCATTTAGAAAAAGTAGAAAATATTCTTGTTGTTAATATAAGAAAAAAAATTTTAATCTCCTTATACTTCACTGAAAATTGTTCAATACCCTGGAATGCAGTAAATTTTAAAGGGTTTTCTGGCGAAAAAACTCCTGCATCATTTAGCCATCTTTCGTGCATGAATATCTCTGCATCATCGCCCCATACAAACTTCATCCTCCCCATCGCATAAGGCAAGTAGATTATCGTATCACCTTTCCTATGTTACAACCATCTGGTAATACATCATCAGAGAAAACTAATTTTGGGATCTGGTATCGCAAAAAAATATTCATAACAAATGCCGAACTTTATGAACATATTAAAGACTTTGTATATTGGTACTCAGAAATAGTCTTAATGTACCATGGGAACTGGAGGATAGAGTCTGAGAGTTTCTGACAACACAGCATGGAGATATTGCATATTTTCCATTGTTTCATCAGTCAAAGTTGATATAATCTCATTGATCGGTGCACTTTTGCCAGTTTCTAAAGAGATTGAGAATTCTCTTGGATGATTTTGCATTAAGCAATATCGTGTTTTATA
>JBAKGM010000139.1:14928875-14962540 GCA_037177215.1 Asparagus racemosus
CTTCCATTCCCTACCTTTCCTTTCCGTTACTTAACTTTCCGTTCCTTTACTTAGTGAACTCCCAAACAGAGCCTTAGTGCTTAGGGTGTGAGGACGAGAACTCGAATCATTGAGTCCTCTAACCAATTTTCACTCGACGTCTAAATAAGTTCGAAATATTAAAATATGTAAGGGACCGATATCGAAAAAGCCCTATAAGGATATGGAAGGCGAGAAGGACAATTGTCAGGCCCTAGACTGCAAAAAAGAACCCAAACCAAACATGAAACATCAACCAAATGACACGAATACCCTTCAATGGCCTGCTCAAAGCGAGGCTCTTCTCGTAATTTACCATGACAGTTATGATAAGCACGTTATCGAATAACCATTATAAGCCATGGGGAGGCGAGGGTCCCGAGACTCTCGCTCAATCTGTCGGCGATCGGCGTTTCATACACACACACTCTCTCTCTTTTTCGTTCTAGAGAGAGAAACTCCTCTCTCTCTCTCTCTCCTCTCTTTCCTCTTTTTATCGGCTTTAAATACACCACAAATCTCGGCGATTTCAATCACCACCAACAAGAAAAAGAAAGGGATCCGATGAGACCTCATCATCTAGGGTTTCGCGCTTCTTGAAGCTTCTTTCAGTGCTCGATTCCGGCGAGATCAATGGAATCGCCGGCGATCCGCCAGCGGATGACGCTCTCAGAACAGCTCGCCGTCCTCCACACCTCCTCCAACCTCCGCGATCTCCTCAAATTCCGGGACGACGGTCGGAACCCTAGCCACCGCAGCAGCACCGGCACTGTAACCCTAGCCGCCGTGCTCCAGGCCGAGAAGAACGCCGCTGCGGCCTCCGCCTCCGCCGGCCGTACGCTCCTCGACGTCATCCGAGAGGAGGAGTCTGGATCCGGCGACGGGGATCGGGACGGGATAGGGCGCGCCGCCACGTGGACTGCCGGATCGGCGTCCACGCCGAGATCGGAGCAGTTCGGCGCCGATCGGAGCGGATCGGGAACGATTAGGGTTTCGCTGATGACGCTAATGGAGGTTAGAGAAAGAGAGGAGGAGGATGATGAGGAGGAGAGGGGGACGGCGGCGGTGATGGCGGTGGCAGAGGTCGACGAAGACGCTGACGTCGTGGCGGAGGAGGAGGAGGAGGAGAGGCCTGTTAAGCACGTGTGCTGCGTGTGCATGGTACGGAGCAAAGGAGCGGCGTTCATCCCGTGTGGGCACACGTTCTGCAGGGTTTGCTCGCGGGAGCTGCTGGTGAGCCGAGGGAATTGCCCCCTGTGTAATGCTTCCATTCTTGAAGTCCTCGATATTTTCTGATCATGTTCATCGAGTTCTCGGTAATTTCCTCAATTTAGTCCGATTTTACTGTAATAGTAGTGGTTAATTACAATTTACAAATATTTGGTTGACAGATGCCACTGTTTGTAATAGACTAGTGACTGAATGCCGGCCTTTATTTTTATTTTTATTTTTATTATATTAACCCCGTAAATATTCATGATAAGTTGTTTATATGAGCAGTTTATGGAATCAACTAATATAAGTTGTTGAAAATAAGCGTTCGGTAATTATTATGTCATAAGTCTCAAAATATTTATGATAAGTTGCTTATACGAGCAGTTTATGGATCAACCTGTATAAGTTGTGGAAAATAAGCGCTTGGTAATTTTTATATCATAAGTCACTTTTTAAGAAGTGATTGAAGTATTTGATAAAACTTTGCTTAAGATCATTGTAACTGTAAGTGATCAAAATAAGATTTTTACATTGTAGTTTCAATAATAATTAAAAAAATCAAACAACATATTATTTGCTAAAAAACAAAGGAGAGACAATTTTTAAAAAAGCAATTTCAAAGTGATCCTAAATCTTTAATATTTGAATTGGTCCCTCAATTCATTGACTTCAATATTAGATTCTCGGTTCTTATAAGTTTTTTTTTCCCCTCCGAAGTTGGTACTTCCAATCAAGAGGGGCACTGCAATATAAGAATTGGGAAATCTAGTTACAGATTCAGTGGTTTGAATGACCAATTTCAAAATGATAGAGGTGTAAGGGATAAATATCGAAAATCATAATCTCTTACAATATTTGGGTTTTTGTCACATAAACCTTAACTCATTCATTAATTGTATTAGAACCTTAGATCTTTATATTACTAATTTACATCCCAAAATATTAAGTTGTTTTAAATACCACCTTCTGGCTTGATACTCATGGCGGACTATAATCTTAATAAAGGTTAAACTCTTGGAATTAACGGATATGGGGTGTTATTTAAAAATATGAAGATTTGAGAGTCTGAAATATAAGATCGAATTTAAGGTCTAACATGACAAAACTCGGAGGGGGTTGTTTATAACAGGTTAATTGATATACAAAATAATAATTATTAATTTTGGGATAACAACTGCTCAACTCTATTCTTTCGCTGTTTTAGTTTGGTTCTGATTGTCTCTAGCTCGGACATCAATTATTTGGAGAGTCTGGGAATCATGTTGGGCTTGGGTGTCCTTTGTTTTTTTTTTTTTTTATTAGCTGTACTGACCACGTGTTCCTCTTGGGCCTGTCAATTTCTCTCTAATAATTGATAAGAAATTTACTCTCTTAATATTTACTGCAGAAAACCATTCAGGGAAGTTATTTTTCACCCTAAAATTTGCGTTGCTTAGCAAAGGTAAAGAAATTAGTCACTAGTTCGGCTATTTCTGTTTCATTCTAATTGGATTTGTTAATGCGTATAAAAAAGGAATGTGTAGTTGACTTAGGATCAAATCTCAATTTCCGAGGGGGACTGTGTATTTGGAATTTTACCTATGGACTTTTTTGAACAGTTTGATGCAAGCCGGCAAAAGCTGCATCCTTGACGCAAATGGGTCTAATGTCACAGTAGTAAAGATTTAGGGGGCCGGTTTCTAGAAGAGCTCAGAACACAAAAGAAAGTGAAAGAAGGAGAAAAGTAAAAGGTGTTTGGGCTTCATTTGGTTGACCAATCCCTTAATAAACCAAACAAGATAAGTTTAGATCCAATCATAAGGGCGAGAGCTAAGTCATAGATTGAACATGTGTGGTCCTCAGTCCTCAGAACATCCCTATAAGATTACCTACTGTTTATTTTTTGGGTCTTTACATATATACCCCTCAAATCTTCCATATTTGTAAAAATAACTCCTTAAATCTTGGTATTTGTGAAGCTGCCTCTTAAAACTATCTTAAAACTAGCATGTTGGGTCTTTCTACGGCTACTTGAGAATATTGCTTTTAAACATTTAGCAATGTCAAAATTCCCAATATTTTCCAATATGTTTCCAACAATTTCCTGTTTAAAAACTAAAACCAGCAAGTCGAAAGGGTAGAAAAAATCAATGTGAAAGAGTTAGGGAGTAATTTTACAAACACCAAGATTTAGACTGTAATTTTACAAATATAAAAGATGCAAAGGGTATATATGCAAAGCCCCCTTATTATTAAATTCCCCCCCAAAAGAAATATAAAGGCCTGAGAGAGATAGGAGACCCCAAATCTCCAAAGGACATCTCTTCAAGAGACCAGCAGATCAAACGTATTGGACCAGTCTTAGAACTCAAAGTGGACCTGAGGCTGAAAGCGTATCCACTTCAAAAATCAAAAATCAAGTGAAATCAATCGCTTGTTTGCAAACATAGTATTCTTGAAAGTAGAGAAAAGAAAACTTGGGCGAGACTATTATTTTCTATTCATTTATTATCATATCTCACTTTTTGGTGACTTGTTTGTTGGACAAGGGCCTAAATTAATCTAAAAGAAAGATATAAATAACATAAAGAATGTCCATATGGTCAGCTTTCAGAAGGATGGTAAAAAAAAAAAAAAGAAAAGAAAAAGAAAAAGGAGATGGTAGTTGATTAATAGATAGTTGCTCGAGAGAGAGAGTATGCATCCTATTTCCTATCACAACCTTCTATACAATGCGAGGGGTTCTGATCCGTTGATGTGTAAAGTAGGAAGTCAGTTTGGTAACTTACTATTCCCGTTGTATGACTCAGAACTCCTCACATGATGGGGGCTCTGATATAATTTCTACTACTCACTCAAGAGAGAGTGAAGCATTATGTGAAACTTGAATGGTGTCTAAGAAGGGCTGAGGCCAAGTACATGAAGAGACATTTTCATATTTTATACTATGATAATGTATGTATTTCTTTTTTTGATAATGGTAGGAATATAACAATACTAACATATCCTATTTTGAAATACAACATTAATTGTTAGTGGACCCACGAATCACTTTTTGACGTAACCACTGTTTGAATCTCTTTCCGAAACTTATTTCTCATTCCAGTTCTATCACCAACCAAATAAAGATTTAAAATTTAGGAGATCGTAGATTCCTGGAATCTATGATAATGTCATAAATCCAATACAAATCCATGAACCAAATATCACCTTCGATATCAAAATTTTTCTTCCTTTATTTCTTATAAACAATCTGTTTGCACCCTTCGGTGCAAATAGCATGGGGAGAGGATTCTGCTTGAGGGACCTTGCACTCGTTAAGTAACAGAGAAAAAGTACGGGGTTGCTGTGGGTCTTATATTTTCTTGTCTTTCTCCGTCTCTCTCCTAATTAACGAGTGCCCTCACAAACACTCATTAACGAATCCCACCGAATTATTATTACACTATTAATAGTAGTGTGATTGTAGTTAAGTGTAACTTAATCAATCAAGTCAGTCAATGAAGGCTGTCACAAGGAATCAATGACTCACGGCACGCCTCATAATTGATCATTGATAGTTTCACGGGCTAGTGGCGTGCATGGCATCCCCTCACTAAAAGCCTACGAGCCTAAACTTGCGCGCTCTTTGCTCTCTGAGGCCAGGATACTGATGCCCATGATTGTCATTGCTTTGGTTTCTTCACGTCTTGGACTCAAATAGCTCCGTTACATAAATATTTCTTTGAATTGGGCAGAAATTTTGGGTAAAAACTCTGGTTGAATGGGGTTTGGGCATAAGTTTTGAGCCGGGCTCCCGTGCTGATGCTCTAGTGGGAATTGTTTATTCTTGGATGGTTATCTTACTCAATTTTGTCTTTTACTTTTAATGAAGTGGGCATAATTTAGAACTTCTTCTTTTTGTTGTTGTTGTTTTTTTTTGTTGTTGATGAAAAAGACTGCCCATTCATTATGTTTGGTTGATTTCCTAAAATCAAAGAAAAGGAAATAGGATAAGGAAATCATCAAAAGTTAGTTTCCGCCAATTTCCTCAAAAAAAAGTCATGAAATGTGTTTACTTAAAATTCAGTCACATCATCCAATAATACGGCGACAGATCATCTCATCTCATCTCTTTTCCTACATTTAGGAAGTGAACCAAACAAAAGAAAAGAGTCTGCTACATGAAATAGGTTTCCTATAATAGATTTCCTTGTTTTTTTACCAACCAAACAGCCCCTAAACTAAATGCGAGAATAAAAACACATCACACGATAATAACGGCACTAGAAAAGAGAGAGAGAACATTTTCTCCAAGTCACCGTGTGACTACAAGAACATCCATACTATGCTAAAGCGTGTGTCACTTCATTATCCAAACATAAAGGAGTGTTTTAGACCCTTGGCTACCATGAAGTTCTCGAACTTCCGCCATAATACCTCTGGCCAGCAACACCATTCTAGGCGCAGAGAGAGCAACCTCGCCAATTCTGGACTTATTTCGAGCCATCCACGGATTCCATAGCATGATAACCACCAAACACATTTCCTCTTCTCGTAGTATCATAAGCAATTGTGAGAGCCAGTTACCCACGCCAAAATGGGTAAGCAAATAATCCTGATTTCACAATGTTTTGCCAATTTAAAACCACAAAGTTTCCTTCTAATGCATCTTCACCCTTAAATGGTGATTCCTTCTCAAAGCAAAGCTTCCGTTAACAACGAAGAGTCCATGTAATTAGCTATTTATAACAGATGAAGACAATAAGTAAAACCTTTAAATAGTAAAAGTAGTTATCAATGCAAAAGCATTTCAACAACATAAACAGCAGCTGCGGCTCTTCAACAGCAACAGATACTGAAAACATCTTTTCCTTTTTAACTCAATTAAAGAAATTTAGACAAAATTGAATGAAGAACATAATCACAAAGAATGAGATTACACATGCATTAGCACTTGGCAGCTGAAAGGGAGATAACACCATTAGATACCACGCGATAGGGTATACAAGCATACAACACAAGTACAGGTATTTACATGCTGTCCATCACATCTGAAGCTTTCTTGACGCTCATATATATACACTATGCTACCCCAACATATCCTGTATTAATTCAAGTCCACAATACTCAGCATTCATCTGCTTCTCTACTATGGTTCTTTTAGATGGTGCACTAATAAACTACATTGTGTCGTGTCTATGGCAAACGTTAATGATCTGGTGTCATGGCCTTGATGCATGTCATATCAACAATACATCACATGTCAGACCATGACTTGGTCTGTGGAAGTACACATCACCACATCTACTCAAAAAATTAATTATGAATCTTTCACACGATTCATGCTTATATAGATCACTAAAACTTGCCAATCAAAGAAGGTAAGTTTTGGGCATCAGTCAACACTGGCTTAAGGTTCGAGTACTGATTTCCTATGATTTCTCTAAGTTTTGGGTGTTGGTCGCTGTTGACTTCAGTCGGAAAGGACACTTGTCAGGCTCTCTAACTATGTAAATCTGATCTCCGGCAGTTCCATAAAGGTCCTGGTTCCGGTGCCATGTCCATAATGCATAAGTCTCATTCTTTACCTGGAAAAAAAAAGCATAGAAAGTTTGAGAAAGTACATCAAAATAAGAATAGTATGAAGAGGGTATATCTTAAAAACACTTCAAATGAAGTGTCGCTGGATGATCCATAGGATTTCAAGTGCTCCTGTAACCCTAATTTTCCAGGATGCAAACCAATACTCAAAAAACTCTAGATGTCACAGTTAAAGCAGTAGTAAATTGATGGTGCAGAGCACGTAAAGGATTCATATCAGTTACTTATCTTCCGTTTTATTTTTTTATTTTATTACTTTTTATGTTTTTATTATTATTATTTTATTGGGTGAAAAAGTTGGAAAACTAAATTGAACAAATATATTAATTCAGATTTGAAACACAGAACCAAGAGGCAACAGGCATCATTTGAATTATTTGCTGTAGAATGTAAGTATGCACAGTATTTATCAGGTCCATAGTGTGCTCACGTTTCATCTAATTTCAGTTAGGAGAAAAACATGCATAACTTCAACAGAAACCAATAGAAAAAATTGAATATGCAAGGAAGATTCCAGTTCCATACTTGGTTCATGATAATACAGTAATATATACTTAGATGGACTCTGTCAAATGATAAATAATTAAAACCTGACATTATAAAAGTCATCATACATTCTATGTTTGTTAACATGTGGAGGGTAAACCAAATCATAGTATAGAAGGAACTAAAATGCAAATGGTCTATCTAAACATCTATAGTTTCAGCAGTGAAGCTCTTGCTCATCTAGCATGTGAAATATATGAGAGAAGTTACCAGACGAAGTACTATCTCTAAACTTCGGGTTATTTTTATTTTGGTACATAAAGTTCACTCATTTTTTAACAGTTTGGTACCCCAGAGTTTCAACTCCCCTTCACTTTGACAACACCACCTAGATATTTTAGATATTCTGTTAAATTTGCATTACATTAAAGGTCCATTTTACCTGGTTGCTAGGGATTCAAATAACCAAATGTTTTTGTCGCAATGGATGGGGGTCTCGCATGCTAAGCGCGTGATATAAATTTAACAAAGAGTCTAATGGAATGGAATCTGGACGGAAGTATCAAAGTGAAACAGGATTGAAAAATATGGATATCAAAGTGTTAAAAAAATATCTTGGGTATCAAAGTGAAAAAAGGGTACACTTTGGGGTATCGTGTGAGAGTAAGCTTTAAAATTTTCAAACCAGCTTAAAGAAAGATACCTCCAATATTCCATGGCCGAAGCTACTTTCTCGATATGCACTATAGTAAGGTTGACGATCCCAGCAGAATTTGTCAGCAGCAGGGCCTGTGGTGAAGTTGAAAGCACAGAATTTGCCCGTCCAGTCACACGCACTCCATGGATCTGGGCAGTGGCCAGGATCATCTGCATGAGAAACAGCTATCTTCTCTCGATTTCCCCCATCTCCAACTGTGATATGAAGTGGAGCACATGGATCTAAAGAGTAGTTGTAGACCCGATTTGATCTTTCATAGGCATGAACCTATGTTTATGAAGAACATACACTAATTATATTTACATAAATAAGCTGCTTTTTGTATAAATATTTCTGAGATAATTCTTATTAGCGAGGCATTAGTCGTGCTCAATGCGAAGAATCTTTCAGGGAGTGAAACTTCTGCCGTAATGAAAACATATTCAGTTTGAAGGGTCTAGCAAGTAAGATTCTCGTTGCATCAAGAAACTTCCATTACATTCCAACATGGAAGGGGAAAGGAAATAAGAAACAAGTCAAAACAAGGAAATAGAAACAAATCAAAACTTCACATCATTTGTTCGTTACTTGAGATTCTTCTTCCCTTCTTTTTTGGCAAAATTCAAGCTACAACTTTTCTTCTAGCTCATGCAAGTTTTGGTAACTTTAAAATAGTGAGGGGGGGGGAAGAGAAATTAGAAAAGTATTTTCCTCTTTCACTCTCTTAGTTTCTTTCTTATCCTTTCCATGAAAATAACCACAGCCAACTGAAGACAACAGATGAAAAAAATAATTGAAATGGAATAATGTGCTTACATGGCCATTAAAAACTACATCAACGCCATATAAGTAGAGAAGTTCTTCCATTTCCACTCTCATACATTCTGCTTCCCTGTAATGGGCTACATAACTGCTATACCAAGGTGGATGCCAGGTAGCTATCAACCAAGGGGTTACTGTTCTGTCTACATTTGACAAATCTCTCTCCAACCACTTGTACTGCTCTCCTGCGATATAAAGTTGGAAAAAAATTAGTTTCCACTTAGTCATTCTAAATGACATTTAAGCAACAAACTCCCGATTTGGACTGTGTCCTGATATAATGATCATTTTTCATATAAATTCAAATAAATAAGTTTGTGCTACCCTATACGAATTTTTGTAGCAGAAACCAAGTGTGCTCTTATGCCAAATCAGTCTTAAAATGATTACAGGGACATAATTCTGGATCTGCAGTACAATATTTCAGTTGATGTTTTTGCGATGTTTATAGATGCTGGAAAGTTAAACAAACTCTTTACAGTGTGAACTGTCATATTTAATAGACAGAAGGAGAGCCTACCTTTGCCTCATTAAAAGCTTTTTAATATTGCAGAGTGACTTGTTCCTGTTGTTTTAATCAAAGATGAAAAATAAATGCAAAAGAAGAAAATGCAACAAATTAAGAATGCCACACGAATAAGATCTAAGACATAAAGACCGAAACAACCTATGTAGCCACTAAGACTCAATGATAAAAGAGTGTCATTGGGTTCTGAAATGTTTCAGGTCCAAGACCATTAAGGTTTTGTTCAAGGAAGAAAAAGAAAAAAAAAAAGCCCATACAGATAGTATATAAACTTACCTGACTTTTCATATGAAATGTAGCCACCGAGCATGATGAAATGTATTCCCCCAGCATTAAAAGAATAGTAAAATGTGGAAAATGACCCGCTTTCTTCAGATGGAAATGCGAACCTTGAGCTGTATGATACATACGTCTTATTTTCAGCCTGTTGTTCTAGTTCATGGTTTCCTTCTATCACCATTATAGGAATTTCTGATACTGTTGGTTCCATAAACCTACAAAAATGCATTAAGAATTGTTATGAAATATTTAATCCAGGAGGACTGCAAAAATCATAGGTAGTATGCCAACGATTTAATACAAAATTGAAAAATAGGAAAATAAAAAGGAAGCAAACAAGCTCATAACATCAATGGAGATTTTGTATAATTTACTAAATTAAAACGGAAGCCCAAATACAACCCCAGTTTTCTATATGTAGTACAATCCATCTCTAACAATCAATAAAATATATTCTGTTTCATTAAACTATAGGAATTCACAATGTTTAAAATATGCCTAAATTATACAGAGAATGAGTTGATAGTAATAATTGTAACCTTGATACTTCTGCAAGAAAGTAAAAACAGTAAACTTTTAATTGTTTGCATGTAAATGTTTAAGCCTTCCAACAGCTTGATTCAACATTCCCTACAAATTTCATGTGTGCATAGAGACTTGAATTAGTACTAACGACGAAAAGATAATTGTAGATAGATAGAAAATTGTAGACAGATAGATGGGACAACATGTCAGGTATAACTGTTTTAAATAAGGGCTGGGAAGAGAATGTTGGAACATGAACAAAGACTAAAAAGAACTTTTACCTTCCCCAGTAATCCCAACGAGGCTGGTACGTCTCATGTATTGGAGTACTATTACTAAATGAACAAGTATAGCAGTTTGTTCCCGTTCCATTTGTCAGGTACATATTTGCATAAGTAACATCACCCACCAAGACAATCAGGTCAGGCTTGTTTTTTCTCATATGACCGACTGTGGATGTAGTATTGTAAGTAAGACCCAAATCACCAATAATCGCAATTCGTTCTAGGTAATTATGTGGTCCCGAAAGCGGCATGGTCCTAAAAGCATGGATATGGCTCATGCCAAAAGAGGGGTCTCCACATTGATAAAAGTACTTTGTTCTTGGGTTAAGTCCTGAAAAGAAAGTACATTAAATAAGAATAAGTGGGAACTAAGAGGGAATCCATTTCTAAATTCTAAGGAGAATTTTCAACATGAAATACATAAAAATGACAACCAGTCCTGGCAACCCAAAATTCCAAAGTTTTATGTTAGACGTGGTCTCCTGACTTTACTCTGGAACATGATAAATGGGCATGGGCGGGATATACGTCTAGGAAGCCCTCCCTCGACAATGGATTTTGTTGTAAATGTTATAGACATCGAACATAAAAGAGACTATAGGCGTTCTATTAAATTGAGTTAATCTACATAGTATCTACTTACACATTATGAGTTGAAGACAAGGATGTGTAGGTGGGGGAAACTAAAAAGAAATTCCTCATGGAATAGCATCATTTAGAAGCTCACATGTTTCAATTGCACTTCTAAGAGGATCAAACATCTATAACGAATTTCTATTGCTTCACATCACTATTGAAGATCTAATTGAAGATTCTTCCATGGTTACCAAGAAAGCCAGATTGCCGATCCACACTCCTGATTACCAATGATTTGTAAGGACGGACTAGTATATAGTTACTATAGCATGTAAATTTGGACACATAATTGGCATAACATGTAAACCATTGTCTTACCACTAGGACTTCTGAGTTCTGACCCAACTTTTGAATAGATTTTTTCACAGCCTTCTTGGTGGAAAAGTAAAGGATCAATTAAGCACATTCAAATTAAAGACTTTCATCTTCATGAAGGTGATATCTACGCTGATGCGTATCCATTTTCCTTTAGGTGCTTTCTATCCTACCTATGTAAAAAGTGTTTATCGTATCTTTTCCTTACAAACAGAAAGCTCTATAACTAACCCTGTAGGGGGGAAAAAGATCATGATGTTAACAGGCAATCAGTGTAAAAGCATCAAGCATCTACTGTTAGTTGACATCAAATTCAATCTTTCAGATCCAGTAAAACATGATTCAGAGCAGCACAACAATGGGAACTTCTTACAGGTGTAAAATTGCTGACGTCACCGTCACTAAAAAATAATAAGCTGTTTATAGAGTCCAAACATGATTACTTATATACTCTTTTGATTTTTTCGTTGACATGTCCACCTGAGTGTATAGTTTTACAAACATCTTATGGAACTCCTAAACTCAATCTTATTCCTGGTCACCCAGGAAAAGGAAGATGTTATTTTCATTCAGAGAGTCAATACATCAGATTGTTTACTGTCTTTTTCTGGACAAAGAAACACAGAGAAAGAATGTGGATTGGAGAGTAAAATTGCCACTTCTCATTTATTTAGTGGATTGTGACAAACACAGGTGCGCACGCACGCTCCTGCACCCACCCGCACCTGCACCCGCCATCCACCCACGCACACAAATGCACTTAGTTTCTTTCAAGCTCTCTTTCTATGGAGATAAATCAAAATAATGTAATAAGGATACTTATGCCAATTATAATCTTCATTAAATTACTTGGTAATTTAAGATCTAGAAAGTCAAAGAGAAGTAAAAGAAAACTAAAACCAAAATCCGTGAAACCAAATTAAAAAAAAATGACTACCCAAACTAAAAGCTCTAGCAGTGGACCTTTAAGGCGAACATGGTGAATTATCCCAGAAGTGTAGTTCTGAAGGCCTTTAAATGGGTACAGCTGATTATAAACAAGTGAATCGCCAGTGGCTTGATGATGTAGAGAATGTCGTCGTCTTCCATAACGAACAATGCTAGCTACACTTTTAGGATCGCGAGGCTTGATCTTTTTCCCAATTTGAAAATCACCTGCAGTCCAGGAAAAAGAATAAAAATAAAGCCTAAGCTTCAAATAAACCAAATACCAGTAGAAAAACAAAACATATCATGTTCTTTCTAAATTGAAATGGATACTGTAGCTGATTACCAGAAGAAAGTATCAAGTAGAGGTAAAAACAGTTCACCATGAAGTTCATAATAAGCATTAGCACCTCCTAGGACCCCATTCATTCTAGTAAAAAATGGCACTAGCTCCATTCTCCAAAAGCTGTGCAAATTTGACACGTTTAAACCGAAAGAGTGTTTTCAAAATCATCCTCGATTTCACACAATAAAGAAACAAATTTAACTCAAACCAAACCCATTTGAACCCCAAACACATTCTACTATTCATTCTTCCCTAATACCATTATTCTTCCTCCTTAATTCATTTTACAACGGCTCTCTCTTTCTCAAATTTACAAAATCTCCGCTAAAGAAATTCAATAAATACAATCTGAAACCTTAAACCTTAGATGAGGGAAACCAACCCAACCTGAGTTTGGGCCTAAAAAGACTGAGGAACTAATTTGGAATAACTACTAGAATTCTGGAGACTAAATAGCAATTTCAATGATACAAGGGACTAATTCAAAATATGGAAGAAGTAAGGGACCCAATCGAAAAATGCGTTTTCAATTCACTATTTCTTTTTTAAAAAAAGAACAAAAGATTGCATTTTGCCCCCACTTTTACCAGTAATCCAAGAGACCCAAACAGAATCATGAGTAGACGAAAGCGACACCGAGATCTGCTCCGGCTCGAATCCCTTCACCCTCCTCCTAACCCTCGGATCGCCGTCCGGTAAGTCCACCGCGTTTCCCCTGAACACCCCGTCATCTAACCTCGCCGTCGCCGGCGAAAACGGCCCCTCCGCCGTAGTCCGAATCACCCCACCGCTCGCCGCCGCCGCCGTCAAGATCGCGGCCGCGAGAAGGCCGAGTGGGGCCCGGCAGCAGCTCAGCCTCATTGGCCTCGACGGTTGCTGATGCGCGTTGGGGTTCTAGGGTTTTTACTAGGGTTTGGAGTTGGGATGGAGACAGCATCGTTTTTAGGGATTTTTCTCGGTTTGGTTTCTTTTTTTCTTTTTTTCTTTTTTTTTTCACATGACGGTGGGCCGTGGAAAAGTGAAGCGTGCCGTGATGGGGGGAGAATTGTGCGTCAACCTTCACTAAACACTTTTGGTGTCGAGGGGTCATTGGAGGTCGGAGAGGCTATTTTTGACTTCACCTTATTTTTCAAGAAATTTAATTTTAAAAAAAAACCTCCTCTTACTTGTAGAATAATTATTGGTGAACTCTCGAATTATCTCATAAAGTATCAATTTATCCATTTTATTCTTTAAACTATGTTTCTCGTTTTAATGTGATCATTTCATAAGTCTACTATCAAGTATTTAACACACGTAACAATGTTTTCTTATTTCTTTGTGGGTTTTTATTAGTTTATCTGTTTTTTCTCCAAACTTTTAAAAACAAATTTATATGCGTTCTCCCAAGACTTTTTATCCTTAAACACTTTTTATGAATTAAAAACTCTTTTTTTGGATCGCAATAAATGCAAAACTTGTGAAAAAAACACTACCACATCGTTAATTTGTTAAATATTTGACCCTATGCTAATAAAATGATCACATTGAGCACACATACATAATTTAAGGGGGAACTAAGTAAATCGATGGGCAATTTGAGAATTCACCAATTCTTTAATGGGGAATAAGCATTTTTCCTGGTTTTTTTATTGGGAAATGAGATTTTGTTGTAACTCACAAGTAGAGCAAAATAAAGTACAATATAGAATTTTCAAATCATAAACATAACAGAAAACACCGCTACATGATAGAACAGATACGCACCAAAATTTCATGCAGGATATTTCATATGCATATGGACGTTGTTGATGTTAGTAGTTGTTTGAAAAATTATGACTGTTGAAAACACTTTTTCAAATCTATAAATAGGCTATGATTTCAGGCATCTAAATTACCTCTTTCTCAAAACGTTTCTCTTAAAACCATCTACAATACTACGAATTTGTTTCACAAAGAATTGGTGGAAATTCCAGATTTGCTTGCTGGAATTTTCAATTTTTCTGTTGTATCCTGGGAAAAAGATTTGCATTGACCCGAAGCAAATTTGAATATCAAGGAGAGCAAATATTTCTTTAAGGAAAGTGTTTTCACGTCTCCGAAATTCTCTCCTTCTTTATTTTACTAACAATTGATTTGCTAACCACCGAGTCATGTTGATCATGCATTTAAATTCTCCCAAATACTGTCAGTAATGATATGATATGTGGACTGGGTACCTTCTCATTAAAATTTATGTCAATCCGTTCAAGCCATCTGAACCAAATACTAGTAGTCAATAAAGCTCATTAAAACTTCCTCGGCTTGCTTTTAAATGCAACAAAACTCTAATGCATGAATTTTGTCTATTATGATCTGGGAAAATACAAGAGTATGCCTGCATAGTCTCAAAACCTTGCTAGATATTGTTCTTGCAAAGTCAAAATTGAGGAAGGATAGATGCAACTGGACCCTTACCACTATCTAACAATAAAAAATTCGGAATGCAACATCCCTGATCCTATCAGATCTCCCGCACGGTGCGAGAGGTTATTGTTAGATTTAAATCTAATTAAATCTATTTGTGAGCACATATGTTATATCAGTATATAATTCTATCACTTAAGGATAACATGCATGAAGTGATCAATCAATTTAGGTTAATGAGTATTTAAATAAATTATGGACTAAATGTGCGATACCAGGTTGTGATTATAATTTGATGAGGGGCCAAATTATAAAAGCACGACATCTATAAATAAAGAGTTGTGGTCCCTAATCTAGGGTGACATTCTCTAAATTCTCTTTACCCCCATCTTGAGAGAACTTTAGCTGTAGAGAGACCTTCAGATTAGAAGATCATCATAAACCCGAATACAGATCTAATCTATAGATTCAGGTATTGCTTCCGCTATTGTTTGTTTTAATTCCTTTGGATCAATCATGGTAAAAGTTTAAAAAATACAACACTTTCATTTCCTTCTCTAATTGCTTCCCGATGAACTCCTTTGAGTGAGCTGTCACTTTATCAGACTAGTTGCACGCTATCGGAATGGCCATTTTCTTCATTACTACACTTGCTTTTCTCAGTATATCACGGGGATACCTACAACAAGAAGAAACAATGTTTTAGGAAATAGGGTAACAATATTATAAGGTGGTTGAAAAAGATAATGTGGTAAATGATTACTCAGCAGCTGCTCGACAATATGGTAAGAAATCTAAAGCATCCACAACAAAAATAAGTCCAGCTGCTTGTGGTAATAGACATCAATCTTCGGCCGAAGTTGATAATGGCCAGGAACATCAACCACATGGTCAGGTTTTCCTTTGCCCATCAGTGCAATTATGATAGTTAATTCGGAAGTGAATATAAAGACTGTAAGCATTGTGTTCCATTATTTTACACATGATAATATCATTTCATTTAGTAAATATATGATCTTTAAAAATTAGTTATAACTAAGCAATTATTTAACATGCATCATTTACCTTATCAGCTTCAGAATGCAGAACAAAGCTATCGTCATTCGGTTCGGTTGACGTAACAGTGCCTTGATGAGACGAGCCATCACAAAGCTATCAGATGAAAATTGATATACATCAGTTATTGTCAGATTGAAAAGCACAAAGATATAGAGAGATAAAAGCATAAACAATTACATATCATTGTAATGAGATTATAGTGTCACTTTAAACATTTCAAAATCAGTATCGGAACATTGTACAACATCAACATATTGTTGTGAACAAACCCTGGGCCCAATAGAGCAGAGCTGCAGCTAAAGTATTACAGAAGTAATAAAGAACATACAGATTTACGTGGAAAACTCCCTAAATGAATTTGGGGTAAAAATCACGGGCAAGGATAGAAGAATTCACTATGAGGAAATTTTAGGAGGATTACAATCTCTCTTTACAAGGAGATACTCTCTCTATTTTTCTCTCACTTCTATATATAGAGGAGTTGTTGTTTCTGGGATGAATTTTTCTGAATGATTTCTGGGCTTATTTATAGATCTGGGAAAACACTATGCACGAATATAAAAATATTTTTTTAATATATTTAACACATAACATGGGCTGCTGCTTGTGCACGAGCGTGGTACTGTTCACGGGTTACTATTCATGAGGCCCGCCATTTTTGACATTATGTAGAACCCTAACACTTCGCTTTATGGGGCTACATTGAAATGCATATGAAATAGGTATTAACGATGCATAGGCGAGAGAAGAAACCCGCGTGAACAATAAGAAGCAGTGAAAAGAAGCCGGTGAGAGAAATAAGTAACGAGAGAAACGTACGTATTATTTAGGAAAGTTGCGGTGTAAAGGAGTCATTTAGCATCTAATCTCAATTGAGAAATAGTCTCTTGACTATAATAACACCCTCTTCCCCTCCTTTGTTTAGTCCGAAATCTCTAGACTATTTTATTTTAAAGGACTAAATCATCGGGCCTAATCCCATCTAAAATTTTGAACCAAACATGTTATTATTTTAATTTAAAGAATAAAGGGTTATTAGCTCAAAATAATACTCAATCCAAACATGACCTCACTCTTTACGTGCCCACCAACATTGAAAAATCCTTACTCTAAAAGTAATGTAACTCGTAGCACCATGGACACCATGTCGGAGATGGAACGGTAAATGGAACTAAAATCTGTAAAGAGTCTCGCCCTAGGGCTTCCACCCCAGTATCTTGGTTTTTTAGCTGATTATATAGTGTAAATTTGTTTGTCGATTATCAGGAAATAAAGTGTATTGTGGAAATGTAATTTGTGAAAAGAATCTCAGATTTATTTTCTTCATTTTTCTGTGGATCTGAGTACCAGCTACATGTAAATGACAGTTCTAGAAGCAAAATGATAGTTCTAGAACAAAATTGAGTTTAAAATGTAATTGTAGCTTTTGTTGAAACTCTCAGATATCCTCCTATAAACTCCTCCACGTTATTACTGGATATAGAGAAAAACATTTGTGGATGCTGTGTTACGTGCTACATGCTAAATCGGAGGGCACGTACTTGTCGCCATAAAGCACGTAGCTAGTCACAATAGACACCATTTATATTTACATCATAATATTTATTACAGATTGTATTTACAACACATCTTTTATTTATCAATTTTGAGTTCTCATCTGAATCTTGCGTAGACATGGAGTCCCTTGTCAATATTTAGAGTAAACATAATTCTGTACTTAGGAGAAATTTTATCTCTCAGCTCAAATGTGAAGAAGCGCAAGAGGACTGCTGCAAATATCTTCATCTGCCTGTATGCAAACTCTTTTCCTAGACATATTCGAGGACCAGCCTGTAATACAACAATACCATAGTTCATGAAAGGTCGAAAACAAATTTGATCACTTTCTTTCGATGAAAATTGTTTATTACCTGGAAAGCAGTAAATTTGAAAGGGCTTTCTGGTGAGAAAACTCCTGCATCATTTAGCCATCTTTCGGGCCTAAAAAGCTCTGCATCATCGCCCCATATAAATTTCATCCTTCCCATTGCATATGGCAAGTAGATTATCATATCGCCTTTCCTAATGTTATATCCATCTGGTAACATATCGTCATTGAAACAAATTTTGGGATCCTGCATCACAAAATGTGCTCTGAACTTTTTAAGAACTTTGCAAATTTTACACTACGAATAAATAGTCTTAATGTACCATTGGAACTGCAGGATAGAGTCTGAGAGTTTCTGTCAGCACGGCATGGAGATAATGCATATTTTCTTGTGTTTCATCGGTTAAAGTCGATATGAATTCATTGAGTGATTCACTTTTCCCAATTCCTCCAGTAGCAGAGATCACTTCTTTGAAGGCCTTGGCTTCGATGGAGGGATGTTTACATAACATATAAATAAACCAGGTTAGAGTTACGGCTATAGTATCCTTTCCTGCAACTATGAAACTCAGAATGATATCTCTCAAGTATTTGGTGGTTATGTTTTGTGGGTCTTTCTCCTTTTCGTCAAGAAGTCTGGAAAGTATATCCATTTTCTTCATCAACTGCAATTCCACTTAAAATCATTAGAAAAATGGTATTTTGATTTAAAAAAAAGGAGGTTAAGTGCACATGGGGCCACTGTAGTTTCATTATTTTGAGCTTACTATCCGTATAGTTTCATTGTTTCCCACAGACCATCTGGATTAGCTTTTTGAATCTTTTACCTTGGTGGAATTTTAGTAGATATTACCTCTGGGTGAAGCTAACGAGTCAAAAAGAGTCAAGAAAGTTTAACCGAGAGGGTCTATCTGTAATAATAAAACTACAAGGATACTTAGCTCAAAAGGGAAAGTACAGGTGTCTCTGTGAAATTAACCCTGAAAAAATTGGTACCACTCGATGCAAGTTGTAGGAAAGGAGGCACAATTTTCTTACAGAAATGTTACGGGTTTCGGATGCTTCATTGATTTTGTAACGTATTATATTGTACAAGAATTCATTGACTTCTTCCATCCTTCGCTTGAGCTCTGCTTCAAATCCGATATTCAAGAACTTCTTAATCTTCCAAGAGATGTCAACAAAACGAAATGAGATAAGTGAGCTCGCTGCATCAAAAGCCTCAAGAAACCTGGAGAATTCTTTGCTATTTCCACAAAGACTGTTCAGTTCCATTCCAAATGCAACTTGGCAGATTGAGTTCATGGTAGATTTCATGAACAACTCCTGTTGGAAATTGATCTATAATTCAAGGCACACTGAAAACATATATAATAAAAAGGGTTAATTGGAGATAGACCTATGCAGTATCACTGTTTTGAACTTACTATTATAGTTTCATCGTTGCAGAAAGACCACCTAGGTTGTTTTTTTTTATTTTTTATTTCCTCTTTTACCCTGGGTGAAATTTTGACATATATTGCCCCTTGGTTAAAATTAGTGAATCTGTTTGAAGTTAACCCAGGGGTCTGTCTGCAACAATGAAACTACAGAAGCAGTCAGTTCGAAGCAGCAATACAACACGGTGTCTTTCTGCAGTTAACTATGTACTTACTTGTACGTCGATTATCCTATTGGATTTTGCAGCATCTGAGACAATTGAAGCAAGCTTAGCAGCATTTGCTTTGAACACTGTATTACTGTAGTCCCTCAAGGACCTCTTGGAGAACTCAAGACTGGCTACTTTTCTTTGATGCCGCCATTTCAGACCATCGACTGCAAATATTCCATCTCCAGTGAGATCGTTTATATTCGAATAGGTGTATTTCCCCTGAAACACAAATTCACATAAGAATCTCCAACGCTTGTGCAATTATCTAAAGGTGTATAACGGCCTTTTTTTATCAACTCAATAACATTTTCTACGTGTGATTAATTTAAATAGAAAAAAAATCAGAAGTATCTGTATTGCATGGGTGGTGTACTCTATTGTTGGTCCTAGAATCATTTAGGAACCCCACAGAAACTAAGCATAAATGCTTAGTAACTACTTGCCACTAAAACTTTTTCCCCTTCCATTTTAGCTACATAGACATAGTTGACTACTATCTTTATCTAACAACAATGGCAAATTTTGGCAAGGAGACGAAAACTAGCATAATGAAAAATATGTTGGCAGATACCTTGCCATAGTTTTGGAAGTTGGTCTTGAGAATGTACTCCACATTGCCTGGATCCGCCGTGAATATCTCATTATGAAAGGGTGTGAGAAGCCGATAAGTCTTGTACTTGCTTGCGAGCTCTGTACAAAAATGGTGCAACCTTTTAAAGTTGAAGAGTTGATGAAATATAGTCCCCGCAACGGGATGGTACCTTCTTCTTCTCCTTCTTCTTGATGAGAAACTCAGTGCAAGTGAGAAAGAAACAAGAATTAGAGCAATGACTATTGCTATAGCGAGTATTTTTTCTATGGAAACCATCTCTATTATGGCAAGTATTGTGGTAACATACTTTACATGGATGCTATTTATAGAATTTAACGCTTGACTAATTGATTTTTGGGAACATTCAGTATAAGGGGTTGTTTGGTTCATGAATTGTACTTTGATCTCATGCATGTAATGGATTTTGAAAAAATCCATACTAAAAATCTTGCTTGTCTGTGCTGGATTTTAAATAGGATTCTCATGGGGAATAAAATGCAACTAAATTCTGTTTGGTTGCATATGAATTTTATTGAGGATATGTGACTAAAATTATAAATTCTGATGAAATCAGCAAACAAAAAATTTAGAGAATTACTTTCAATGCAACTATCCCATGTGGTAACCCTAAATCCGTGACGTGAAAAATACCAAACAAACAATGTATTTGATTAAAAAAATTTAGGATTTTAAATTTGTGGGACCCATTTTTCAGTGCAAAACTCACCGGATGCATGTTAGCAAATATCCCCTTAGAGAATTGTTGATTGGAGAATACATATCACTGGAGTTAAAATTGGATACCTACATAATTTCAAATCCGTATTAAATTCATGGTTGGTGGGATTCGAACAAGGGTTCCACTAACACCATGTTAAAAATCCCTAACCATTACACCAAAATTCTGAAGTTATGGTGAGACTTAAAGTTAATATTTTTATATTCTACTGGATTCGAGAGATTGGTTTAATAGTCCTTCATAAATTATTAGTAGAATCATGAGCTGGTGTTAATCATATGGTTTGACAGACCTCATTAAACGCTCTGTCTCTTTTTATCGTTTTCACTATTTTTCATTCTTTCAGTGTCTCTCGATCTTTCTGTCATGGATCTGTGGTTAGGTCATTTGTGTGTCTCTAACAAGAATGGCATACGTGGACTCCTATCTCGTATTATTTTCTTGAGCTAGATTTGTTTTTGAGGTGGTTGGTCTGTTGGCTAGAGTTAATACTGAGAGTAATAGCCAATTGAGGATGAGAAAGCAAGACCTGCAGTTAGGTGGCTGACATCTACATAAGTTGTAGCAGTTTTGACACATTTCCGTGTTGCAAGCCATATGAAGAGTGTGCAGAACTTGTATGGCCAGTACTCCTGTGACGATTTTTTTTCGTAAACCGTGCAATTGATCAAGAAATTGATTAACTAGAGAAAAACAGAGATTAGACTAACATAAAATGGAGGGAGGAGAAAAGTGAGATGGCTGTTTAATTTGGTGATGGGCGACGTCGTAAACAGAGTAGCTGGGGAAGTTATCATCTCAGGAGGAAGATGTTCATACGATGCAGACGATAAATAGTAACCGCATCACTAGCTAGCTAAATGTATTCCTTAACACTCTCATTTCGACTATTTTTTTTATATTAAATATAGAAGAAGTAGCAGGTAAGGACGGCATTGATTAAAAAGATTTAACGGGATACTCTTAACACCAAGCATCCCAAACCGCTACAAACAATAACCGAAGTGGATTGGAACGACGACAAAAAATATGATCACAAGTCCTACGAGCGTAATGCAATATATAGTAAGATGTTATTATTGTATTTGGACTCTGACGCGGTCCTGTGAGGACCGCAACGAAATCATAATAAATAAATTCAAAAGAAAAAAAGAAGCAGATGGAAGTTGGCTGCAGCCCATAACCAGGACTTTATTTCATCAAAAGCTGCTTCTCACATCTAGAAAAGAGTCTTTTGTAAACTCAAAAAGAAATTAAAAAAAGTAAAAATAATATTTTTATTAAAAATATAAAATTATTTAAAACTAGAAAATAAACTTCTACGTTGATTTTAGATCCCCCATATCAAATTTCAGCCAAAATAGACGTCAATTATCCCTCAGAATCTAACGATCACAACCTATCCAAAAGAAAGAAAATCTTTAATCGGAATTTTATATAGGATATTTTTATGTCCCACAAGCACATCACAGCCAAATTAATTATTGGAAGCTACATAGTTTAGAAAAATAATGTATTCTTAATTTCATAGAAGGCTAAATATATATCCAACTAGGACTGTTACCAAACAATAATCTTTAGGTTTAATTGTGCATATACCCTTGTATTATTGTCCTACTTACTGCTCTTCTAGCTTTATTTTTGCTGATAGACCTCCTGAGTAAAAATACATATCCCCTTTTGCCTTATAAAGTAAACCCTATGAGGGTCCAAGTGCCAAAAACTTTCACTCAGGGCTCCATCTGCAAAAAGAAAACTAGAGAGGTAGTAAGTTCAAAACAACCACACTATAGAGGATCTATCCTCAATTAACACTAAGAATACATAAAAACCAAATGTAGGTTTATACGACATCCAATGTGGGATTAAACCTATAACAATATCAAATTGTGATTAAACATATCTATTGTGTATGCCTTGAATCCTAGTCCAATTTTTTATGTATTACTATACCTCATCTTCTCTGGATAACTCTCACCATGTCAATAGGTTCAAATCACAAAGTCAGAGTGTTCTCAACGAAATACTGCACTAGCTATAGCCTACATACCTGCAAGAGTCGTTCTTCATGACTTTTCTCTGAGCTAGGTAAAAAGAAATCGACGAGGTCAGCGTTCTAGAACTATGATTTTGCTAGTTTTACGGAGAAAATTCCACTAGCGACGACAAATTCAGACAAATAATTCACCTGCACCAGATTCAAACTTACCTCTGCCTATAAATCACACTAAGCAAATGCCCAGTGATTAAACCCTCCATTAAATCTTCTCTCATTTTGCATTATGTACTCCTTCAATATTCAACTATCCTTTTTCTCAATTGTCTCCCTTCTTCTTCTTCTTGTTCACAATGCATCGGCCATTGATCCTCTCTTCTCATCATGCTCAAACTCTGACAACTACACTTCTAATGACGATCCCTTCGCTAAAAACTTGAACCAACTTATGTTTC
This sequence comes from Asparagus racemosus, assembly GCA_037177215.1. Classification (NCBI taxonomy): domain Eukaryota; kingdom Viridiplantae; phylum Streptophyta; class Magnoliopsida; order Asparagales; family Asparagaceae; genus Asparagus; species Asparagus racemosus. Next base: position 14,952,258 of record JBAKGM010000139.1, read on the forward strand.
AGCTCATCTCAGGCTCTCCCTGCACTGGCTACGGCCTCAGCTCGATTGATCAAAGCCCCTACAAAATAAACGGACTCGCTCTTTGTCGAGGCGATGTCGACGAAACCACATGCAAATCCTGTATCCACAATGCAAGCACACTGATCCGTCAACTCTGTCCCTACAAAAGGCAGGGCATCATTTGGTTCGACGAATGCCTCCTTCGTTTCTCGGACACTGAATTCTTCGGGCAAGTTGACGACAGGGATCAATTTATCCTCGTGAACACCGGGAACGTGTCTTGGTCGCAGTCAGAGTTCAATACACAGGTCATGCAGCTGATGGCTTCTCTGAAGGGGGATGTTAGTCGATCGCCGCTGTTCTTTGGGACCGCGACGATGAGGATTGGACCGTCGGAGATGCTGTATGGATTGGCTCAGTGCACGAGAGATCTTTCGAGTGAAAGTTGTGAGAAGTGTTTGGAGAGTGCTGTTGGAGAACTGCCCAGTTGTTGTTGGGGGAAAAGAGGAGCAAGAGTTGTTGGCGGGAGTTGTAATGTGAGATATGAATTGTACCCTTTCTACAATTAATGCTTAATTAGTGTGGTAAAATATTGTTCTTATATAAGTATATTTTGTAATTCATCACTTACATACATGAAATAAAAGACTAGGAAATAGGAATGGTGTTCGTTATAGTGTAGCATTATCTTTCAAGTTTAAGTGTATCAAATTGTTCCATGCTGCAACATCTGAAACTGGTAAACAAATTAAGGATCTCCACCTAACAATAATAATATCCTTTATTTTGAAATAAACTTCGTGTATGGACTTTAGTTTCATGACACATAAATCCTTGTCATTGCCCTCCTGCTCAATCGGTCACGACACTAACAAAGGCAACGGCCTCGCCCTCTGTCGAGTTGATGTAAACAGCACAGAATGCAGAATGTGCATCACCGACGCACTTGCCCGTGTCCGTCAGGACTATCCCTTCAAGAAATCAGCACCCATCTGGTTTGACGAATGCTTCCTTCGCTACTCAGAAAATGCGTTGTTTGGTGAAATTGACAAGCAAGAAAGCTTCGTCGTGTCAAATACTCAGAAAGTGTTGTTGAGCTCGCAGGCTACGCAACTGATGAGTTCTCTGAGGAAGGAGGTTCATCCGCCGTTGTTTTTTGCTTTGGAAGTTATGGATGTTGTTGGGATGACAGAGGAGTTGTATAGATTGGCTCAGTGTAATAGAGAACTTTCGAGTGAGGATTGTGATAAGTGCTTGGAGAGTCTTGCTTTGTTGCTCTATGGGAAGAGAGGAAGGAGATTTGTTAATAGGAATTGTAATGTGAGATATGAACTGTACCCTTTCTTCAAGCTATAGGATAATGTCTTGTGTATCCGGATGGATAAATTTTCTTTGTTATGCAAAGCTAGCTAAGAAAAATATGCAAATGTTGTCGATCAATTCATAAATTATATATTTTATCAACCGTCTCCGAGTTTATATTTGCGAGTCTGAGGGTACTTAGAGACAATAACAATTCAATTGACAAGGAAAATTTTATTTAATTGAAGTGGTCATGGTTAGATATATTAAGCCATTTCAGACGCGAGTAAATTGCATATAGAATGGGTCTAATGTGTATTATACAAGAGGCCCATGTTACTTCAAAGTTCAAATTAACCCAGCATCGATGTAACATGTTCTATAGAAAATAAACAACTAATACGTGCAAGGTGAAGGAGAGAGAAAAGGTCAATCATCAAAATCCCACAAGCAACCATGAAAGGAGTCATTTCTATAAGAAAGTTTCAGCACACGACACATACAATCAATTATATATTTTAAAACCCAGTAATATATGAATCAGAACCAAGCATCCCCTAAGAGCAGCTCAAACTACAATAATTGTATAGTTCATATTTCTCTCCACGTGCGATCCCTTATCCTCCTCCTCTCCCTCTCCCTTCTTCTTCGTAGTGTCTCAGCCAATAGCCCTATTAACAGACCCACGTTCGGACATCAACTGCCTACCGAGATGACGAGATCCACCGATTACGGTGCAAACGATTCCTAAAGCGAAGACCTGAATTAGTCAATGGATCAAGTAGTCATAGGTACTCCATGCTCAGGCTTCATAATAAGTAAACACTATCCAAACATGTGACTTAATACTCATGCGTAAAAACAACCTTATAAGTGTTAAATATTGCATAGATAGCCCTTTGTTTAGTCCCACATCGGGTAGAGTAGTACTACTTATATTGTATATATAAACTACAATGCCAATGAATACAAATATTCTTTTCTCTTGATTTGCCCATGTTTCTAACATGTCTATCAAAGACATTCAATCAATCCCTTCCTCGAATCCCAATCCCACAAATCTAATCCGCACCACCGTGCACCAGATCTGCACCAAAGCTCAACCAACAAAGCCAAAACCGCACCACGTGCACCAAATCTACACCAGCGGTCGAACAACTATGCCATTCATTTAGCTTACAATCTAGATCTTCATAGATCTTGCGCCAATCATTTGGCTTACCAACCAGATCTTCATAGATCTTGCACCAATCATTTGGCTTACCAACCAGATCTTTATAGATCTTACGTCATTCATTTGACTTAATGACTAGATCGTGCGCCAATCATTTGGCCTACAAATTAAATCTTCATAGATCTTCAGCTAATCATTTAGCTTTATCAATTAGATCTCCCTAGATCTTAAGCTAATCGCGTAGCTTTCTCTTCCAACCAATTGCTAATAATATCTTTCAGATAAATGATAAGTTGTTATGACGACGCTGGAGATGCACTTTCATCAACAAGGATACAGCTGACCTCTTCTCTTATGAGTCTACTCTTATGGCTTGGACTCTTGCTGAAGATCGCGCCATCGCTACAATCATACAGTCTGTCTCACCCTCCATTCGACTTTAGCTCGTATGATTTGACATTGTCATTCCCTCTGGGAATACCTCCAGCGCCTTTACACACAGTCAGATGACGGTTGAGAGTTTCAACTATACCAGGAGACATCCACGGTTACACAGGGCGATCGCTCAATCTAAGAGTTTTATACCCACATCTTTGATCTCTAGGAACAACTCACAGTCCTTGAAACACCCCTTACGGACCCGACTTCCAAGACCATTCACCACAATAACAGAGATAAGCAATGTCTCTTTCAGTTCTGGATGAAGCTCTGACCAGAGTTCGAATCCGTTCACAACCAACTCATCCACTAGTCACTTAGGCCCACTCTTGAAACAACTGTCACAGAGTTACAGGCTAAAGAGACACGTCTTCACCTCAACACTCTTTCCATCAGCTCGAGCTCCGTCCATGCCACCTCATGCTCAGCTACTCACCGTGGTTCTCCCTATCATCAGCACATCTCGTCGATGAGACAGCAACAACCTAGCTCCACCTCCGCATGCAAACAATAGTGTTATATTCACAAGCTCTGCGGACATTCTAGGGATAAGTGTCGCGCGAGGCTAATCAAGACATCATCTCCAACACCACCGCCCCCAATGCCTCAGGCGATCATTGCCAAAATTCCATCCACATCTACACCATCGCCCTACACTGATCTCCTACAGGCGCTACATCCATCCGCTCCCTCATCTAACATAGGCTCGACTACTTCTTCGTATGTCACCCAATCAGGTAAAAGACTAACTCATAAATTTTAGATTCGGGTACTACACATCATTTTACGTCATCACAAACACACTCCACAACCAAAGATCCCTACCTCCCAGAGCCATAGTCCGCACAGCCGATGGCACACCATTACCCATAAGCTCTGTAGGTCACCTGCATATTAAGCCTCAATTCTAGATCACCAACGTACACCGTGTCCCTAATATCACAATGAACTTACTTTCAGTCTCACAAATCACCTCACATAACTATATTGCTATCTTCACAGCTTCATCTTGCCTTATGCAGGATCCTCGTACGGGACAAACAGTTGGGACTGGCCGTAATATCGGTGGCCTATACTACATGGACAAGCTCATCCTCCCCACTCCCACTGTATCTGCCATTCGCCTCCTTAACTTTAAACCAACCACCTGCGACCTCTGACATCGTCACCTCGGTCATTTATCTTTACCTCGTCTTCATACCCTTTCCACAACTAGTAAACTAGAAAATTTTCTACTGACACTTTGTCACCCTGTACTAGTTGCAAGTTGGCAAAACACTCAGCCTAACTTTTTCAAATAAACAATCAAATCACTTCCGCACCTTTCGACCTCATTTATACTGATATCTGGGGACCATCTCCACATCCATCTCGTGGTAACAATCGTTACTACATAACATTCATTGACGATCACTCCTGTTATACATGGGTCTACCTGATGAAACATAAATCTGATGCATATGACATTTATAAAAACTTTGCCACCATGATCCTTACCCAATTCTCCTCCCACATCAAAATCATATGATCAGACTCAGGGGGAATATACATCTCGTCGCTTCATAGAATTTCTTACCTCTCAAAGAACCCTCTCTCAATACTTCTGCCCATATGCTCACCAACAAAACAGTGTAGCCGAAAGGCGTCACCGACACATCCTCAAAACCATCAAATCACTTTTACTACATGCATCTGTACCCGTGTAGTTTTGGGCAGAAGCTCTCCTTACGAGTGTTTATCTCATCAATCGCACTCCCTCCACTACTCTGAAAGGCTTCACACCCTTTCAACAACTATACCAAACACCACCAAACTACTCCCACCTTCGAGTTTTTGACTGCACATACTTCGTCGAACTCTCATCTTCAGAACGCAACAAACTCTCACCCCGATCAGTCATGTGCGTATTCTTTGGATACAGTCTCCATCATAAAGGCTATCGCTGCTATGACTCTCATTCTGATTGTCTCCGCATCTCTCCCCATATCACATTCTTTGAACACCTTCCATACTACGCTCTACCCTCCCCAACTGTACCTTCACCACCATCAACACCCACAGATCTCATATTTCTTGAACTTGTCATACCCTACTCTCCGGCACCACAAACCACTCCAGAGCTAAGTCTAGAAATTAGTCCTCCCACCGAGCAAGTGGCCAATCCTGACCCACCTTCTGCTGCACCGAATCAATCAACCTCTCCACAAATTTCAATCGAACCCAAACCACTCACCACTGACATCTAACCTGAGCTAAGATATCCCTCCCGAGATCGCCAACCACCAGCCAAATACCACGACCCCAACTTCACCTTCATTACTTTTCACACAACCACTATGATGTCGACAAATTATGTGGAGCCCCATTCTTACCATGATGCAGTTCAACACCCTGAGTGGCAACGTGCAATGCAGGACGAACTTACAGCTCTCTAGAAAACTCATATATGGGACCTCACTGCCCTTCCTCTAGGAAAGACCCCCATTAGCTGCAAATGGACCTACAAGGTCAAGTCTAGAGCAGACAGAACCATCGAGCGCCACAAGGCTCGGTTAGTCGCTCGAGGTTTTACACAACAATATGGGGTGGACTATGAGGAGACTTTTGCATCAATTGCTAAAATGACTACTATTCAACCCTTGCTCACCCTTGTCGCTTCCTGACAATGGCCACTATATCAAATAGATGTCAAAAATGTCAATCTACATGGCAACATCACTGAGAATATCTGCATGACTCCACCACCTGGACTCCCTCACTCTAGAGGTCTTGTCTGTCACTTTCGTCGAGCTCTATATAGCTTCAAATAAGCACCCTGTGCATGGTTCGCCCGATTCACACAGGCTATGCAACCAGCTAGCTTACTTCCAAGTGAAAATGATCCAACAATGTTCATCTCCTTCTCAAACGGCCAACGCACCATTCTCCTCTTTAGGTTGACGACATGATCATTACCGGTGACAATCCATCGACCATCAACCATATCAAATCTCATCTCCAACAAGAGTTTGAAATGAAAGACCTAGGCAACCTACATTACTTCCTCGGACTGGAGATTACTCAAATACCACGTGGCTACCATCTATCTCAACAGAAGTTTGCCACCGACATCATCAATCGTGCAATTCTAAGAGATTCCAAACTAGCTCGGACGCCCCTCTAACTGAATGTCAAACTCAACCTCTACCTGATACAACTAAATATCAACATTTTGTAGGAAGCTCGGTCTACCTCACTATCACCAGACCTGACATCTCTCATGCAGTTTATGTCCTCAGTCAATTTGTCGCTACACCTCACTCTCCTCATCAATCAGCATTGCTTCGTGTTCTACACTACATTCGTGAGATACCATGCTGAGCATTATTCTTCTCAGCGCCACCATCACTCATCCTTTGTGGCTATAGTGATGCTGACTGGGCAGGTAACACTACAGATTGCCGATCTTCCACCGGCTATTGTATCTTCCTAGGCGACTATCTCATATCTTGAAAATTCAAGAAACAGGACGTTGTCTCTCGCTCCAGTGCGGAATCAGAATATCGCGTCATGGCATCTACCACTGCAGAGATCGTCTAGCTACGACGACTCCTTCTTGACATAGGTGTGTCTCCCACAACAGCCACTCCTCTTCATTGTGACGACATGAGCGCCATCAAAATAGCCAGCAATCCCGTATTTCGTGAACGCACGAAGCACATAGAGATTGACTATCACTTTACTCATTATCATCTCCTGGCTAGCACAATCTCTCTCCCCTATGTCAATACCGATCTTCAACTAACAGATCTATTCACTTAAGCTCATACGATATAACGACATTTATTTCTTCTTGGCAAACTACCATTAGTTAACCCAATTGCAGTTTGAGGAGATTGTTAAATATTACATAGATAGCCCTTTGTTTAGTCCCACATCGGATAGAGTAGTAGAACAATGTTACCCATATTGTATATATAGATTACAATATCAATGAATACAAATATCCTTTTCTCTTGATTTGCTCTGTTTCTAACAATAATAATAAGTCACTGACAATTATTGCCGAATTTCCTTCATCCAAAGCCAAATACCAGTTTAAGCAGTCAATATTATCCATAGTTTTTCCCTAGATGGTAGCACCCCAGAAGAAGCCAGAATATAAACCAACTACAATTAACAAAATCCACCAGTAGAGACTTGGCTAATTTTTAATATATCAAACCTGATGAGATACAATGTGCTATTGACCTTAGAATCAAACAAATCAGAAGGATTCTAACATATCCACCGTGGATATTAGTTAACACTGTTTTCATGTATTTATTAGATCACCTCTGGCATTAATCAAACTATAGGACCAACAAAACCTCATACTCTGGAACTTTCCTAAGAAAAAGAAGTTAATAGTTGTGCACTTGCTCTAAAAATCATTCTGGATCAAGATGAACAGGTCAATGTGAACCTTCCCTGGTTCCATCTGAACGAAGACTAATTCATTGAATAAAATTCCAACTACTCTTCTTGGTTGACAACAAGATACAGAAAGGTCATGAATGTTACTAATTTGACCATGAACCCTCCCTATATATTAAACCAAGCAATGGCTGAATGGAACGGTACTCTTTGCTTTTCAACATGCATTGCCTCAAGCAATTCCTTCTTCCTCTTCTCTCAGTTTCTCTTCTTCTCAAAAATGTTGCCTCGACCTATCCTCTTTCTACATCATGCTCGAGCTCGGATAAGTATAGCGATGGTGATTCTTTCAGCAATAACTTGAATCAGCTAATATTTGTATTGGCTACAGGCTCTCCCTCCCTTGGGTTTGGACTTGGCTCAATTGGGCAAGATCCCAACAAAGTGAATGGCCTTGCTCTATGCCGAGGTGATGTTCCAAGCTCAGAATGCAAAAGATGCATTCTCACTGCTGATGCGTATGTCCGAAAGCTCTGTCCCTTCAAGAAAGAGGCTATCATTTGGTTTGATCAGTGTCTCTTACGCTACTCAGATACTGAATTCTTTGGTGAAATCGATCGTAAACATAAGTTATACTTGCAGAATACCCAGAATGTAACTATACCACAGCTACGATTTCAAGCGAAGGTTGTGGAGTTGATGTACTCCCTGAAGACAAAGGCTTATCTTTCGCCATTGCTCTTTGCTACTGGAATGATGGAGATAGGATCACAAAAATTGTACGGGTTGGCACAGTGTAGCAGAGATCTTTCTGGTGGGGATTGTAAGAGATGCTTGGAGGTTGGGATAGACAAAATGCCTGGTTATCGAGAAGGGAAGAGAGGAGGAAGATTTCTTAGTGGGAGTTGTAATGTAAGATATGAATTGTACTCTTTCTTCGATTCAGAGGACATACCTCAAGATAGTCAAGAATAATACCATTTCATGAATTGTTTTAGTTTTTGGGTCAATTGCAAATACACCCCCTGTACTAAAGTCCAATTGCGGATAGACCCCCCAAAAAAAAAATAATAAAAGTTCTATTGCTGCGGGTAGACCCCCTTTACTGTTGTGTAATTGCAGATAGACCCCATGGATGAATTCTTTTTTACTCTTTTACCCTCAAGAGGTTTACTTTCAGAAAACAATGTTCCATTTCTGCGAGGCTGATAAGACTCAAAAAAATTCATTCAGGGGGGTCTATCTGCAACAATAAAAGTACAGGGGGTCTTTTCGCAGTTAACCCTTGGTTATCGATAAAGCATGTCTTCATCCCTTCACTATGGTTGGGTAAGATAACTAATAAAGCAGGAAAACCAAAGTAGCTTCTCAATATAACGTTCCAGAAAGAAATATTTCACAAAGCTAAATGAGGCAAAATAAGTAAGAAACAATAATGCTAGCCATGGTTGTCCACTTTCAACAATATATCTATAGAAAAAGAAGCAAGGTATACATACTCGAACGTAGACATACAGGTGATATACAGAAATATAAGAATAAAGTTCTCACGAATAATCTAAGCACTGTCAGCTTAACCTTCCATCACTGGGAAATCCTCGGTTGTAAAGAGGAAACTCAAAGAGGAAAGCTACCCTGAACCATGATGGCAAATTTCCATAAACAACCGGTGGCAAGGGAACAAGAGGGCTGCGAAGAAAAAAAGGTGGAAAGAACTATTTAGTTATAGCAGCCCTTATTAGACTGTTCTAAAATGCAAGAGGGATAGAGTAAGCTGGTGCCACTAACCTGGTAGTGAGTTTGTAGATACGGTACTCCTCTGAACTGCCGTACCGTTTATCTGCTGATTTCTGTTATAACAAATGAAAGTTAGAATTCCGATCACAGCGAAAGAAAAGGATTAGAGTTTTAAAAAAAATTAACAGGAGGAAAACCTCAAGAAGTGGGATGCCGCTAACAAACAGAAGCAGCAGTGTCAAAAAAATAGGACCAATTATCACGAGCCATTCCGCTCCTCTTAGGACAGGAGTTGAAGCCACAAATATTCCCCACCAAAGGAAAATCTGCCATTATGAACATCACAAAGCATGAGGAGATCAACAATTGTCTGAATCCCAGAGAAAAATAACAAATTAATAAGAGAACAAAAAAAGACTATGGTCAGTACAGAAAGCTTATAATAAATCTAAAACTTATTTACACTTTTACCTTGAATTTAGTCCGATATATACAATTTTATATTATCTGGTAACAAATCTAAATTGACGATTCAACCGAATTAAGATATATGCTATTTATATCTGCTAGTGAACTAGGTGGATGAAATCTATATTTGTTCATAAAAAGGAAATAACAGCACAACAGAAAAATAAGAGGTCACGCTTGGAAGAGCTGAAAGAAGTACCCACTGAGTTATAAGGATTTTTAATACCAGGAGAACATCAAAGCAGAAGAAAATGTATAATTCTTTTTTTTTTTTTAAGTAAGAGAGGATCACTTCACCGTGAAGGTTCAAACTAGATACCCTGTAAGGTAACCATCAGAACTACTTAAAAGTTTAAACCTATAACGATCTACTAGGGCTTGATTTATTAGAGATGGGACAAACATAAGTAACCCACTGATTGATTGCTGAATCAGTAATGTAATAAGATGTATACATAAAGTGAATAACAAAACATTATTTTCAACAGAAATATGGTAATACTTACAATATACTGAAGTTACTACAGTTCATCTCCAATAACTTACCATATATATTGGAATGTCAAATCTGACAATAAAGGCATGTAGCTCAGTTGGTATGACCACCAATGAAGGGTGGGTAGAAGTAACAATTAGAGAGATCATGATGAGGACAAACTTCCATATTTGCTATTTGATTTTTGTTTTAGTATTAGATTTGAATTTTAAATTGTAGGTGAGATTTGGTAGTTAATAATTGTGAGAGATTTGAGGGATTTTCTATTTTGGT
>JBAKGM010000139.1:14985574-14996031 GCA_037177215.1 Asparagus racemosus
TTTATATTAAACAATGTGAATAGGTTGAGTATCCAAAGAGTCACCCCCACTTAATGAGGTGTTACACCACCATAATGTGGTGTAAATGGAGGGATAATGAGGGGGAGGCCAAAGGCCTCCCTCATCTCATAATAGATAATATTTTCTTATATTTTTATGAAAAATTATTTTGTCTTGCAATATAAATTTTGAAATACATTATAAAAGTATAACTTAAGATTAAAATGTGAAATTTATATCAATTATTCAACTAGAAAATGAACCAAATAAACCATAAATCATATCAGAATATCATTGAATGAAAGTAGACAATTTGATTTTCAACCCATTTCGAGAATGAGCTCTTATTTGTTAGTTCAATGATCAAGGCAATACAAGTAAGAACTAGTCTCGAATAATGTGGTATGATGATTATGTTTTTAAATTTTATTTTATTTTGCCATTTAATAGGGTTTTACTTCAATGCTTAACTAAAAGAGAGGTGTTGCTGCTCGGATCACACAGTCACTAATCTTCGTTGGGTTAGAGTTAAGGAGAGTAGGGTCCGCTTCCTCTCCTAATACCTAGTGGTTATATTCGTCAGTAGTCTCTCCCACTCCAGAAAGAAACCTGTGAAAAAAAGGGCAGAGTTGGAATCTCCGGTGGTCCCTCCGACTATCAAGTTAGTATATGTTCTTTTAGAAAAGAGAAAGTAGAGATATCATCTGGGAGCAAACTCTCCAGGTTAGGGTTGCTTACCTTGTTTGTTGTCCAGTTCTATATTTGTGTGGGAGTCGGAGGGTACTTTGATCATTCTGGCTAGTGTTGAGCTAAAATGTGAGTCAGCCCTATTCTTACATGTGTTGACTTGATGATTGGATAGAAATAGGTAGTGGAGGTTGCGCTGGCAGCCTTGACAGGTGTCGATTGGAGATTGGCGCGGGAGTTACCACTGTTTCCTTGGCATTAATGGGGATGAGATAGTTATACACGCAGCCAGAGAGGTTCGAGGTGCCTTAATTATCGTGTGAGATGGGGGGATCAAGGCACTAGTGATTCAATTAATTTGATGCCGACGCGCTGTCGGGCTCAAACTTCATACAAGTATCTCCTGGAAATGAGAACTTGAGTCGGTCGAGTGGGGAACGTTATGCCGTTGAAGAGACTGGTTAACACCACCATTTGCGTAGTCCACCAAGGTACTCGACCGAGGGGATAGGTAGTCTCGTCTTCCAAGTCGCTCTGTGGCGGCAGTCGACTGAAGAGTCGAGGAGGACGGCTAGTACCGCCATTCGCGTCGTCCATGAAGGTAGTCAACTCGGGGACGGCTAGCCTCGTCTTCCGAGTCGCTCTGTGGGGGGCGGTCAACTGAAGAGTTAAGGAGGACGGCTGGTACCACCATTCACGTCGTCCACGAAGGTAGTCGACTGGGGAGACGACTAGCCTCGACTTTCGAGATGTCTAAGGGATTCAGATTAGTGTGGCCTAAGCTTGCTCTCTTATCTTAAGCACTGGAATTCCTCTCGAAATTCGAGGGCTAATTAGTGAAAAAATGCCCAGGACCATAACAATTAGCCCCTTTCGCTTGGAGGCAGCTTTGAGGTGGGTTCGAGCGAAAACAGAGTCTGGGTCCTGGTAGAACGTACTCGGAGGTGGTCGCGAAGGTTCTTGGAATGGGATGTGGCAGACGTCAGCAAACAGTTTTGCGCGGTTGGTTCTTCATTCTCTGCGCCCGACATTCCGCTTCCCGAGAGAAGTGATCCCGACCGTTGAACTGGAAATGGAGGGAGAATGAGGAGGTGGCTTTTTCTTCGTGGCCCTCTACATAAGGGCGAGAACGAAGGAAGAATAAATTTTACTTGACATTTCATACAATCATCTTCCCAACGATTCTTCAGCCCCTTCTGAAGTTGTTCCTCATGGATTCTGAACACTTGAACCAGCTGGATGTCTTCCGTTCCAAGGTGACTGTAGCGCAAATGCGGGCGTTGCACTCTAAGTTTGACATCCCAAAGGAGTTTAAGCTGACAGCACTGGCGAGATCTACAGCGATATATCATCACAGCAAGGGGAAAGCCCCCTTATATATCAAGCATCTGGAGTGTGGTTTGCAGTTGCTGCTGCATCCTTTCCTTTGAAAAGTATTTGAAGCATTGGGGGTATCCCCCATACAGATAAAGCCCAACACTGTTGTGGTGCTAGTGGGTTTGACAGTCATCTGCTCGTGGCTGGGGATCACCCCCTCAATAAGCGTGCTAAGTCATCTGGAGAGCGTGACGGTACAGAAGGCATCTCACTACTATCTCTAGGCGACTAGAGAGTTCAAGGTGATTCTTGACGCTCCTACCTCGAACAAAGGATGGAAGGAGAGGTTCGTCTGGGTAGAGGAGGACGACTCCAACCTTGACTGCTCGAGTTGGCCCGAGATCAGGAAAGGGGCTTTGGACCCAAAGCCTCTGTCTGCCGCAGAGAGGCAGAAGTTAGAGTAGATCGTTTCTTACACTAGGCCACGCACGATGGGGGCTTTTCTTGACAAATCAGCCTTACGGCTGCATGGAATTTCATCCATCCCCCTACTGAGAGGGATGAGACGAGGGCCCACAACCTGACATTCGGGGGGCTTGTAGGCTTGGAGGTCATGGCTGAGCCGGCTCCCTCTGAAGGATCTTTCGAGGAGTCTCAGGGGGAGTCGGCAATCAGGCAGGCTAAACAGCCCCGAATAGGAACGGCCGCTGAAGGAGTCACGTCTTCCCCAAGGCAGGACGAGGCGGCTAGGGGTGCTATTCCAGGCGTCTCCTAAGGCTTTCGCAGGAAGTGACGGATGAAAACCTCTCGTGGCCTGAGGGAGGCTAAACGAATGGGGAAAAGCCAAGCCGCCCCGATGGAGATGGGGTCATCTGACTCGAAAGACGAGCTTGTCCCTCAGCCGTCCGAGGCTAAGCGCGGTGTTGTCGCAGAAGCAACTCCGCATCGGGTAGATGCTAGGACTGGGGCGGTTACCTTGAACTCTCGAGCGGAAGAGCCCCACCGACCAAGCAAGGAGCTAGCTGGGGATAAGAAGAAGAACTTCACATCAGCGGGATGGCCCTCCCCATACTATATAGCTGAGTCAGAAGTGGGGACTTGGGCCAAAACGAGAGAACTGATGATAGGGAGGCTTCCCCTAGTGGAAGTTACAAGGAGGAGCCTGATGATGAACACCGGTATAGCCCGACTAATCATATGGATGTCCGTTCATCGGTGCTCCAGTCTCGTTACATGCAGGCGAAGGTTGTGGAGCAGTTCAGCCTTCCCAACGACGAGGAGCTCTTGATGGCCATTCCCGACGTAGGCCTCCATGTAATCCTTCAGAGTTATCTGACTCAGGGGTGCCTTGTAGAGTAGGAGATATATCATCGCTTGGCACAGGGCCATCATGCCTTCGAGAGGCTCCGAAAGGCTGGCGAGGAGAATGACATTGCCGAGAGTGCTAAACTTGACCGAGTCATTGCAGATCCCTTGACAAAACAGGCCAAACTCGACGACTAGTGTAGGGAGATGGAAGTGCAAGAGCAACTAATTGCAGAGCTCAAGGCTTCCGACATGAGGAAGTCAGCTGAAATTCAACAGCTTAGGCAAAAACTTCATGATGGCAGTCAGGAGATTAACTCTACTAGCTTGATCAGTGAAGCATTAAAGGAAAGGGATTTGGCAGTGACACAAGTTGCTATCAAGAAGCAAGTTGCTTTGCATGCTAAGGCTCAACTAGAGGAGGCGCTAGTTACCAGGCAGAAACTCCAGGAAAGGTGTGCTCAGCTGGGGGAGGCTCTGGGCCTAGTAGAGAGCAAAGTGGCGTATCTAGAGTCTTCCGACTACTAGTCAGTCATCATGGAGAAGAGCCAGCTCGCTATCATTGAGGATTTTTTTCAAAGTGCTATGGGGAAAATTGAAGTTGCGCTAGCCTGTAAAGCCGGCTATGATTACGTGGTAGCTCAATTACCTGCCGAGCATCAAGAACCTCCTAGGCGACTCTAATATCGACCCAGTATTGCTAATTACATAGACCTCCTTGCCAACGTGGAGAAGGTGGGGGGTGGTTATAACGTGGAAGGAGGCGAGGGTGAGGTGAGCAGGAGGTGGCCTCCGGTCAGTCGACTAATGATATGACTGGGGGAGTCGGGGAAGATGTTGGTGCAGACTCCGCTGGGAGGGAGAGAGTCGGCACTATATACAAAGTTCCGTTGACTCCTCCACCTTCTTCGAATGCCTCCTTGCCTCCAACTTCTGGAGCTAACATGAATTTTTTGTAGTTTAGGTTTAAGGATTCAGAAGATGTAATTTGTTTATACTCTTGTATATGTACCTGTGATAAGATAATAAACATCATCATTTTCTATTATCAGTGTTGTCTTTGCTGTTTTGTCGTTTTCTATGCAATTTTCTCTGGTGTGTGAGTGACGTGCTTGTTGACTCGACGAGTCAGGGTACGCGTTGATAGTATCCTTATAAGTTTATTCATCTCCTTCTTGATATATTAAGTTTATGGCGACATCGTCCCGAAAGAACACCGCGTCGACTAGGAGTTGTTTCCATGGGACTTAGCTATTTTGAGTTTTTTGTTTTAGTTGTTGGCTTGCGGTGGCGACTAGTGGGGGTCGATAGGGTCCCACTGAATTGATGGGCTTGTAAACTTTTAAGACGTGATTGAGCCAAGTCACTGTGAGTGACATCACCGTACTTCAACTGTCAGTACCGCTTCAATTTCCACACAAAGTAGCATGGGGAAACTGAAATGACTGGCGTTTTGATTTTCGAAAGGCGGTTTAGATTCTAGCCCTTATCTGGACCGTCGATCCCAAAATAGGCAAATGGCTCTAAAGTCGCCATGTGAGTCCTTACTCTCCTATAAATACCCCTTCTTCTTCATTTAGGGTTTTCTTTACACAATCTAAGACATTAGAATTTGCTTTTCATACTTCAAGCTCCAAAACCTTCCTAATGGCTGCTTCCTCCTCCACCTCTGCTGACAGGCTCAGTCTTCTTGCTCCCATCCACACAAAGGTGGTGAGTGATGATCTGGTAGCCCTTTCTAAGATGTATGATATTCTGGCAGCTTTTGAGCTTTCGCTGTTGGAGAAGGATAGCGCCGTGTTCGAGCATGGCTCCGAGAAGGCACCTCTGTACCTAGCCTATTTGGAGTATGGGTTGCGTTTACCCCTCCCTCATTTCGTAAGGAGGATTTGTGAGCGGCTGAGAGTATTCCCGATGCAGTTTGCTCCTAACACCATCGCAATAATGATGGCATTCTTAGTGATATGTTATCGGGTGGGAGTCAAGCCGACCCTCGAACTCTTTAACCACCTTGTTAGCGTCAAGACGACAAGGAAAAACGCTCATTATTTCTTCGTCAATTCGAGGGAGAAGCTGGTGAGATTCCCCGAATCCAATAAAGATTGGAAGGGGAGGTTCGTTTGGGTCTTCAGAGCTGACTTAATTCTTGCTTGTTGCTCGTGGCCAGAGATCGAAAAGGAGGCCTTGAAGCCGCTCCCTCTCTCGGCCGAAGAGCGTCAGGACTTGGAGAGGATTCGCTCCTATACTGGGGCTTAGGACATGACAACTTGTTCGACACCGCTGCACTTAGAGTAGCGGGTCTATCCCATGTTTAGCCGACAGAGGCTGATATGGAGAGGGCGGCTGCCCTAGCTCAATCTGGCCCTAGGCTACCCAAGGACTCAAAGGCTATAGAGTCGGCTAAACCAGCCGCACCCCATCTGCCTATGAAGAGGGTGAGGGCTGCGTTGTCAGCTAAAGAGGCTGAATTCTAGAGCAAGAATCTAGACAAGATGGCAGCCATGCTGACATCGTAGCTGGGCATTCCCTGAGCTAAGGGACCCAAGAAAAGAAAAGGAAGATGAAGAAGTCCGCCCCTAAGGGCAAGCCTGAGGCGGCTGCTCCTGCTTCAGCTGAGGCAACAGCAGGAGACACACCGCTCCTATTAAGGAACAGGCCCCGAGGACGGTCCCTCCACCTAGCTCACCAGTGGAAGTTCCCGCCGCAGACGAGCCTTCACTTATTAGAGGTGAGGCCGCCTCCGGGTAGCAAATGCTGGAGGCTCATCCCGCCGACTTGGATCCCCAAGCCAGTCAGGGCCTCATTAAGGAGCACCTCCCCGAGTTAGCTTGTAAGTCGGCGAAGAGCCATCGGCTACGGGGTGGGAGGTTGACGAGACGACGCCCCCTCTCCATACGACTGAGGGTTCAACCTCTCGCTTCCCCTTCTGCCATAAGCTTGGCGAGATTGGCAAGCAAATGTGGAAAGAACTCTGCGCCACGCTCATCGGTGACCTCAAGGAGGGGTACTCATCCAGGGAGGACCCCCCTCGAAACTGAGAGGTTCATCCCTAGTCACTTCTTCCTAAATGATGACTCGGTGATGCTGTCGGGGAGGGCCCAGCTTATAGCCGCCGACCAATTCATCTTCCCCAAGGACCTAGATTTGCTGAAGGAGGTACCGATGAGGGGACTACGTTTGGCACTCCAAAGCTAAAGCATGATGGGGGCCTTGATAGGAGAGGAGCTGGTCGATTGGTTCGACCACCTGATGGAGGCCTATGGCAACCTCGCGGAGGAGGTGGATCCAGAGAAGAAGACCCGAGAGGATGCTAAGAGAAGGATCAAGGCTCTCGAGGTTGAGAAGGCCGAGCTCGAAGCTAAGTGGCACCGTGTGGTAGAGACAGAGCAGTCTACTATCGCTAACCTGGAGGCTCACAAGATGAAGCAGTCGGCCACCATAGCAAAGCCGAAGGAGGAGACAGCTAACCTTGGGGCGGCTGCCCGGAGCTCTCAACAGGAGGCGACCAAGCAGGAACAATGCGTCAAGCTCTTGAAGGAGGAAGTCAAGGCCGAGAAGCTGGTGAGGCTAACAGTGCAAGCGAGTGCTCTCTCAGACCAGCATGCTCTGCAGAGTGCCAGGGTGGAGCTGGAAGAGATGAGGGCGGCTCATCAAGCAGCCCTCGCGGATGCCCACTCTATCGAGACCCGACTCAGGTATCTAACATTTGAGGGGAAGAGGGAGGTCATTGAGGGCTACCAGCACGGCCTAGTGGGGAAGGTCGAGTTGTTACTTGCTGTTAAAGCTAGCTGCATTTTCCTGAAGACCCATCTCCCTCCTTTAGCTCTACCTTCTTCTCTCGCCTATTCTCCTCGAGTGTAGAGCTGCCTCAACATCCTCCAAGGTCTTGAGGGTCGAGGGGGAGGGATCTAGCAGAGCGATGACAGGGGCGACAACGACGAGGATGATGACGAGGATGGTGGTGATGAGGATGTAGTTGGCAGCCCCAACTAGAGTGTCATTAGGCTGACCCCCATCTCTCAGCCGCCTTTTGTGTGTACACTTGTATAATGATAATAAAGTTTTTTCTCTTGCTTTTTCTCTCTCTTTTTTTTGTTGCCTTTGTAAGTTGATTTTGGCCTGTGAACAAAAAACTCGTTCTATTTTATGCCTCCATCTTATTTGTGTTCCAATTTCACCTATCTGTGTTATATCCTTGCATCTAGTTGGTATCTAGTTATTGCCTCGATTGCAAGTGTAATATGGTCATACTCTGGGGGATAACCAGCAACTCCGCCTCGAGCGAACAAACAATACTCATATGTCTAGCTAGGCTTGTGGCTGCTTAATTAGATGTTAGCATTAGGTGTGTGCTTGGAGTCGTGTTGGTCAAAACATGACAGGCGATGACGGTTTTGGACTTAGGTGTTTGGAGCTTGTGTGCCTTTGCGTCCTTTTGGTCAGCGACAACACACAGGCTGGGTGCCTAGGACTTATAGGGCACCTAGGTCTTATGAGTCGACCTCGGTGAGTGACGACATGACAAGTGGCAATCTGTAGGTTGAGTGCCTAGGACTTATAGAGCGCCTAGGTCTTAGGAGTCAGCCTCAGTAAGCGGCGACTCTGCAGATGACAACCCATGGGGTTGGGTGTCTAGGACTTATAGAGCACCTAGGTCTTAGGAGTCAGCCTCGGTCAGCGGCGACTCCGCAGATGACAACCCATGGCGTTGGGTGCCTAGGACTTATAGAGTGCCAAGGTCTTAGGAGTCAGCCTCGGTCGGCGGCAACTTGACAGATGACAACCCGTAGGTTGGGTGCCTAGGACTCACATGGCGCCTAGGTCTTTAGAGTCGGTCTCGGTCGGCGACGACTCTACATATGACAACCCGTAGGTTGGGTGCCTAGGACTTACGTGGCGCCTAGGTCTTTAGAGTCTTGCTTTAACCCATCAGGGAAGGACGAGTGCCTTGACTCGGCCTGACGAGTGGGGACATCCTAGCTTAACTTAGTGAGGGGAGCGTGTTTGTCTGACTGAATGAGTCAGGTCGCTTGTCTCGTTTGGGCGAGAGGGATTCCTTGACTCGATGTAATGAGAAGGGCCCCTTGACTTGACGTGGCGAGAAGGGTTCCTTGACTCGATGTGACGAAAAGGGTTCCTTGACTCGGCCTAGCAAGAAGGGTTGCCTAAACTCGACTCAGTGAGAAAGCTACTTCAACTCAGCTAAGGAAGTGGGATGTCACGACTCGTTTCGAGCGAGAAGGATAAGTCACTTTAGTGAATTGATCACGATTGCTCCGATGTTTCTGTCATAGTTTAAAACAAACTGGACATAATAATTAGTTGCCAAAACCATTTATAATGAAGTCAAAAAACAAAACTTGAAATACAGGGTTACTGAAAAAACTTCTTAAGGTGCTCAATGTTGTAGGGATGCTGCGATATACTCCCATCTGGGCTTCTTAATCGGTATGTGCCAGGTCATATCTCCTCGAGGACGGTGTATGGTCCTTCCCAGTTGGGCGCTAGTTTATCGCGTTTAGTGTCATTGTCGAATGCGGCCTTCCTTAGAACGAGATTGCCGACTCAAAATCTCCTCGGTCGAACCCTACTGTTGTAGTACCTGGTGACTTGTTATTGATTGATAATCTGTTTGTGCAGCGCCCTGGCTCAAATCTCGTCTATAAGATCCAGTTCTACGCAGAGCCCGTAGAGTTAGAGTCTTCGTCGAAGTGTTGTAGACGAATGGTAGGCATGTCGACTTCCACAGGGGTCAATGCCTCGGCTCCGTAAGCTAATCTGAAGGGGCTTTCACCGGTGGCGTTCTTGTGAGTCATGCGGTAAGACCATAAGATGCTAGGTAGCTCTTCGACCTAGTTTCCAACTGCTTTGTCAACTTTCTTCTTCAAGGCCTGGAGGATGCATTTGTTGGCGGCTTCGGCCAACCCGTTGTATTTGGGATGCGCGACTGAGGTGAACTTGAGTCAAATTCCCCATTCCTGGCAGAAGTCTTGGAACCCTTTGCTGCTAAACTGGGTGTTGTTATCTGTAACGAATGATCGGGGAACTCCGAACCTGCACACGATGGATTTCCAATCGAAGCTGGTTATGTTAGCCTCCCCTATCTTCGTCAAGGGTTCCGCCTCAATCCACTTGGTGAAGTAGTCAATGGCGACAATAAAAACTTTTCACTGTCCAGACGCGAGGGGAAGAGGCCCTAGTAAGTCCAACCCTCATTTGGGCAAAAGGAATGAGGCTCAACATGAGTGTTAGCTCGGTAGCAGTAGCTCGCAGGACTTGTGAGAAGAACTGGTACATTTTACAAGTCAAGACTGTTCGCCGCGAAAGTTGCTTTGATTCTCATTGATTTTAAAATTTGTTACACCTTTATGGGATTACAAATAAATTCAAATAAAAATCGCCTTTTTATAAGGCTTACAAAGAAAATCGAAAAGGAAAGATTAAAACTTTATACTTTTAGAACAAACGCGGGATCCGTTTATCGGACCCTCGCTTGCGTGAGTATCTTTGCCTGTGCCGGGGATCTTTGTCCGTGGACCGCCACATAATCCCGATCTAAGTGGAGATCCAGGTGTTAGATCTACGGATCTGGGGTGTTTATTTCACGAAGGAAATAAAATGCCGACGGGGATCGATCTCACGAAGGAGATGATCGCCAGAGTGGGTGAGATCTACTAGGAGAAATCATACATTGACCCTGAGTCTAAGATGCAGCTTAGACTTAAGGGTAGATCCACAAACCTGACCTAGATCGTTGCCAGTTGTTGAAGCACGAGATCTAAATCTAGATCTAAAAATCCCTCCTTTTTTACGTGGGGAAATTCAGATCTTGATTAGATCTAGAACAAAAAGGGTTATCTCACGAAGGAAATAGTAGCCCTTAGCGAGTGAAATCGACCAAGCAAAGTCACAGCTCTTCTAAGGACCAAAACGAAGTTTGGATTCGGAGGAATTGATTGTCGGAGAAGAGAATCGCTCGTCGGAGAGTCCGGATATGTGCAAAGGCTCTTGTAAAATTTCAGATCTGTGCTCCAAAATTCCAACTCACAGAGCTCTGGCAGTAAAAAATCCAACCCCTGGCAAATGAGGACCCCTGGGCCTATTTATAGGTGAAAACGTGTGAAAACAGGTGAAAACGGCGCAACTGG
>JBAKGM010000139.1:15005823-15016036 GCA_037177215.1 Asparagus racemosus
CAATAATTCAGAGCACGATGTCTTGCAAAAAGAGCCAGATTAATCCATGCATTAATAACTCATTTTTTGTTAATATCTTGAAAACTTATTCACTAAAATGGACTATTATGTTATACCCAATTGTTTTTTTTAAATTAAAATTCTTTTTTGTCCTTAGGGTTATTTTCTCGGAAGTTCCTCAAATCTTCAGTAATTTCATAATAATCCCTCATATAACTGAAATTACTCACGAGTCCCCCAAATCCTTTTTGATTGCGGATTTGTGGTGATAGTACAAGTGCAGTAGTTATGGGGTGTGCATTTATTGGTGAATGTACCAGACTAATTTTATGTACTATGGTCCGTACTGTTAAGGTTGGCAGTACAGTCAATTGTTTTGTACAAATCACCAATGAGTAAATAGAATTAGAAAATCATCAAAACTTATTATCCATCCATTTTCTCTAAAAAAGTCATGAAATGAGTTTCTTTAAAATTGAGTCACATCATCCAATAATATTATGACAACTCATCTCATCTCATTTCGTTTCTTCATTTTAGGAAGTGAACCAAACAATAAAAAGAGCCAATTATGGGAATATGTTTCTTATAATTGATTTCCTTGTTTTTTTTACAAACCAAACAGAACCTAAAAGAAATAGAGTGGCCGAGGCTTTTTGTGAAATCCCATCCTCTTCTTTAAAAAAAAGTCCCTCACGTCCTCTGGGGTGGTCTCTTAATGACCAAAATGCCCCTAAATGATGTGCTTCTAAACGCGAAAATTTGGGAGGATAAAGTGCACGTTATTTTTGTCATCGAGGGACTTAATTGCAACACCCCTCAATGATGTGCTCCTAAAAACATTTAATCATAAAACCTATGAGATACACAGATAATACTAGCCTGCGTGGTTAATTGCAGACTTTATTTGAGATCAAAATTCAAGACTGAAAAAGAATCCAGTCCCACAACCCGGCGAGCAGCCAAAGCAGACGCGTCCACTTCACCAACCTGTCCTAGCTTCCCCCGCTAAGCCCCGTGGCCGTTAGGTACAGACTAGGGGCGCCTTTATGCGATACCGAATCCGAGCCCTTGTCGCCTAGCTCCGTAATTCTTAACCTCCCCCCAAGGGCATTTTCGTCACATCTCGCTTCATATAAAACTGCCGACACCGTCGCCCTCGCTATTCAGCCTTCAGAGGTACGAAAGCAACCGACCGGGGGAGAGATAGAGATCCGCCATGGCCGTGTCCTGATCTCTCGTTCGAGGCCGAAACGCTAGGAGGCAGATCGTACGGACTCTGCTGGTACGAAAACCGCGATTATTTCTTCGATTTACCTTTCATTATTATTATATTACCGTGTTGTTCCGTTGAGGTCTCGGCGCCGATCTTGGGGTTTATTTTGTGTCCAAGCGCGCTTTAATCGGGCTCCAGATGCCGAGAATTCGCTTTCAGCGAAATCGGATCTGGATCCGATTCTCGAATCTCGAGAAGTAATCGAAAGGAATGTTTTGTGCGCAGAGTTTGAAGTACGTAAATAAAGAAAAAGAAAAGAAAAAGCGGGGCGATTCTTCGACAGAGCCGTCTGGTAAAGTTTTTTTTCCCCCTCTTATTTAAACCATTCGTTTATTGTGAAGTTGATTACTCTCTCTCATTTCGAAGAGCCGGCCTTTTTTGTGCTTGCTGTTGTCTGATTTCGTTTCAGCCGGTGCGCATAATTTAACAAACGCTGGAGGGGAAATAGACGACTTTTATGGTGAAAGAGGGGTCTTTTTGTTGTGGGTAATGGTAACGAGGAAGGAGGAGAAGCTAGTAGAGAGATGATGACATTTGCTTCTTGTAAAGAGGGAAAGGGAGGGATTGATCCTGGGAAGTACGTCAGATACACTCCGGAGCAAGTCGAGGCCCTCGAGAGATTGTACCATGAGTGCCCGAAACCGAGCTCTCTGCGTCGGCAGCAGTTGATCAGAGAGTGCCCCATCCTCTCTAACATTGAGCCTAAGCAGATTAAAGTTTGGTTTCAGAACAGAAGGTGCGTGTTTTTTTTGTTTTTTTTTTGGGTGGGTGCTGAAATGGGTATTGGGTTATTTGTTTTATTTGTTGCAATGTTTGTGTGTAATTGCTCTTTTTGTGACTTCAGATGCAGGGAGAAGCAGCGGAAGGAGTCCTCGCGGCTTCAGGCTGTGAATCGCAAGCTGACAGCCATGAACAAGCTGTTGATGGAAGAGAATGATCGACTGCAGAAGCAGGTGTCACAGCTGGTGTACGAAAATGGCTACTTTCGACAGCAGACGCAGACTGTAAGAGAAATTTCTCTGTTTCTTCGTGTTCTTTTAGGTTCTGCGAGTCGATGTTTATGTTGGGTTGCTAATATCTCAAAAGGATTAATCTTGTTTGAGTCACGAGCCCAAACGTATTCGACCATATGTATCCATGTACCTGTTTTTTTCTTTTTTTTTGTGTGAAATTAAATCCAATCTCATGCCTTTGGCTAACCTAACCTGCAAACTTGAACTGAATGGATGTGGGACACTTACTAAAACTTTACGACTCTTTGTTGTTCGTTTGCTTAGGCTGCGTTAGCAACCACGGACACGAGCTGTGAGTCAGTTGTGACGAGTGGTCAGCGCCATTTGACACCTCAGCATCCTCCGAGGGATGCTAGTCCTGCTGGGTAAGCTACACTGCTTTCTGATGATTTTGTTTGTTATCTTTTCTTTGGGGCATGGTTAAATGTTTATGTCTACTGGTGTCTGATTGTGTTTTCCGTAGACTTATGTCCATAGCAGAGGAAACATTAGCAGAGTTTCTTTCAAAGGCAACTGGAACTGCTGTTGAGTGGGTCCAAATGCCTGGGATGAAGGTTTGCCTATCTCTTATGCCTCACTATTTCTTCTATTTGATTTGGACTTGGAAAAACTTGTTCAAGAAAATCATTGTCGATTTTTTGAATCTTGTGCAGCCTGGTCCGGATTCCTTTGGAATCGTTGCTATCTCACATGGTTGCACTGGTGTGGCAGCACGAGCTTGCGGCTTAGTAGGCCTAGAACCTTCAAGGGTAAGCTTCTGAATTAGGTGATTTTTTTTTATCAAATTCCAAATGTTTTTATGCTTCTTGATGGTTGAGCTACTTGTTAGGCCTAACTTTCAAGTTTGTTGTAGGTTGCCGAGATCTTGAAAGATCGGTCGTCATGGTTCCGTGATTGTCGATCGGCGGATGTCATAAATGTGTTGCCAACTGCAAATAGTGGAACCATTGAGTTGCTGTACATGCAGGTAAATACATCTTAAAGTATGTCTTGACATATTTATCTTGGTACAAAATCTGAGGCCACCTTGGTGTCTTATAGCTCTATGCTCCTACAACACTGGCACCTGCTCGTGATTTCTGGCTGATTCGGTATACATCAGTTTTGGAAGATGGAAGTCTTGTGGTATGTTATGAGCACTAGCAAAAATTTTGCGTCATGTGTTGCCTATTACATGTCAAAAATTTGGTTGGTCTTATCTATTCTACGTGTTGTGCTTACTACATTTGACATGTGTGGTGAGATATTTAGGTATGTGAAAGATCACTCAACAGTACACAAGGTGGTCCAAGCATGCCTCTGGTGCAGCCTTTTGTCAGGGCAGAAATGCTCCCTAGTGGGTATCTAATAAGACCCTGTGAAGGGGGCGGGTCTATGATTCACATTGTTGATCATGTGGACTTGGAGGTTTATACATATCTTCTTCATTATATTCTAACTAGTTGATGTTCATATTTGTTTACATGCAAATGGCATATTTAATGAGTACTAAACTACTATTGGTCTGAACCAGCCATGGAGTGTACCCGAAGTTTTGCGGCCACTATATGAGTCATCTACTATGCTTGCTCAGAAGACAACAATTGCTGTGAGTAGATATCTTTACGACTTTAGAGCTTCATGAGTTTGAAGCAAATACCTGGTCGTGTTTTCTGCATGGTTCTTTATTATTTTAATACAGAAGCCCTAAAACACTACAGTTGTTGTTGCTGCACAAACTGCATGGTGGGACTCATGGTTTGCTAATGCTATAGTATCCCCCTGCTCACACTACTTGTTTTTGTTAATGCAGGCATTACGACATCTGAGGCAAATTGCACATGATATTTCTCATTCTAGTGTCACTGGATGGGGAAGGCAACCTGCAGCTCTAAGAGCACTTAGCCAGAGATTGTGCAGGTTGGGATATTGAGTTCTCTCATTTTCTTTGTCGGTTTGCTTCTCTACCAATTTTTATCCGGGAAACTAATCTGTGTAAGCTCTCAGGGGTTTCAATGAAGCTCTAAATGGCTTTTCTGATGATGGATGGTCCACAATCAATACTGATGGTGTAGATGATGTTGCTATCCTTGTTAATTCTTCGCCTAGTAAGATGATGAGCTCGAATCTTGGCTTCGTGAATGGCTTTCCATCTGTCACCAACTCAGTGCTTTGTGCCAAGGCATCCATGCTTTTGCAGGTGGGCATATAAAACTATTGTGTGCCTTACTTTGTCATGTAATTTCTGCTGGGAACTGCTAGAGAATGTGATGCCTATTTCACATGCTTATTGCTGTAGAGTATCAAATTATTAACCCTCAACCCTATTGCAACTTCGAAGTTTTAGTCTAGTGGAAGTGACTTAAGAATAATAATGAAATATAGTTTTTGAACTGTGAAAATTTTGTACATGTTATCTGTTGCATTGAGTTCACAATACAAAGGAACCTGTAACGAGTGTTGGAAGCTTTAGTACAACTTACACAAGTAAACAACTACAGAGGAAATTTATGCATTTTATTCTCAAGCATTCCACTTGTTGATCTTGAGTACAATTTGACAACTAAAGAGACATTTATACATTTATTTTCTCGTGTCTTACAAGTGTTGATAATGGACTTCATTTCGTTGGCATTGGTTGTAAAGACATAGATAAGCTTATCTTAGTCCTTAAAATGGATACAAAATTTGCTTTACATTGTCTTTTAGGTCTCTAGAAAATGAATATTTGCTGGCAATGAATGACAGGAGATATTGAAATCATATATTTGTATGGAAAACTAGTATTATTTGTATGTAAGAAACATTTTTGATCATTTAGTTTTAATAGGGGTTAATTTTAGAAACCCCTCTCAACTATTGTGGATGTCTCAGAAAACCCCCCTTAAGTATTTTAATTTGAGAAAACTCCCTCAAGCTTGGGCATATTATTGATAACCCCCCTCAATGTTGAAATTTCCAAAAAAAACCCCTCAACTATGGGGTGTCTCAACCCCCAACCCCACCTGCGAATCTTTCACACTTTTCTCAGCCCCCCCTGGATGTTGTTAAATCAAAATGTGAAATAACCGAAAAATCTTTTTGAAAAATTCAACCCATTTCAGATATAAAAAGGAAACCCCAACCAGTAAAAAAAGACCCCGAGCAAATTGCCATGCTCTCTCTCTCTCATCATGCAAAGATCAAGATAATCTTTTATTATTGAGAGGTATTTTGGTCTTTTCACGGTCACCTACTTGTCGCGTGACATGTTAGATCTAATGTTGTTAGTTTTCAGGGAATTAAGTGAGATAACATGGATTTTCTCGAATTTTCAATGTTGAGGGGGTTATGTACAAAATATGATCAAACTAAGGGGGGTTTCTAAAATGAACCCTTTTAAAAAAAAATGCTTATTGGGCGACATCATTTTAATTTGAACTGCAAAGCCATCAACAACTGCACTCCGATAGTAGGCTCTGCTCATTTGAAATGATTGTATTTGACAATGACATTGCTGAAGCTTATTTTTTCATTCAAGATTGTTTAGTTCTTTCCTAAAGAATGAATAAGTTGTAGTCACTAGTGTTAACATTATAGAAATAGTGATAAGCATTTATGATTGAAAATGGTTGATGATAAATGCTCTCATATTGCCTCACCATCGTGTGTTTTTTATTGTCCTATTAAATTTGTTTATTTATCTTGTTTCTAAAATGATATCCAGTTTTTGCTGGTTGTCGATTGTATATATAACATATCTGTCAAATCTAACCTTTTCTCTCACAGAATGTCTCCCCAGCATTGCTCTTAAGGTTCTTGAGAGAACACCGATCAGAATGGGCAGACAGCAGTATTGATGCTTACTCTGCTGTAGCTGTCAAAGCTACTCCTTGCACTTTACCGGCATCTCAGTTTGCAGGCTTTGGGGGCCAGGTTATACTTCCTTTGGCTCATACACTTGAGAATGAAGAAGTAAGAAATCATTCTTTATTACTTAAATGTCATTATCAGTCATTTACCAACTTTGTGGTGTTATTCATTTTTCTGTGATTCTGTTGTGCACCGATTTTGTGGTGTTATACATTTTTCTGTGATTCTGTTGTGCTTTTCTGTTTTCCACTCATTTCTATGTTGTTATCACTGTGTTTACAGTTCTTGGAGGTCCTTAAGTTAGAGAATATCGGCCATATTCAGGATGCTCCTATACCTAGAGATCTGTTTCTCCTTCAAGTAAGTCAACTATGCACGTGTCACGTTTTTGTTGTCCTGTGAGACAAATTTGACAGTGGCGACTTCTCATGTTTCTTTAAATTTCAGTAAAAATATGGAAGTTAAAAGCGATCACCTTGGCATCATTTTCTGATGTCATGTGAAAAATTTAGAACATCTTAGTATTAAGATTAAATATGCTGAACCAAGAGTTTGTACATCAACCAATATCGTTTGGACGTTTATGTTTGTAAGATGAGAAAACTAATATTTGCACTGCAACTAGAATGAATAAGAAAACTGAATTGTCTTCAACTGGAAGTAGATTATTTGCAAGACAATTGTATTTATTTGTGGCTTCTCAAAATAAATTCGTTTTAGTTTTTGGAAGTAAAGTATTTAAATGTAGGGATGGGGTATGATGCTCATGTTATCAACTGTTTTCACAGGTCTGCAGTGGCGTGGATGAGAATGCTATAGGGACCTGCTCTGAGCTAGTCTTTGCCCCAATTGATGCATCTTTTGCAGATGATGCCCCTTTATTGCCTTCTGGTTTTCGTATTATTCCCCTCGACTCTGTGAATGTAAGTCATTTATAACAGCGACATGGAATCAAGTATCTAATTGTATGTTGATATATGTTAATTACTAATTACAATATTTCTTTTGTGAACTAGTCTTTGGAGTTTAACTTCATTATGTGCATTCTGGACCCCTTTATTTTGTCATTACAAGATATTTTCTGATGCAGGAAAACTCGAGTCCAAATCGCACTCTAGACCTTGCTTCTGCTCTGGAAGTTGGACAAACAAAAAGCAAAGTTGGTGGTGATTCAACTGGCACTTGTGGTAGCATGAAGTCTGTGATGACAATAGCATTCCAATTTTCTTTTGAAAATCACCTCCAAGAAAATGTGGCGACCATGGCAAGGCAATACATCCGCAAGATAATATCATCTGTCCAGAGGGTTGCTTTGGCACTCTCACCTTCTCGTCTTGGTTGCAATGGAGTGCTCCGCCCACCACCAGGAAGTCCTGAGGCAGTCACACTTGCTCGGTGGATCTGTAATAGCTATAGGTAAGACATCAATCCATTGCAACACCATAAAATTTAGTGTAAAGAAACATATTGCATGTGGTATGTGTGTATTTTTTGTATGTTGATCACCTGTTTAACTTTATTTTTTTGATATATTATGGGTTGAGCTACTCGCACGGCACACCAAAAATATTTTCTGGTTAGAATCTTAATGGTGGCTGACTCTGAAATAATTAAACCCTCTTCAGCCTAACACAGAAGTATTACATGTTTAATGTTTATGAGCATAGTATCAGGATGGGTCAGTCTTTCCTAGGGTGGAACTCTTCAGATATATAAATTTCTCCCAAGCAACCTAGATATCATGGTATCAAGATGGAATCACCTCTAAAACTTTAACTTAAAAAAAAGGAAGAGATAAGAGAGGAAGGGGAGGGGAAGGACCTGTCATAGATTGTGTTAGCTCAAATTTCACCAGTTCATGCAGTAAGACCTACGTAGATGCTACTGACAAACAGAAATAATATTTTCTTCAATTATCTTATATAACTTCTAATTATTGGTCAGGTGTAATTCTGGAGTTGATCTTCTTAAACCCACTGCTGAAGGAAGTGATTCACTTCTTAAAACACTTTGGCATCATGCAGATGCTATTATGTGCTGTTCTCTGAAGGTTTGCACACCTTTCTCCAGTTTTTTTTATTTTGCTAATGGCCAGCAAGATTTCATGATAATGTTTATGCTCTTATTTTTCTTGAAGCTTTTACAAATTTTAATAATTTTTATTAGGGAAAATTGCCTCTAGCCTATTGAGATTTAAAAGTAATGCTTCCTCCCCCCAAGAAAACAATCTAATGTCTTTACCCCCCTAAACTTTGAAATTTTATAACTACACCCCTTGTCAAACATTCTTAATTATTTTGAAAATACCCTTTCCAATTTTTGATTTCAACCTCACAGCAACCCTCCACCACCTCTCTCCTTGCCTTGCCCCTTCGCCGCTTGCCGGTGACTCTCCTGTGCTGCCTCTCACCGTCGACCTCTCCTTTGGCAAACTTAATGATGAAAACTTTCCAATTAGAACAGTAATTCCACAGTAGGAAACGGTCCGCAATCAAGGAGAGATTACCATTTAATTTGTAATTTGGTAATTCAAGTACGGGTTCAATTCCTAGTGATATTGGTGAAATTATTTCATTAACGCGTCTCTGGCTCAATAACAACGAGCTTGTAGGCTTAATCCCTGAGAATTTGATATCTTTGCATTAGCTCCAATCATTGCGAGTGGATAACAATAGGCTAATTGACGCAGCACAAGACGTTAAGCGATTATTAATGCAATTTGAATCCAAGCAAATAAGCAATGAGATCTATAGTTGTAATAATAATCAGAATAATTATGAATTCCTAACAATTTATAACAATGCAAAACTAATCAATGGAAGTTATGATTGTGGTTAGAATTCAACCTGAGGGATGAAGAATCCATATCCAAATCATATAAAATCTATATTCAAATCTGAAATTAATTTGACTCCTCGACAACAATTGTGATCTTGCATAGGAACTGAGAACAGTTGATTCAACTACTCAGATTGACTCCAACAAATACCTGAGAACACAAAGACAACCATATCCAGAAATAATATAAAATCAGCGTAATAAATCTTGGTTAAGAAATGCTTCTAATGTCAGCGAAGATCTTGTTAACTAGAGTCGAAGTCGCCGAGGTCAGGTTGGGGCTTTGAGAACTACGTTGGAGACACCGTTCATGTGAACAGTAGCCAGAGCAGGGCGTGAACAGTAACCGGAGCCGACGCTGAAGATGGAAGACCGCGTGAACTGCGGTCAGAACAGGATGTGAACAGTATCGCGTTACTGTTCTCGTGAATAGTGATGGCGAGGGTAAATGACAACTCACATGCCTTAGATGACATTGCAACTCACTTGTAAAATAGGTGACAACTCGCATGCCAAAGTTTCTCTTACAAAATATCGTTTCTCAAAATTCATAAATCATCGTCTGCCTCTTTCAAGAGAGATACAAATATTTATAAGAAAAGAAAACAAATCCTGGAGATGACAAATAATATCTAAACTGAAAATATTATCCAGTCTAATCCTAAAGCTAAGATCAAATGATCTCTCAAATTGAAATATTATCCAAACATGCTGATAATCCATCAAACAAACATCTAACTACAAGATAAATCTTATCTAAAGAAATTTGCAGCTGTATCTACAGCTGATCCCTATCACTAATAGTTCCAATTCCAATGGTTAAATTCAACTTACAAATGCTTATAATTCATTTTGTTAGTCTATTCTGGGGTTTCTTGTTAACCAAAGGTAACTGCACTCTTTGATTTTCTCAGTAGTGCAGGCTTTGACAAAATCATTGTCTGGTGAGGATCCTTGTTCTACGTGCATTGGGTATATCTTGTTCTAATGGTAAGTTTTACTGATTAATTTGGGGGAGGAGAGGTGACAGTGGGAGGCAGCCCAAGATAGATCCCCGGCAGGTGGCAACAGGAGTGGGGCAAGGAGAGGGGTGATAGCTGAGAAAGGTTGAGAGGTTGAAGATGAAGATCTGCAAAAGGTTATCTTTGAGATAATGTGAAATGTTAGTGAGGACAAGGGGTGCAAGTGTAGAATCTCAAAGGCTAGGGAGGTAAAGATATTAGATTCTTTTCTTGGGGGGGGGGGGGGGGGAGAG
>JBAKGM010000139.1:15016046-15045807 GCA_037177215.1 Asparagus racemosus
CCCCTCAAACCCCAAGGGGCTAAGGCAATTTTCCCTTTTTATTATTGAATTAAGTTCAGGTTCAAGTCATTCAGATAATCCTCTGTTATCAACCTTTTTAGTCCTTCAGTCTTGTCGTTTATGTCGGTGTCCGTTTTTTAACCTTAATATGATTAGCACCTTTTTCTATTTACTCGACAGTTGCATCTGCTTGTACATGCACACAGGTCATGTGACACTTGCTGTTATTGAACAGATCCTGCTCATCAAGAGAAGTTGTTTCGTCCTCTTTTTCATATAGGTTCACCTAAGTTTTCCTTGCAGGAGAGGAACCCTGCTCTTCCCCCCTTGAGTCCTGCATAGTCCTCCCTATTGCAACTATATCATAATTTTATTGTATTCTAGACCATTAGCTGCTTAGAGGAATGTCCTTCCTTAAAGAAGTACATGTTTTTGTAGGAATTATGATAGAGAATCTTGTATGCTAGGAACAATACTTTGTAAATATTCGAAGCAGCAATGTTAATGGAATTGAAAGGGGGAAAATAGGAAATTTAAAAGTTGGAGAAGAACTGTATTGGAGACAAAATTTATGGTTATATATGTCAAAGAAACTTATAGCCGGAGGGCATGATTGTTTCATGTATTAGCAAAAGTGATATTTTTACTTCGGAAATGAGCAGCTAGTTTTAAGGCTTATGGTCTCTAGATTTTGAAGGTAACTATCACACTAAAAATCTATCATGATTTCATGATTGAAATAAGTACAATTTCTTCGGAACAAATCAAGTTATTATACAAATATAAGGATCTTTGTTATAATAAGCTATATTTAGAAGATAAAAAGGGAATTGGCGGGAAAGACAGATGGGAGCTAGTGGGCTCAGGCTAGGAATAGAGAATAACGGTTAAGAACTGTGACAACTATCCACTAACATATATAAGAAAGGTAACGAAGTAAGGATCCTATCAGAACCGTCCCTATAGGATTGTGATGGTTTGCATAATTTGCATCATAGATAGAAGAGATAAAATTCCCAAACTAACCCCCAATCACTCGTGAATGGTATAGATCACTCTATTCTATTCTATGGGGGTGTTCTGGTAGAATCTGCACTCGAAGTTAACTAAATTAAGAATTATCTAATATCTAAATACCGCTACTAAGTTGTTTAGTATAACTTGGAGGAGAAAAGATATTCATATGAGGACATAATTGCCTTCTTGGAGGCATAGTAGAAATTTGTATATGATGCTCAAAATTTTGGAAATTTGACAAAGGAAGGTGCAAACTGTCTTTGAATCTGCTTGATGATGTGATATTTCAGGTTCTCTTACTGTAGCAATAATCTACGAGACCACGAGGCCAGAGATAATAAAGTGTGTGTCCTAAAATGATGCTTGATTTTCTCGAATGTCCGTCAAGTGTCTAGGAGTTTTCCTTAAGTTTCCAAGTGACTGATGTGTAGAAATTGATATGGGTAGATCATGTATAACTCTTGTATATGAGGCGAACTGTCCATCTTACGTATAAATGGGGATCTCAGCTTTCTTTGATGAGGCAGCTCTGATTGGTCAGTTTGCAAGTAGGAGTGGGAAGTGTTGGTGCACGACACCTGCAACCCGACACCGATTATAGCGCTCATCAGTGCGGAATCATTGCCTGCGAAAGCAATAAAGCCACAGAAAAAATGAACAAGAGCACAAAGACAAGGGATTTACGTTGTTCGGGGATTGCCTCCATCCATGGGGATTGATTTGAGTCTTCTTTTATCCTAGAGACTACAATATAATCTATTCTGGTGATCTAGATAGATCCCACACGAAGCCCTGTCTCAACTTCACCAAAAGATCTCTCACAAACCCTAGTTTTCTCCACTTAGTTCTCTCTACTTTTCTCTTACAATATGCAACTCTCCTTGGCTTGTTCCCCTATAATCCTAGATCTAGAAGGCCCCCCTAAAACCGGATACAATATCATATAGGAGTCCTAACCTGAATAGAATTCTGAAACAGGCCAAATCTAGAAAGAATCAATGAAACCAGTCTGACCGACTGGTCGGACCGGCTGGTATACCGGCGAGGACGTCTGCCGGTCGGACCAGCCGGTCCCGCAGCTGCCGCTTGTCGTTTCACCTCGTTCTACCTCGTTTCGCTTCTCGCTTTGATTCCGACTCTTCTGTTGTCTCTAGGGCTGAAATACAAGGCTATTTTCCAACATGTAGTTTCTTAGTAATTAGTGGCCTTGTTGACATCGATACATATATAAATGCCACAGGCTGATACGCAGGAAGTTCCAAAAGATACGAACAGCACAGGTGTCAAACATGTGTCTACATCACAATAGAAATGCCTGTGCTATATAATTGATGACTTTTCTACCTTTGGTTTTCTGCCATTTTATGTTTTTAATTACCTGAAAACTTGATTTTAAGCCTTCAGCAGTAACCCTCTCTGCACATACATCTTTCTTTGATTATGCTGCATCAGTTCTGCCAATAGAGCAGAGTTTTCTGATAATTTCAATGGTGAATAATCCATGGTCGAATGCCATGAATCACACTATAACAGGATCGAGGAAAGAGTAAAACATAAGTTCTCTCTCCTGCAAAGTTGTTTTCTTTTAGCGTGCATTCATAATAAATGTGTTGTTTTCGTGCATACAAGGTTCATCTACATTCATTTGATCATCACAATCCATTACAATTTTATGGCATGCATTCCATCAACAATATTCTAAAGCTAACTTCTTATGAAATGTTTAGCTGTAGTCAGAATGTCAATCCACCAACATAGCATGGTTTGCAGTCAGTATATTCTATAACCGACTTGGTATGAGATGTTTTATGTATGTGTAGTAAGAATAAGTCAGAAGTGTCAAATGCAGACAAAACATGGTTCTTAGGTACGTGCGTTATGGTATGATACAATATTTTGCCGATAGAAAAGGAGGAAGTTGAGTATTCATCTTCAAGCAGAAAGTATTAGCAGGCCATGGCTCAATAACCTCTCTCATTGCCTGAGTGCCAATAAGAAAAGCAGTGAGATCATCACCTTTTAAGGACACTGAATGGCTTTATCCAATCTGGAAGTTGATGTGACCTTGGAATTTGGAGGTCTTCAGTTTCTCCAAAGTAAACAATATGGTTAAAAATGCTTCCAATCTAAAGGTTGTTGCAGGGATGCAAGGGTTCATAGCGAATGTTATCATGACAAAGGGATATCAAGAATGCATCCAGTTAACAGTACACTTCCTATCAATTTAGAGGGAAAGAATTCTTTGAACAATGCGTTCCATTCTGGTTTGCGTATGTATTGCAACGCAGAGGACTTCAGTTCCCTGTCACAGATCATCATCTTTCCTATATAAATGGATTTCTTTTCGTCTAAGATACATTAGGAGATTGCTTCCTTCGTTCCATGGGCCTAAAATGTCTTTCTAATAATTAGTGACTAAATTGCATGGTTAATGTTTTTTTCCTGCTTACTTGGTGGCCTACAAGATGTTTGGTTGGAATTAAATAATTTGTCATAGGTAAGTTAACATATGCACACAAGAGAGCATAAAAAATGAAATTTTTTCAGATTTGGAATTACCAATATCATGATTGTAGAGGATTTTCTTACCTCTGACATATCCAAACACTCACCTGAAACTGACTGGATCATTTTCCCAAAATCTGGTTCAAATCACATTTCTGTGATTTTATTGGACATCTAAATGCATTCCAACGAATTGCCGTAGGCTCGTTGCCTTATTTCCTTTTTCCTCTGTTCCTTAGAGTTGAAGCTGTTTCCTTATAACAGATCATAATGTTTCTTGTTGGTAATTTATATTTGATAGAAATCTGCCACCTCGAGAAAGCCAGTAAGCTTGACGATTATACTTAAAAATCGGTCAATTCTTTATCGAGCCTTAATGACCTTGGCTCATGCTCAATAACATATTCCATTTTGATGGCAAGATGTGTAGTTGATAACTTGAAGTTGCGATTTAGTAAGTATATGTTTGGTGTTGATGTTCCTCTCTTTATAATTATGCCTGTTGGAAAGACATGGATGCTAGATAATTAGATTATATTCGATATCAATTCTGATCCAATGAATGATGCTTACCTCTTCTGGTCATCTTTTGCAGGCAATGCCGGTTTTCACCTTTGCAAACCAGGCAGGACTTGACATGCTTGAGACAACTCTTATTGCCCTTCAAGACATTACTTTGGAGAAGATATTTGATGACCAAGGCCGGAAAACCCTCTGCAACGAGTTTCCAAATATTATGCAACAGGTCTTTAACTCTTAACACCCATTTATAAAGTATAAATAGGGTTTTCTAAAGTTACCCCTTTCAGTCTGGTCAGTATGATGCCCCATTCAAATCTTTCAGAATTTGTATGACTACTTTGAACATATTAAAAATTTTCATATACACCTCAAAATAACTGAAATAGCCTTCAACCCTGTGTGAAAACAAGGGGGCTATTAAAGTAAATATTTTAAGGAGTTATTTTATTGAAGATTTGAGGGGTTATATCAAAGTAAAGGAGATTGGAATGTATGATTAAAAACCCTTTCAAGCGTACATTCCGATTCTAAAATAAAGGAAATAAATCTTGAATAGAAATTGACTTCATGTCTAAAAGTGCCTTTGTTACCTCAGTTTTACTAGTGGTCATTGTTCATTACATTAATGGTGCACTAACTGGATCTCTACCCTTGGATCAGCGTACAAATCGAGCAGATCCAAAAGTAGACATCTTTTTGATGGACCATTTATTAACCGAGACCTGTGAATATTTCCTTCTAAGAGAGATCATTTATCTCAATGAATTTTTTATCATCGTCTAATTTTGAAATTGCTCTTTGCTTTTTAACTTTTATATATCTTCCCAGTAATTGTTTGCACTTTTTCTTTTTAACTTTGAAAACATTTTATTTCGATTAGCAGGGTTTTGGGTGCCTTCAAGGAGGTATATGTATTTCAAGCATGGGAAGGCCAATATCTTATGAGAGAGCAGTTGCGTGGAAGGTGTTGAATGATGAAGAGGAAGGTCACTGCATTTGCTTCATGTTCGTTAACTGGACCTTCGTTTAGATGAAGTTTCTAAACCAAAAGCAACAGATGCAGCAAATGAAATGATCGTAAATTATCTTATATATGTATGCAAGTATCTACTTGTACTTTTGATGTGAAGGACGCCCCTATTTTAAACTTAAAACCCACTCTTTCTTACTTTTGGTTCTTGTATGTATGAAAAAAATGCCTTTTTTATTTTTGGGATTTGTTTTATATGTTTCTATGAGTGGTAGTTGTGCTAAGGAGTTTTTATGCAGGGCTGGTAACTGTTTTTCCTCTGAAATTTAGAGCCTACTTTCTGTAGCTTTAAAGGTCCTACTGAAGCAGTTGAGTCCCAAGGAAATGCAAATGTTCTTTTTTTTCTTTTTTTCTTTTTCCCTTTTTCCCTCTTTTTGGTTAATTTTTGAACCTTGATCAGCAGCTGCTAACAAGTATTTTTGTACTACTGATCTACTTTTTTATTTGTTGGCAAAGTTCCGGTGAGGGAATTGTTTGGAAATGATGTATGTATGCAACTTCATCTCAATTTTCTTGCTATTTGTTCTTGTTTAGTCGCCAGACGTATGTAGTCGATTAGAATGACAAGTTGAATCCTTTGTTTGTTTAAATTGATTCGTGAGTAATGACCCTACATATTTGAGTCTGATGACACAAAAAATAATACCAATTTGTACTCTAATTAACTATTCTTAAAATTGATTACGTATCTCTAAACGAGGTTGAGTTAGGTTATTTGCCCACATCGTCACCTCACAGGGCTGGTTGGTTTGTGCACCACATTTCTAAGGATTTTATTTTTCATGTAACGGATTTTGAAAAATCTATACTAAATCTTGTTTGTTTGCGATGGATATTGAAGAGGATTTGCATGAATGATAAAATCTAACTTGTTGTATCATAGAAATGACCAAGTGTTAATCCCGTTTCAGGAGATGACATGTGTCTCAAATTAATTGTACACCAACCCGATCCAACATCATGAAGCCCGAGTCGAAAGGCGTCCTCACTCGGGTCACTCGGGCCCTACTACTAAAATCAACCTAGTGCATTATCACTCAGTTAACCGAGTCGAGAAATGGCCTCATTCAGAACGGTCGAGTCGAAAGGTGTTTTTTCGTGGCCTCTCTCAAAAAGCCGAGATGAAAGGCGGTTTTTCTCGAACCCATCGATGATAGCCAGTCATCATAGCATTAAATGCACGGTCGGAGTTATCATTACACACCGCTGAAAGTATTAATGACTCATTGGATGACATCAGCACATTAATTCCCTTGTCACCGTCACATTAATCACCAAGGTTACTCAGACAACCCACTGCCGACACCTGTAAAGTATTAGCTGAATACGCTGATTGCTTGAACTCAGCCGAAATTACATAACTATCCTTCTGGATCTACTATAAATAGGCACATTGCCTACTGCATGAAGGTACACAATTTTCACACAACGACATACAATAATCATACTTTCTTTCTTCTTTCTGAGATTAATACTGACTTGACCGGCGGAGAAACCACCGGAGAACACAACTCCGATCCTTTTACGTATTGTTTGTATGTAGGATCAAACATTCTGCTCAATAATCAACCATCAAAGAAGATTGAGGGACCCTAAACTCTCCATAACTGACACTAAACCCTACTGTTAAACATCTGACATCAACACTATTGAATATTTATTTATTTTTTGTTGTGCATGAAATTTGTCAAGAATATTTGAGTCAAATGACGAATACCATTGAAATTAGTGGCAATTTTCTCAGATCACATTTGACGCATCTATCTATCCAATGTGACGATCCCAAATTCCTATCATGAAAAATGCTCGAACAGTACATTTGTTAAAAGTGTAGGATCTTTAAACTTGTTGGCTCTGTTTTTCAATGCGTAGCTGTAAAATCCCCACTACATTTTTAGAACCAAATCCGTACTCAAAATCCAACATCTTTTTATGACCTAGCCAGGAATCAAACCTAAGACCGTGGAATGAGAGCCATATTAGAACCTTCCAAGTGGAAATCTAACATCTTTTAAATGACTATTGTTAGAATATAAAACTATGAAGGCTCGTGGAGAAAGATCACTTGACTCTACATGGAGTGATCAACGATCAGAGGAACTGGGTGGCTGCGGCAACGGAGAAAGACAGCACATGGGTGGCAGTTGAGGGACATTCTCGTCCTTTTGACCCAAAGGGCAAAAAAGTCATTGAAGCATATTCAAATGAAGGGGATTCTATGTTAGCAAGTAAGGCAGGCGAAGAGATAATATCAATTCAACCTTCAGAAAAATAGTGTGAAGATTTCGTGATTGGAATTTTGTGGGGTGGAGTGATATGTTCTCTTTGGTCTCTTCTTATGTTGGTATCTTTTCTGTATTTGTCATCCTATCCAATTGATATACCTCTCCATGGAAGGTATTTTACTTGGTCCAACCACAGAGCTAATCTTATCATGGCTAGATTGGGCAGATTTCTTGTTTCTGGAGACTGTGATTCAAAATTCCCTTCAAGCCTTCAATTTTCTATTCCCTCAAAGTTGCTATGATCACTGCCGTATCATCCTTGATGGTGGGGGAATTCCACCAAATGCCTCTGTCTATAGATTTGAGAGGATTTTGTTCCTTTCATCTCTTCATGCTGGTCAAAATTTTCTTGCCAATGGAGTTCTGTTGCACATTTCCTTTTAAAGCTCAAGCTCATTAGAAGGATAATGAAATCGTGGAAAAGGAACATTGTAGGCTCTATCCATTAATAAAAAAAAGGCTTCTATCCTTGATAGCATTGATTCCCTTGATAAGATTGAAGAGTCTAGATCTCTTAGCACTAAGGAGTTGAATATGAGAAATGATTTCAAATCAAAATACTCTTCTATTATTAAGGAAGAGGAAGTCTATTAGCTGCAAAGATCCAGAATCTAGTGGCTTATAGAGGGTGATGCGAACACTAATTTTTTTTCTCTCCATAAATCTCCTTCTCATCATAGAAGGAAGAATTATACTGCTTCTCTTGTGCATGGTACTCTTTTCTCTTA
The DNA here is from genome assembly GCA_037177215.1 of Asparagus racemosus. Lineage (NCBI taxonomy): Eukaryota > Viridiplantae > Streptophyta > Magnoliopsida > Asparagales > Asparagaceae > Asparagus > Asparagus racemosus. The sequence goes on from JBAKGM010000139.1 coordinate 15,024,134, forward strand.
ACAGACTCTGATAAGAAAGATGCTTTCTATGAACATTATACTAATATTTTTGGTAATATGCACACTTTTTCTATTAATCTAGATTGGTCACACTTGTATCTAAATCAACATTGTGATTTATCATCACTTGAAGCACCTTTATTTGAATCAGAGATTAAACAAGTAGTTTTTGGCATGAATGCGAACAAGGCCTCAGGACCTGATGGTCTCTCTATGCTTTTTTATTAGACTTTTTGGGATACTCTCATGGAAGGCAATGTTGCTCTCTTTCAGGCTCTGTATGAGGACTCTACCTCTCTACATAGATTCAACATGGCAACTATTATCTTGATTCCTAAAATTCATGATGCCTCTTCTATCAGATACTATAGGCCTATTCGTCTCCTAAGTTGCATCTTTAAAATTTTTACTAAAGTCCTAGCCAACATGCTAGCTCCTTTTCTACATTTATTGGTTGATAAATTTCAGACATCTTTTCAAAGAAATAAGTCTACTCTAAACTCCATCTTGGTGGCTCATGAGATGATCCATAAATGTTCTTAGATCAAAAAAGTATTTGCTATGATAAAACTAGACTTTTTTGATTCTATAAGCTTTGATGTCCTCTTACAGCTAATTGAACATAGTGGCTTTGAAAATAAATGGTGCACATGGATATCTAATATCCTCTCATCTTCAAAATGCTCCATCCTTATCAATGGTTCTACTACTGCAACTAGGGGTGCATTCGGTTCGCATACGGTTTGGATATGACACTTACCATATACATATCCACTTTCTAAAAACGGATACGGATATGGATACGGATATTCATCGGTAAGAAAAAAACATGACCATATCCGCACTAAACGGAAACGAATACGGTTCGGATATTAGATAAGCGGATACGGATACAATATGAATATTGATCGGATATTTAGGAAACGGGTATGAATCGGATATGTAAAAAAATACATAGGATTATAATATTTCGCACACTAAATATAACTAAAAAAACATCCATTTACTAAATATAATCACTATAAGTTTATTCAAGTATATATAAATTGACACCTCATAGACATAAATACTAGTCCTCATGTAATTCTCAAGTCTAATCCAAACAACAACAAAAAATGCAGAAGCCACATCCGGATATCCGAACCGTATCCGTATTTTCGACCCGAAAACCGTATCTGAATGAAAATCAAACAAAAAAGTGCAGAAATCGTATCTGGAAAAAGTGTAGAAACCGTATCCGGATATCCGAACCGTATCCGCAATTCCGACCAGAAAACCGTATCCGAAACCATATCCGGATGAAAAACCAAAATCATAACCGTATCCGAAACCATATCCGACCGGTTTCACTTTTTGCCTACCATATCCGCTTTCTAAACGGATACGGTTGCGGTCGGTCCGGATATATCCGGACCGATTTGCACCTCTAGGTCTCAGACTACTTCAAGGGTGGCGTTTTAAGACTAAATTATTTCAAGAATAACTAAACGGGTAAACCTTTAAAGATAAATTAATTAGATATTGCATCACAAAATCGAAGAGCTCATACTGTCCATTGTGAGTTAAAAACGTGTAGACAGTAAATAAGATTTCATCAAGTTATTGTAGGTTTTACAATCATCAGAGAGAACAGCTGTCCACATTGAAACGGTTTACGCATGTAATTTTTTAAATTTTGTTCAGGACTTGGGAACATTTTGATCGCGAGAAAGAGCTAGAAGTGATTGTCTCAGATGTAAAGGACGTGGATAACGCAAGGTATTTCAAAATAATGAAACTTGAGATTACTGGTTTAAATAATCCAAATATAATTGACATCCTTACCCTAAAAGCCAGGACTGTAGTGCAAAGATTTACCAAATAACACTCATTAGTAAGGATACAGGATTAATTGTGTATAAGACTCTTGTCCTATTGCCCAATTGCGTATGAACTCCCAACTCCCAGTGATTCTATTGGTGTGGATAAGCCATGTACTATTTGTCAAGTGCGAATAGACCCATAAGTTAAATTTTTCTGCTCTTAGTTAAACGAATCACAGAAAGTTTATTTACGGGTCTATCCGTACTTAGGCAATAGTACAAAGGATCTATCCGCAATTACCCCTTAAAAATATCCTATCCATATACAAAGGTTAAATCTAATGACATTAGTTTAGTCTTCTTCTTACAAGTGCTCTCCTCATTCAGAGATAAGGTTAGGATTTCAATTTCAATTTCAATTTCTTCAGGTTAGAAACTTGCACCTTTGTAAATTTCGTATGACCATACTTACATATGGATTCTGGCACAGATGAACAGGATGAAAATAGAGGACATAAAATTTCTACATCATCTACAGCAGCAGAAAAGGGTAGACACTGTTCAGTTTTGTGCCCTGCTACGGCAACAGTGCATGCTTAAAGGCTTGAAGCCATACATTGACATAATGAGGACAGCTCTCTCTCCGCACGGTCAACAATCACCTGACTTAAGTCCATGTCTCATATATATTTTTGGCTAAACAGTACTTATATATCCTAATATTTTACTATCTTTACACTTAGATATCTTAAGTTGTAAAGAGTAGCATAAAAGGACTCCAAGTTGCCCACAGTTAGAATTAGGCTAACACCGTTAGTTTTTGACGAAAACGCCCTCCATTAAAATATTAGTAATAAATTAAAGAGATATGTAAAATGGTAATTAAAGCAATAACTAAGGGCACTACAATAATAAAATTCATGTGTACTATGCACCTGAAAATAATCCTAGGAATATTCTGTTATCTATTTAACAGAAGGTAGCAATATGCTACTTTTTTACAACTTAGGATATTTTTATACTATTTTTTACAACTTAGAGTATTTAAGTGTAAAAATATCGAGACATTAGGGTATTTAAGTGTAATTTAGCCCATATTTTTTTCGCGCGCTAAACTTGTTTTTGCTTGTCCCAAGAATTCTTCGTAGTGTAAATTCAAAAGAAGTCATTATTTTTTTCACCAGAGACAACGCATAGAAAATTTTACCGGTCCCTCCCAAGCTCGATGAAAATTTTTAGTAGAGTATTCTGCATCTCTGCAGCTTAACCAACGCCTCAACAGCGTATTAGTTTAATTTCCTCCCCTTAAAAGCAACATCTTGAACGACATAAGACGTGTTCACACTAAAGAAATAATTAAGACCACCTTCACTAAAGAAATACTTAAACTGATCCCAGCTGTGTTCAAACTCAATAATACACTCAAGCACCAACAATACCAAGGTGGAAGATCATGTTAATATGTGATCATTGGAGGATAGCAAACATAATACATGCACGCCTAAGTCCACAGCTCAGAGGTCCACGCATCTCAAAGCCTACTTGTTTTCTCTTTTCCCCTTTGGATTTTGGTAGTCTCAGTCCACAACCCTTTGAGAAAAAGACTTTGACACTAGCTTTTCCTTTCAACAATGTAAAGAAGATGAATACCACTTTGAGACTACAACTTGCAAGCTGAGTGTGGAGCCCACGCTCCAAACACAATCCTGGGATAAGAGAGGTTGGTAGATATTCAACCCAATCCACTGATAGCAGAGTATCATCTACTCTTCAGTTCTTTCTCCTCAAGAAACCAAGTCAAAATTGAACTGTAGATTTTTCCGGCAGCTCAACGACCAGTCGATCTCAATCGAACTCTACGTGGATGTGAAATCACAACCTCCACCAGATCTTTGTGCGAAAGCCCATATCACCGTCAAGAAATCGTTTTGCTACATAAAACTGCCATCATCAGCTCAAATTTGCACCACAAATTGTCACTGTCATAATCAACATCATCAAGTCTTTCCTCATCCGAATCTGCTTGCGAAGACTGTGATCTTAAGAAAAACTTTCCGATAAGTATTGAACAAATATTTTAGAAGACCAACATGCCAGTTCCTACCTTTAGAGTCCACACATTTAGCAACCGATACAAAATTAACACAACAAGATAGCAACAGTGACATTCCGAGGACGCTACGTAAGGAAATCTAGCGGATCATAGAACATACTGAGAAAAGAAAACTGATGAAAATTCAAATGACTCCACATACTAAGATACGCAAGTGATGTACTTCTAAGATAAGCATGGGATGTACTTGGCATTTGCCAAAGACCATTTCATCTATAACCGTATACTTGTCGAACTACAACTTGCACAAATAATCATCGCTCATGCCCAAAAAGACCACAACAGGAAGAACAAGAATGCAGGGCTCATACAAGATATTGTTACAAACTGGAAGTTGCCATGAACTATGTAGCAAAAATGGCTATGTTTATTTTACTACCAATATATTCTTTGGAGAAACAAGATCAAGAAGGACGTCTGATGTTGTAGTTCAGCCGACGCTGTATTTAGGCCACCAGAAGCAAAATCTTGATGCTGGTGAGTCCTAAAGAGCGGATGGCCAAGTCCTGAATCATCTCAGCATGATACCTGCGTGACTCGATCAGCTTTTGTTTCAAAACCAGACCTCGTACAGGGTAGAACCAACTTGTAACTTGCAACTCTGTTATCAATGTGGTATAATTCATCTACTGGACAAATTTCTTTATTCTATTAATAGCAAGGTTTGCTGTCTTGTTGGTCGGCTCCAAAACAAGGGCATGCCTAAAATCTGCAGGCACATAATAAGTGAACCAATGATCAACCAAATTTCTGAAATGAAATGTATGCATGTACTAAGACAACCCCAAATAGCCTCCCGTGCATCGTGACATGAAATATGCACAAGTGTGCACATGTTCATGCACCCCCACCTAATCACTCACACGTACCTTCAATTGCCTCTTTGTAATAGCCCAGCATCTCCCTTGCAGTTCCTCTTCTTAAGTAAGATTTTACATTCTAGAAAAAGGAGAGAGAAAAAAACACAATAGTTAAGCTGGCAGTTATAACAAAAAACAAAGGGTTGCAGCAAAAAACATGACAATATTAACTTCTGTAATGTACAAGGCATCATTTTAGTGTCCATTTTGTGGTCAAGGGTAATAACCAATAAAATCACCAGAAACTCCAATACCACACATGATAGTATGGTGAAGCATATATCATGGCAGAAGACTAATACAAAACAGGTATAATTTGCAAAGTAGACAAAAGTCGAAGGTCATTAAGTCTAATGTACCCGAATCTCTCAAGGGAGTCTCTTATGGCTATTTTATACCCACAAAATTACCTGTTCTGCAATTACAATATTTGTTTCCTTCTTCAATTCAACACCTGTGGAACTTATACGTTTGTTCAACGGTTCAAAAAGTTCTGTGATAATACCCTTATTTTATCTTTTAGCATCTCCAACTTGAACCATGTGGCTGTGAACCGTCATGTTATGCATACTCATCTCTCAATTTCAGCCTAATTCTGACAGCCATCTATATCTTTAATCAGAATTCCCTTCCACCATTATATGGGAAAAGGTTTTTGATGCGAACAATTGTACTTGATGATGCCGCTAAAGGTTGACTAGATATACGTCTTCTTAACTTCCTTTGCAAGAACACAGCTTTAGCTCATGCATTATAATATTAGTTTCCCAAGGTAAAAGCAACACTGGAGGACAAAGTTGTGTAGGCGTTGTTTGGTTGGAGGAAGATAGAGTCGTAAGTGTAAAGAGAGCAACCGGATTTGTAATACATTGTTTGATTTACAATATTGTAATTAGTAAAGGTAAATGGATTTGCATTTTGTAGAAAAAACTTGTAACAAATGCTACAGCCAATTTGGTGGGAGAAAAAGCTACATGATTCAAAAAAGGCAACTGAAAATATATATAAATTCCACCTCATCAAAAAAATCTTTTTAATCCAAATAGAAAACTACCTCCACCAAAGTTTCCTTATATGGCAAACTTATGTAGCTTTCACACTAATTATTTTCAACCAAACACTGGCTTTGCAATGGAAATACAGTTTCTAGAATACAATTACAAACATCAAAACAGCAAATTTTAAGTTGATAACCTGCAACAAATGTTGCATGAAATATTTGTTGCCGCAATGTTTGCTGCAATTTATTTTTGCGCAAAACCAAACAGCCAATTAAATCCTATTCTTTATCGCTGATTAACTCCTGACCTGTCTAGTTGCTTTCAGATAGGATGACCATTTTCTCCTCTAGTACATTTCAGTGGATAGAAACCTATACCTTTTCAGCATAATTCTTGAGGCTCGACATGTGTCTAATATTTATATCTGAAGGAAGTCTCTTTATCCTTTATCGCTTTATCCTTTATTGTACCCTCCTAGTCTCTGATGCCAACTTCTCATTCTGCCCTTCCATTAACATGTGATATTTGCTCAGCTGATGTCTTGTTACTTCAGCTGAAATGACTTCATTGTGACCCACTCCTGACATGATGATGATCCTGTGTTAACTTCAATCACTATGTTAATCGTCCAGTGTCCACGTGTAATCCCTGTGTATGAATTTACAGGGAACTTGCAACATCACAAGCTTTAAGGCTCCCTTTACAAAAGGGATAGGAATTAGGAGCTTCAGCCTTTGGGAGGGAGGTCAGAGATCAACAGCTGGGACCTTAAATCCTCCAAAAAATGCAGTTACAGAAACCTTCTTTTGCACGGGGGGAGATTTGTTTTTTGGGGGGGGGGGGGGGGGGGGAGTTGGGGGGCATCCATCTGGATGATGCAATATGCACTTTTAAGTTTCCGCTAATTGTTTTTCACATGGGCTACTCATTCTGTTGCCAGGGAAATGTGCTAAATAGGAGAGTTAGGAGCAAGAAAGACTCTTTACTCTCTCCTAGCTCCCACACCCACATAGGGCAAAGCATTATCACTGGGCGAATCAGTAAAATGAAAGTAGACAATGCAAAAGGAGCTTTAGCCTTCCGAACTATCTATGTCTTTCGAACCTCTACTTATTTGTATTCATTTTTTTGGGAGAAAGGGCAGTAACTAGGAATGAGACTTCCAGCGCGTAAAATTTAAAACAAAATTTGATGCACTTATTGATTAGTTCGATGATGGACTCATATTAGATTTTAGAGCATTGTCTCACACTTACTAGTTGTTGACTTCACTTTGGCCAATCAACTACGTGATAAATTCCCGCTTGGTAAGTTTTACTTAATATCGGTCAACTTTAAGTGCCACGACAATAAAATCATGGACCAAGTATCTTCAAGTGGGTACTGAAGCCAAGTATACAGCAATATTTGAGAAATCAGCTTAAGTGATTCTATATACCGGGCCAGAGCTTCTTGCTGATTGCTTAAACTGGTTTTCCACTTATAGAACACTGAGATCATTACCAACTGACTACATGGATGACTTAGAAGGTGTTTGAGAGCGCTTATTTTCTGAAGCTTATAAGCTATGCCACTATTTGGCGGCTTTTGGCTTTTATGATAAAAATTCTATAAAAACTGCATGGATAGAATAGTCCTTTGCATGGTCAAACATAGCTTAAGAGCATGTTTGGCAAATGGTCAAAGTGGCATATAAGCCACTTTTGTGGCTTATAAGCCACTTTGAGACGTTTGGCAAGTAGCTTATTTTGAATTATAATCCACTAAAAGAAAACGAAGTTCAGTTCAAGAGACCGCAGCGGAGTGGAGCAGCCGCGACACGAAGTTCCTTACCTTAGCTGGATCTCGCTGGTGCCACCTAAACGGTAGGTAGGCGGCGGATGTGTGACCTAGGGTACCCTAGCTTAGTTTTTAGTGGATTACAAGCCATGAAGTTTGACTAAAGACGGGAAGAAAATACTCTACTATTAAAAGTTCCCAAACATGCTCTTCGATGATCATATAAGCTAGTTTATCAAAGTTGGGGAAACCCCAACATTTTCAAAATGGGACTTAAAAGCTAGCTTATTTGGCATCTTACCAAACACGTAGATATGGAAAGTTAGCTTAAAGTTGTTTTGACAAAAAATAAGCTCCCCACAAACACCCTCTTACGCATTACAGCTTACAAATTTCCATCAGACTCGCATACTTACACTCTAATAAGCTCTTTTTAACCCATCAAGAGTTTGAGGTGGTGGCTACAAATGTGCATTTATAATAGAGTTGTTACATTCTAGAATGCTATACTCAAACACATTGCCACATGGTGTACTCTAGACATAGTTGAGCACTTCAACTAATAAATAAAATAAAGGGTTATTACTTCAATCTATTAGCCAGGGAACCCATATCATCTCATAAATTAGTTTCTAGAAACAGAATTAAGAAAACAGAATTAAGAAAATTAGTCTGACAAATAACTGAAGAAACACTAGAACTTAAATTTTGATGGTGTCACACTTTAACCCTTAGGGGAACTAACCTTTTTGTCAATGCTTATAGCTTTGTTGCAATCAGCTTCAGCTTGAAGGTAACTGAATCAAACAAAATGAAATCAGAATATATGCAGAGAACAATTAATGAAGCCAAAGGTTTTAACAGAAAACTTGGAAAAGTACCCTCCCAGCTCCAAATAAGCAGCAGCCCTATTACTGTAGTATGTGGCGTTCTTTTCATTCAGTTTTATGGCTTCAGTATATAGATTAATTGCTTTCTGCCACTGTTTCTCTTTGTAAGCTATGTTCCCCTGTAAAAGGCCAAGTACTGAAATGAGGAATATTATATCACACATCAGATAAGGATTCAAGAGACTAAGGTGAATCAACGATGCAGCTGCCAAAATTTCTAGAGGAAGATATGAAGGAAAAATGATAAAAAATTTTCAAGAAACATTCTCGAAGTACATGTAATAAAAATCATCAGACTATGTGCAAACAATATGCTCCACCAACACTCATAAATTAATCTAAACTCAACCCCAGTATATGCCAACATACATGAAATAAAAGTTCATTAAATCAAATCAATTTCTAAGAATTAATGCTCATGAAAATTTAACTTCATAAGCTCAAGATCAACGAAGCCCAGATAGCCTCGTTATTGAAGGAAAAAAGAAGCAGCCAGCTGCAACCCTTTACCATTACATATATATAGAGATCTTGTAAGTATGACCGAACATATAAATAAATAAATAAATAAAGAAGAAGAAAGAAAACGACCAAACTCCATGCAATCGGAGAATTCAGCAATATAATGGATGGTGAAAGAATATAACAATTACTAGCAGAAAAGAAATAGAAGAACTGCCAAATAAGTTTAGACTTAAATATGTGAAAGAACTGACTTAAATATGTGAAAAAAAAACTGACCTTCTCTTTTGCAGTTTCCGCAGATTCTTCTTTGCTGATGCTACCATTTGAAATGTCGGATTTCAAGGCGATATCTACCTGTTCCTGAAGTGATGGATATATGGCATGGACAGTATCTAATAAGAAGTGATCACGTCCTTGCCTTGCAATAAATGACACAGAAACAGGAAGCTTGTCATGTACACCTAAGGGAATGGTCACCTGCAAAAGGTTTATATATTATAAACAGGAGATTTTGCAAATAATACGACTCTTTACAGTCCGATTGAACTGCTGATGCACTGGAAGACAACAATATAAAATAAAAAAAAAAGTCAAGCTGCCAAACAATATTTCAATACCTGACAGCAACCTGACATGCTTGCAATAGCTGATAAACATAAAGCTCGCATCCGGTAATCTGCGGACAGAATTTCCTTTCCATTAAGTTTTGGAGGAGGCCCTAAGACTGTTGGGAGGACAAGAATTCCATCGTCCTATAAGTAGCCCACAACAAATAAGTACCGGTTAGATCATGAGGATTTAGAGTTTAATAAAAATAAGATCTTTCTACTAAAAACTTAAAAGCATAAGATTTTTTTATTATTCAGGTATTCAAAAAAAATTACTTGCTTTTAACATATTTGTGTTGGACCATCATGTACAACTCAAGTGGTCAACAATTTTGGTGTTTATTACAGTTGCACTGAACCAAAACAAAGACCTTAAATCTTTTTCATAGCAAGAAAAACCTTCAATGTACCATTCCTGCTACATTTTATTTTTCTAAATTACCTTCAATTTACTTTCTCTTAGGAGTAAAGGGACAGTGTATAATTAAAGTTCAGTTTCTAAATTTTATAGTTAGTAAAATGGGTAAATTTAAGGAATAAGTAGAGAAAAGCCCAGCAAGCATCCATATATATCCAAGAAGTGCCACGATTAATATCTTTGGAATAGGGATCCTGCTACATTTCTGCATACTTTTAAGTTATTTCCCATCAAAATGGAGAACAAGGTTCCTTTAAAGATTTGACAAAATTTTAGGGTCAACTGTCAACCTGACATTCACTCTCTCTATAGGAAAAGGAAGGGGCTAGCCACAAATTTAAAAAAAAAGAGCCAGCTTCAGCTACCAAGGAACCTGGTAAATTCCCCATAAAAAAAGATGGTAAATGATAGCGTTGCTATAGCAAATTGCATTCAACTCAAGGCACATAATAAGTAGAGGAGCAGAACTACATAATTCCTTTTGAATTAGGTTTGCATCCATTTAAAAATCAAACCACATATAAAGCAAATGATCCAAATTACATAAATTCTTAAAATCCCCTAGACCTTTTTTTTCTTTTTTAATTTCATGCAATCATTGGATTAAACCAACTCTTCTTTGTTAATTACAGCATGCATTTCATTATATCTTTGAAGATCTGCTACTCTGGGTACAGTTAAGCAAGAACAATACCCAAATTAAAAGTCATCCCCTTGCAAATGGACTCTTCACCTAATTTCCGCACTCGAGCAGCCAGATTAAGCACATAGATGGAGGTTTTTCAAGCAGAACAAGAAAGTAACTATAGGCATGATCTGTAATCATTTATAGATATCATTGCTTATTTGGCATATAAGGTTAACTGCTTTTTATATTGCATCAGAAAATATCTAGGAGAAACCAAAACATAGATTACCTAACAGCCATGCAACTAGGGGTTCATTCGGTCCGGATACGGCTCGGATATGATACTTACCATATCCATATCCGCTTACCCATCTCGGATACGGATACGGATATACCTCGGTAAGGAAAATTCATATCCATATCCGCTAAAATCGGATACGGATACGGATATACATGCTGATATATGAGCGGATACAAAACGGATATGAGAAAACTAGATAGTATTGAAAAAAATATAGTTCATGTGATACAAAAGAGTCAATAATATGTGCATTATATCTGAAAAGCTAAGATTAAACATCTTCATCATCAAAATTAACATCAAATCTATAATCTAAGTATTAAAACTATAGTAACGGTATGACTAATATGTTTTCGGACATTTTGGATACGGATCCGGATATTTTACTACAAAACCATATCCATGACCATATCCTACCGGTTATAGATTTGAGTAACCATATCCGTATCCTAACGGATACGGTTACGGATATTTCCTCGGATACGGTTTAGCACCCCTACATGCAACTATAGAACAATCAATTACCCGAAAGAGAATGTTGCTTTGGAAGTTCTTTTCCCCGTATGTCTCAAGACTAATACAGGTATATAACAAGTCTATCGTCTTCAAGACTCCTTTCAGACTCTTTTCCCCCTATATACAGTGATTGGTGAGTTGCTGCTTGGTTGCAAGAGCTTAAACTACATTAATAAGGGTGGTTGCCCTAAACATCACCTGCTTAGTTGTACTAAATGGGACTACTGTTGTCATGAGGTTGAATTGCCTGCTAAGGTAAGGTCTATTATCAGCCGCAAGCAATGCTCTTCTCCATAGTTTCGTTGGCAAGAATTTGGTACCAAAAGACAGTGAGCAATTATGTCACTGCTAAAACAGGTCATAAATCTTTTTCATAGATTTGACAAAAAATGCGATGATTTTAATGTATGCATCGTAAAGAACTAATACGTCTAGAAATATAAGTGCTACTTAATGTATGTTTTATTTCTGCTGGTTCGGATATCCAAATAATATTGAACAGTTTCCAGTTTGCTTAAACTTAAAACGCAGCTTGTATGACAAGTCTTTAACAGAAGAGAAGTCAATTACCGGAAAATAATATCCCTTGGCAAATTATATTCGTCAGTGCGTCAGAATGCTTACTCAACATATTCGTGAATCTCATACAAGCCTAATCCAAGCTGCTAAATTTCTACATAGTTAGTATAAAGGATTTATGTTCATTTTTTGAGCACGAAGGCCTAATTACTAGCTAACATATTACATAAATATGTAAAATAAATTATGTGCATAGTCCTTTCTATATGAAATAGGGTAATTATTATGAAACACCATTCAAGTTTGGCCGCTTATAAGGAAACCCCCTCACCTTAATTTTTTTTTTTAATTACAAAACCCCTTCCCGTTAACTAATCTGTTAAGATCCATTTAAAATAGCATGTGCAAGTCACATACATTATTGTATTCCAAAGCTACCCTCTTCTTCTTCCTCTTGATGACAGAAGTACTCAATTCATTCTAGGTTCCCTTTCTCTTCTCTTCAGATATCACTTCCTCTCTCTGACAATCAAAATTTAAACAGGATGTGCTTAAGTTCAATGAAGAAGGAAACAGAGTATATACTATTGAAACATTGTTTCTATTTGAGCATTGGTGCCCTCTCATTGAAGTTTTATGGTTGTTGATGCAGATAGAGCTTTCATTGTTCTCCCATGGAAAAAGTTCAGCTCAAAGCTGTTAGGATGCTCATGGTGCTATGACAAGGCTTGAGGGGAATCCGAATGTGGTACATGTCTATTATGAGGCATCGAAGGATAAGCTTAATCATATTATGATTAATGGGTTTTCTGGTTTGCGTGATGCATAATGACAGTGGCTCATGTAGTTTTTGGTCTGCATCTTTACTCGGAGCTTAAGACTTTGCTAGAGACATTCAAGGATCTCATTTAGAATATTCACTTTTTAAGTGAAATGAGAGAAATAACACATAATGAAAAGAGAGAAAATGAAACTATATCAAGAAAGGAAGAAGAAGAGGATAGTTTGAGACATAACGACGCATGTGACCTGCACATGATGTTTTAACTGATTCTTACCAGTCTAGTTAACAGGAGGGGGTTTTGTAATCAAAAAAATAAAGTTCGGGGGGGTTTCCTAATATGTGGGCAAACACTAATATGTGGGCAAACACAAAGGGGGTTCATTATAGTTACCCTATGAAATAATCATAGGAACCCAACAAACTGAACAAAGACATAGTACAATCACCAGAAGAGAATGTGACACATGTATTGTGCACTTGGATTGTACTCTATCGCCAAAAAAAAATAATAATGAGTATTATATAAATCCATGTTCAAATATTTGGAGAAACCTGAGCTACAAACAAAATAAAAAAGATAGTTGTAAGCCTACAAGATTACAACCATAAACCCAGGTTCATTTCAGGGTAACTTGCCACATCCATTGAAGGTCAACATAGGAAGTAAACAAACAAGTTGAAAGATCATGGCTTGAGCAGAGGATACATACAAGACTTAAATAAAGAGAGCCATAACCCACTCATTCTGAAGAGGTTGAAGTTGGATGACAATAGAGAATCTACCCAGCAACTACTAATTAAACACTGAGATTATATGGTAAATTAGGAAATCCCGAGTAAAATTGTACAAAAATGGTCAAGATATAAATGTTGAGCAATAAATTTTCGCCACTGCTTACAAATAGGACTAGAGAAAAGCTTATAAATACCTTCAAAAGGGAATTGAGAGCAGAGCGTGTTTCACTTCTTGCAGAGTGGCAGTAGGCCATATGCTCATCAGTAGCTTCAGATGAGTCACTTGCAAGTGCTGATACATAAGGATCTACTGCAACATTACCAGAGCTGATCCACTCCTCGTGAGTATGCTTAAACTCGCGGCTGTAAAAATTGAAAGGAATGGTCATGAAGATTAAACTACAAGAAATCAGGAAGACAAGTTCAGGAGCTATCTTCTTATATCTGGAACATGGCCCAAATTTTTGCATTAAGTATTCAGAAAGTACTAGAAAATATATTATATGGAAACAGCTGAAGCCTAGATCAACAGTAGCAAAGATATAACTGATCAAAAAAACACTTTCGGTCAGATTTTAAACCTTGTCTGCATATTCATTATATTGGTTCCAGTTAAGAAATCTGATCCATTTAAAACACGCCAATGTTGGAAACTTCCACACACTTCCTGAATACAGTGCTCTTTTCCTTTAACATTGCAGTATTCATTTGCGAGCGGGTAACCGTTTGGCCATTCAATAGCCAATATAGAATGACAGGAGTAGGTAACAACTGATTCAGTTTTCGTTTTCATTCATAAGAATACTTTAACACAAGCTATGTTATAAGTTAGAACTCAAAACTTTCACAGACTAAAAAGTAAAACTGTATATTTTGAAATGATAAGAAAAACACAAAAAATATACCCGTAGATCCAATAAGTTAATAACTAAATCAATATTTACAACTAAAATTTTCTCCAAAAAAATATTTACAACTAAAAGGTACATGAAAAGAGCCAATCATACCAAAAGCAAGCATTAATGAAAAATACTGGAAGCACGGGCTAAACCAAACCCACATGGCTTATCAACAATTCCAGAGAGAACTCACTTGTTAAGAGCTAGCATGGCATTTGCGAGTTGTGCTAACAAAGAAATTCTTTGATCACCAATCAATTCTCCATTTTGAATTTCTTTTAAGCTGGTAACTTTCGAGCGCAGATAGTCTCCAAGATTTAAATGATTCAGAACTTGTCCTAAAGTCATCAACTGACATTAATAACAGAGGAAAAAACTAGCTTCTTCCCAGAAGAAAAGGTAAAATTAAAAATTGATAAGTAACGGCCTTGCTAAAAACAAATACATACTTCCAAATATTTTCTCCGCGGACTTGACCACCACCTGAGTCAACCTGGTTGCGGGGATTTTTGACAGATAAAAACAGTCATCAGCTATAATAACCTGCCTAGGCTTCCGAGGCTCACAATGAGGAAGTTGGAGAACCACATGCCCCACACGACGTAGTATACTAGCATCCTTTGCAAACCATCCTGCAAACCAAAATAAAAGACTAGTCACTATGGCCAGCACTATGTTTCAATCAGTATCAAAGCAAAACCTGAAGACAAATGAACTTGCACAAAGACAAGTTGTTGGACATAGTACAAGGAATACTACGTTTAAGGCAGATGTATTGGATCTGCCCATATTACTAACGGAAGAGTGATTGGATCTGAAGTATATCTGAAGTACCCTATAGGTTCTGGCTTGGCAGTGGTACTGTTTTAGGATATAAGTTACTTACATTAATCTCTTAAACAGTTTATCCTGCAGTAGCTAATACAAAGTTAACACTTAATATAATGCGTGCAATGTACATTGGTAGAATGCTCTTTAATTTTAAACAAATAAGAGTTTACAGTTTAAGTTTTCTTAATCATAAATCTCGGACATATTAGAGAGCTGCTAAAACACCTGCAATATTCCTAGACAAATTGTTATTCAAAAAATTGGGAAAACATGTTAGCAGTGTCACCCCTATGCCTAGCTGAACCTTAGCTGAATTGTTTGATGTATTTAACAAAATTTCCTGTTCCAAACCTGAACTATAACTAAAAGAACAGCAAAAGGACATTTGTTGCTGATGGAGAACGGCATCAGACAGTTTTATATCTCTTGCAGCAGTGTATCCTAGAATGCATGCATTGATGCACATGATGTGCCTTGTGCAATACCTGTTGAATATGTTCTTTCGTGAACATGTGTGCAGTACGCAATACCTACTGAATAAATTATTTTATGCAAGACTTTCAGTTGCATGTCCCTCTAATTTTGTTGAATTATGGTTTCAGATTTTCTGATTTCAAACTGAGTCACGCATAAACACTAAAAAATCAATGTGTGTTAATAAATTGAACAGTACCGTTCAACTTAGAAATTAACCGCATTAGAAAGCCATATCTATGTTGCTATGCAAGGATAGTGACTGCATTGACCATATGGCAAAAATAACATGGAATAGATGTGTTTTCCATGGATCATATGCAAGACAAGAACAGCGGGTGCTAATGTTACAAAATTCATCACATACCTGGAGTGTCTAAACTTGGTGAGACGGGAAGAACACCAATATTGGAGACAGCTGCATGTGAAGGTCGGAACCCAAAGATACCACAGAATCCTCCAGGTATTCTCACACCACCGATGGTATCCATACCTACATACACATTCAAGGTGAATAATCATTTTTGCCATTTTCTAGAAGGAAAAATAGCATAACTTTGGCTAAAGGAAAAAACATAAGACAGTTATTTTCCAATTATTTTTCACATGCTCAAACTCCAGAAAGACAAATTTTTGGACTATGGCACAGATGATCCGTACAATAGACATCCTCATTGGCACAGATGATCCGTACAATAGACATCCCCATTAATAGAAAATGCAACCAAAGATCAATCTTGATAAAATACATCAGTCCATACCTCTGCACCAAACAAATATGAATCATAATGGTGATTTAACTATGAGATTCGAGGCATGAACTTAGCATACAAATAGATTGTCAACAACAACAAAGCCTGTATTCAAAATTTTGGGATTGACTACACAAATTCTTTTCTTCACGACACTTCTGTCAAGGGTCATCTCCTCATTCAAATTAACCACCAGTGTATCCTTCTTGATTTTTTTCCTTAGCTTGCTTAGGCACATATAACCCTTGCTGACCCATTAAAAATAATTGCCATAAACCATGCCAACAAATTTTGCCTAAATCTTATCCTGGAGCAACCGCCAACTTCTTTTGTATGCATTCAAAGGAATAAGGTAGTTAAAATATTTGAACATCATAATCCCATCAAATATAAATAAAAACCTGTTTAAAGGTATCTAAATATAACTAATTGCATTGGTTTTACCAATGGTCGAATCTCTATCAAGACATACTTTAGAAGTTAGCCGCCTTCTTTGATTCACATGAATGGATAAGATGACAGTAATTTTTGCTTCTTAGTTTATACTTCATACATAAAGATTGTATGACCCTTCTGACAAGGTACAAAATAGAGAACTCAGAGTAATTATGATGATGCAGCGACTCTTATTTATTAATGAAGCAGGAGACCCGAGATTTCTCATTCCTTCGAGTTTTAACGTCATAAATAAATTGCATATTTCAATAGACAAAGAATGAAAAGTTAGAGCATAAAAGTAGACCATTTTCATTGAAATTTAAATACTTGGCTTGAAGCTTTGGTGCATTGGCTTCATTTACTAAGAAAACATCTCAAAATACATTGACACCAAAAATTTGCTTCCTGTGAAAATAATTTTGTATAAGTACTTAAAACAAAACTCTTGATAAATGTAGAAAATGTATGACAATGCCACCTGTAACTGTACTGACTTTTCTGAACTTAGCAACCTAATATCTCAAGGAAACAAGATCATAAAAAAACTGATGGATGATTGCCTGAAAGAAATTACTTCAAATGGAATGATAAAGATTCCCCCAATGTATAGACTAACAGAACTGTTCTCACCAATGTATGTTGCGGAATGATGGAACAAAACCATATCAAACTAGGAATTAATGCTACAAGGATGAAGAACCAGGGGTGGGATGAAGAAGCAAGGGTAACAAGGGCAGGAAAATCGACCGAGGCACCTAGAGGAGAGAAAAGGCACTAGAGAAGTCCAATCTACTCATTTTTGGGGTCATCTAGCGTGTTATAACCTCCTGCACATTATGCTCATCATACCTACAGTAATAATACTACCGAGTTGTGATTAATACTAAAAACACAACCACACAAAATCAACCATGAAGGGGTGGGCATGCCAGAGGCTTACATTAAAGTGTGCATGCCAGAGGCTTACCATATAACATAACCTTATTGTAAATCATGTGATCGTTAACCAATAATGGTAGTTAACAGCAAAAGGTGCTAATTCATGCTTGTGATCATGTCTTAGACAGCGCAAATGAATATCGCCCGCAACATTAGTATTTGTGCAACCCTTGGTCCTAGACTCCTAGTAGATACCAGTCTTTGTGCATTGTTAAGATCGACTTACAAATAATACCCTTATTTGTCACTTGTTCCCTGGCAGGGAGTACTCTGGGAGTAGCAATGGCATTAAACTTAAATAACGAATGCCAAAACATCACATATAGGTCAAACATATTAATATGCCAGTTTGCCATCAGCGGATGGTACATGATGTTCATATAGAGAAGGTTCTATGAAGCACTAAATGATATATCGAAAACAGGATAAACTACACATAGACTATTTAACATGTAATCCAAAATATCAGCTATCATAGAATAAGCTACTCCTATAAATACTAGCACAATCATACATAAGATTATTTAACCCATGAAACTAAAAAGTGGAAGGAAATCTTTAAGGTGAAAAGCCTCTTCTGAGCAGCCTTTGTTTCTCAGGGCATGTCAACTAAACAGTAAAGAGTTCACAGTATTTTGTGCCGGTTTTAGCTTTTTTTTAAAAAAATAAAAATACATCATAAATGTCACATTTCTCTTATTCTAGAACAAAGTACCATTTACAAAATTTACCTGAGCTGCCGATTATCAGCATACAAACCCTTCCCCAACCCCCTGACCCAAGAAGGAAAAGATCTCCCAACAACACTATAGCAGGAGTTCCACTCGCACAAAGATTGTAACACGTGCACATAAACACACTGTGCAGGTGAAATATATGTGCATGCACACACATTCGCACGAATCCCATAGATAAACGCCATACACGTAGGTATACACACTCAAAATTCAAAGATACACAAACCAGTTGAGAATGAAGCTCTATATATGAAGAAATCAGACCTTGCATACTTCCTACTGATATAGCGCCCCCCCCCCCCCCTACAATTCCAAGCAACTGCAAATAAGACCACACAGCCCTCATCCAAAGTTATAAATTTTAATGTTTTGGTTGATGCTGGTACATATTGATACTTATATGAGGTTCATCACCAAGAATTCACGCCAGAAAGAGCACTATGGGAGCTGCTATAGATCTGGGTATACATTGCACAAGCTTTTTGACCCAAAAAAACTTATAGATTCTTTAAAATTATGGAGAAACGGTAACAATATGTAGTGTTAAATTGCAAACAACAAGTTTCGTTATGTAAGTTCCTCCCGTAATGATTATTGAAATTACACATACGTATATCAGGAAAGATTGGATTCAGTCGCAAAACAACAGATTTACAAAACAGAAACTCACCCAATGAAAAATCTACTAGACCACCCGCAACAGCAGCAGCTGATCCACTTGAACATCCTCCAGGAACTCGGTCCGGAGCTGCAGGATTTGTTGGTGCACCAAAATGTTTATTTTCACCACTAATGCTGAACATATTAGGGTTCAATGTAAGCGTCTCAGTGATGAAACAGATATTTATGAAAAAAACAGAAAGCATGATTATTATGCCTCAAAATATACATGAGAGGTAATAGGAACATTAACATTATAACAGAAAAGGTTACAAGAAACTGACAACAGTTTACATAGCAATATTATTAACTCTATCAAAATGAAAAAAGATGTGGTTATTTAGCACGGAGCATTAAGTATCACCTGGAGGCCATGTCATCAATGACAGTTTTCCCAACACAAGTAGCACCATTTTCTATGAGTATAGAAACCACTGGGGATGTTCGTGAAGCAGGTTCATGCGTTCTAGCCCAGTCTGGATTGCCAAACCCGGTTATATATCCATTGATATCAAATCTGTTAAAAGTGAAGCCAACTTAGAAGTCTAGCAAAACTACAATGTAGAAGCAAACATAGGTCGCATGAATACAGTACATGCAGCAAGAGTTCTACCTTAGATCATAGGAATAACCTTTAAAAAGAATATAATGCAACAAAAAGAAGACAATGCATAAACTATGTAAATACATAAATCTTAATCCCCTAAGATTATGATTAACAGAAGAAAGCTAGTTTCATGGGTTCACATAAAAGGGCTCTTCTTAGCTTCAAACACATTCATCATATCTCAAATATCAAGCTGCCAGATGTTGCACATAATAAGATTGATGATTTTCAGTACTAGAACATTTTGTTGTAACTGATGTTTTTGGTACTTGAAGTGATGTCTTAGTATCAAGACCAAGATTAGTAACGGAAAAGAAGCTGATAGTGATAGAAGTGCCAGGAAGTAAAGAGGTAAAGCTCCTCTTATCAATTGAAGGAAGATGCGGAGCAAAAGAAGATATAAATTAGAAGATAATTATTTTGAAATACATGCTTCATGCACGAAGAACAAAAACATGACTCCAAACCAAATAGCATATCCAATGTCTAAGCTTCGCAGTGTAGAGTTTTATGCTATACGCCTCATAGCAATCACAGCAATGTTTAACAACACACCGAAGCAAGGATTTTTAAAGCACGTGTTGATGTCATGAACAGGAAATTACTCAAAAACAATTTGTTTTTAGATTTATTTTTTAGAGAAATTGACTCCAAAACAAGATAATTCGACGTGTACACATTCATTTCCAGCGGATGAAGAAAATTGAAGAATGCATTAAAGATTCTGCACGTGATGCTAATTCCAAACTTCTAGAACTTCCATCCTGCAACAACTTCCCACACAACAAAACACAACTCAGTGTCTCTCAAAAAATTTATCCCCAGAGATAAATTTAGTCAGAACAAAAACCTTTGAACACAATGACACACCAATCTGATATTTGAACTAATTCACAGGGCTCTCAGCAGCTACACAAGGTAAGATTCGAATACTAGCTGTAACTAATCATAAATCTCCTAAAATTAGTCAAGAATCAGACATTTCAAGAAACCAAACAATCTGCCGTCAAATTTTAACAAATAATACGAAAATATACAAGAAACGGGAAAGTCTAGGTCACTTACACGTCGGCGACGGCGAAAGTGAGGCCAGTCAAAGGATGAGGAGCCTTCGGCGGCGGCGGCGGCGGCGGCGGAAGAATCTCGAATCTCTGCACAAAAGCCCCCAAATCCTTCTTCACCGCTCGCTTCAGCTTGCGGGTCATCAGCACGATACCCGCTATACCTAAACTCAGCAGAACTATTATGTTCGCCGATGAAGACGACATCTTTTTCCTCTGGAATTTCTCTTTTTGATTCTAGGGTTTTGGTTTTGTGCAGCAGGGTTGGGATTGAGGAGAAAAGAGAGGCGCGTAGAGATAAACCCCTGAAGAGGCCCCTAGAAAAAGCTGCGGCCTTTAGGTATAAATATACTGCTACTCGTACGACTACGGTTTTTACAGATAAAACAATCCTGCGTTTTATTTTGCATGAGTTAATGAATAAAAATTATTTTTTAGGGGGATTTGTGGAACAACAATAGTTAGCAACTAAGAAGTTCCTAGGGGAATTTGGACAGTTCTAATTGGAAAAAAGAAAGCAAATCTAAGGGTATGTTTGGTAAACGGGGTAAACCAGTTTTAGCGGAGACAAAATGAGTCTATGGGCTTATCTCATGTTTGGCTAATGAAAAATATGGAGGAAAAAAAACACTATTTCTTTTAAAGTCCACTTTTGCTCTATAACTAAGGTAGAAATAAACAAACTCTCACTTGGTTTATAAGAGAACTAGTTCAAAAAAGGAACTTTTTTTCAAAATAAACTCATTTACATTTTTAAAAAAAAATCTGACTCACTTCACATTTATTTTCAGAAACCGACCCACTTTCTCGCCACGTCAGCTTCGCGGCGAGAAAGTGGGTCGGTTGCTGAAAATTTG
>JBAKGM010000139.1:15073693-15097196 GCA_037177215.1 Asparagus racemosus
ATATATATAAAAAGAGATCATTAAATTCAGGAATCTAGAAGAAATAGAAACAAAGATAGATGTTTGTTTTTTGAAATTTCGCGGGGGTACCTAGACGTAAATTTCCACCAGTCTATTTTTCAAACGGACGAACCGAGATGGAACGACGAAATACGACCAACAGAACCCTTTTATAATACAGTAAGCTCACCATCACCTCATCTAAAAACAGTCAATCCCAATTCCTTCCTCCTCCTTCTCTGATCCTCGTCCAGTCTCGATCTCTCCTTCTTCAGTCCACTCCCAATTCTCATCCCATCGCTCTGAGAACCAAATTCTCTTCAGAACGAGCTCAGCATCGAGGGATTTGGCCTCCGAAACCCTAATCTGAGGGCCATCCATCAGATCTGAATCGAACCGATCGTTCCCGCTTCAGATCTGGAGCCTGATCTCCGCAGGTTTGGATAGTTAGGGTTTCTACCTACTGGATTCAAGATTTCTGTCAAATTCTAGACGTGATGCGGTTTCTGTAGTTGTTTTTGGAAGGATGAAGGGTTTTAGGGCTAAGTGCAGAGTGGGATCTCTAGTGCTTCTCTTTGTAGTTGTTGGATTGACTGCTCTCTATGGGTTACTGAAGCCGATCTCGAGTGGATGCATCATGACTTACATGTATCCCACTTACATTCCGATCCCGACTCCGGCGAATGTTTCGTCGGATAAGTACGGGTTGTTCTTGTATCATGAGGGTTGGAAAAAGATAGATTTTGCGGAGCATCTTAAGCAACTTAGTGGAGTTCCTGTTCTGTTCATCCCTGGAAATGGGGGAAGCTACAAGCAGGTAAAAATCTTTTCTTGATCCATTTCCTTCGTTTAATGTTCATCGCTAATAGCAATTAGTTGTTTGCAGTCCTGTTTCAGCGCAAAATTTAAACTTCTTATGAAGTGGACAATCTCATATGCCTGAAATTTGTAGTTGGGCATTGTTTTCACACGCCTAAAATAAAATAATAATAATTTGGTAGACCTTTCATTGGCTTAGGAGGTTTCGGTTAAAATTTCAGGTCGAAGTTTTCAAAATTAGGAGGTAGAGAATTTTGATGCCATACTAGTGGAAATCTGATAGACATAGCAACGAGCCATGTTATCGTGCCATGTTATTGTTCGCATATCTTCCCTTCACAACATGCCACTGTCACTGTCACATGATCCTTCGACACAACAGAAATTCTTATCCTTTGAGCTCCTCTTCACTTCTCATACTTTAGCTTATCGGCCCTCTCTTTCCTATCAAAATCTTTCATCCTTCTTTATTTTACTTCAACCTACACGTTTTACTCTCTGTTTCCCTATTATCATGAGCTTTTTGCCCTTATTAAATCTCAGGTGTGAGCGTTACTTTTTACAGGATGGAAATGTGAGCGGGTGGAGGAATCATTCTACATGCTTAGAGCAGATTTTCTTGTTTGTTTACAAACTTATCTCATCAGAAATGTTCACTAAAGAAAAAAGTTAGTTATAGGCTCATAAACCTTGGTAAAATGCAAACCATCTAGGTATGCTGCTCTGAGGGTGCATGCTGCTCTGAGGGAAAGAGAAGAAATGCCATACACTCACATCTTGTAGTCAAATGGTGCCATGGTCGGCAAATCACATCTATCATATGGAAAGTGTTAAATTGGCAAACTCCCAATCACGTGGCTGCCACATTTGGGAAGGGAAAGAGAAGAAATGACATACACTTCGATTGTTGTCCCTTTGTAATTCTCCTTCCCTTCTTCTCTTTACAGGATATTAATCTCTAGCTAATCAATCATGAGGCAGTTAGATTTGGGTGTTAGGTGGAGGCTTGTTATCGAAATATTACTTTAAGCTTCTTGCATGTCATTATTCTCTGTTGGCACTGCTCTGTGGGACAAGGTTATTTTCTTTTTATTATTTTTATTTTGGTTTCTTTGTTCTGGTTGTTGTGCATCATCTGTACCACCACCAGTATGCCTTTTCATGTGGGAAGGGAGTTGCCCGTGGAAATAAAGCTTGATGGATAAGTATTTACAAAATTGCAACACATATAAATGTTTCCTTATATAAATGTCTCCTCATATTTTAGAGAATTGTTGCTTACGATGCCCATGTTTAAATCAAATTCATGTCCCATCTAAAAATTATAGCAAATTATATTGCAGCTGTTAAATTGTTTATTGGATAACTTCTGCTTACCTTGCTAGTTAAGAAAAATCTTTGGTTTGCGCCTTTAACTCATGACCTCTTTATCATCGGGATTTCTGCCACTTGTGTTAGATTTTTTCCAATGCATGCTTAATGTTAGATCGTACTAAGTCTACTCTTTTTTTTTAATCATTTTGTCCTTCTAGGTACGTTCTTTGGCTGCTGAATCTTCAAGGGCATACCAAGCTGGACCACTAGAGCCAACTTTCTATGAAGAAGCAACCACTGTACCTGTTGAAGAAGGAAGTAATTTGTTGCCAGAGGATTTGGATGATTTTGAACACCCTAGCCAGTACACACACATGCTGGACTGGTTCGCCGTGGACCTTGAGGGGGAACATTCTGCAATGGATGGGCAGATACTTGAAGAGCACACTGAATATGTGGTATATGCCATCCACAGGGTATGACTTCAGTCCTTTCGCACAAATCTAAGTGGAATGCTATTGTTGGGATGTCTAAATGGATATTAAATTGGAGTAAATTCGAAATTAGCTGTAGCACGTCTAAATTATAAAACATATTTACAATCTGCTCCATTTTCATGAACAGAGGAAGAAATTAGCAAGACCTTTTCTGTGTTGTTATCAATAATAAGTTTCTTGTTTCATTGGATTTTTAATGAGTATTTTAAAAATATTTTATTGTGTTAACTTCATAAATTAATGGCATTTCAAGCATGCTTTGACGGAATAACTAAAAAGGATTGAAACTAATTGAGCTTTTGCAAAAAAAAAAGTATTATTTTTTGCTTGTACTGACTTGAAAACCATTTGAATATGTGGTAACACTCTTTTATATTGCAGAGTTTTAGTTTCATGGTGATGTACTTCCCTGTAAAAATTATTCAAAGTGTTTGGCTGATTCTGGATTTGAAGTAAAAAAAATCGGTTTGTTCTTCAGTGGGAAAAACATGTTGGTATCTGTGTTGCTTAAAATAATATTGGCAGCATTGGCACATCTAAAAATTTCACACTCTTTCAGTATCGCTGGGGTCTTTCTTATCATGAAGTTGTTCTCTTTTTATAAACATTACGAAGAGATCATCGACAGATTGTTGTTTCTAATCTGGTTTTACACACATATGTCAATTGGTTTCTCTTTAATTTGTTAATTATTTTATAGACTACGAAATCAAATAATCTTCCAAGAAAGAAATTAAAGTATCTACATTCTTCTATTTCATTTGTAGATCTTGATGATCCAGATAGTTGGATAGGCCTTGATGGTGACGGTCTCGTTGATTTTATATAATTGTAGATATTGGATCAATATAAAGAATCTCATGAAGCCCGATTGAAGGAAGGTGCTGAAAATTCTGGAAGTTTGCCTACTAGTGTTATCTTGGTGGGTCATTCTATGGGCGGTTTGGTGGCAAGAGCTGCAGTGGTCCACCCTCACTTGCGGAGGTCGGCTGTTGAAACCATCTTAACACTCGCAAGCCCACACCAGTATGCTGTAACTTTAACTTTTCCCCCAAGTGTTTCAATTTTTTTTTTTTGGCTTGTATCACAATTTACAACTGGCTTAAAATTTTTTTTTTCAGGTCGCCTCCTGTTGCATTGCAACCATCATTGGGTCATTACTTTACAAAAGTAAATGATGAGTGGAGAAAGGGTTATGAGAAAAAACTGACCCATGCAGGCCGTATCTTGGCTAATCCTACACTGTCTCGTGTAATTGTTATTTCAATATCTGGCGGCATTAATGACTTCCAGGTTTAATTTCTGTACCTTATTACTTAAAGATGCTATCATTTTGCTAACAACTTTATCTTTTCCTTCCAGTTTATGTTTCTTATATTATATGCTCATCTTTTTGTAAATGTGTGTTGGGCACACACATGTCCAAATGGGCATACCAGCCCATCAGCCCATATAACATATACATTATGCATGCAAGATATGTATGTGTATGTTGGCTCATATTCATTTGAATTTTGAACTTGAAGTCTTGAATTGATATAATCAATCTTCACACATGCAAGCAATTAGTAGTTTTGGCTTTGATTTTTTTGAAACTTATTAAGAATCGCCAATTACTTTATTTATTTCTGTTAACTTCAGTAAGGAATGATCAATGGTAGATCCTGCACGAAGAAGATTGACCATGATATTATTGTGTGCGCAAGTCATTTTCAGAACTTAATTCCTCAGTTATTTACAGGGAGAAGCTTCTACTTAGTAAAACTTACAACAATATGGAAAAAAGAAAAGAAAAGAAAAAAGAACATATAGAATAGGAAAGAGAATGCAAAATGGTATAGGAGAAATATCCGAATCATCCTGAGTCTGACCTGTGACATCTAATCTCTCTATTGCTAAATCCGATCGATTTCATGGTCAATTTTGCATTCGATAACTTTTGATCAGGATGGGTTACAGAATGCACGACCTATCAAATTAAAACTCTTCACAAGATGGATGAATTCCATCGGTTTTTCTTTATTGAAATACCTTGTTTTCTTGAAATGCTATCATTTTTTATTGTTTCGGAGCGCACTGAAGAACCTTACATAAGTTTATGTTTTAATTTGTCATTTTTTATGTTTACTTTCTTATATTGTTTTGTTTTAGCGTGACTCTTTATTGTCATGTCTGTATAGAGATATTTAATGACTTTTCCTAGGCTTCAAATTGAGTTGTTTTCGATATTAGTCCCTTAAATCATTCATATTTTGAAATTAGCCCCTCAAATCATTGGAATTGCTATTAGGTTCCCCAATTCTCATGAGTTGTTTCAAATTGATCCCTCTATTGCTACTTCTACTCTTGATTTGAGGGGCTAATTTCAAAATGACTTAAGTATTGGGGTACCTAGTAGCAATTTCGAGGTACCAATTTCAAAATAACTTACGAATTAAGCGACCTAATATCAAGTTATGAAAGATCTAATTTCAAGGTATGAAAGATTTAAGAGACTAATACCGAAAAGGCCCGAATTTTAATAATGTCAAAATGCTCTCTTTCCTATTTTCCGCCGGATGCAAAGATATTCTACCTATACTTGTTGGGTTTTCTGGTATTAGAACAAGATCTGACAGTGCTATTGATTCCAATCTGATCAAAAGAATAAGATCTAGTTGCCTCCGGTTTGCATTACTAGTTCAGGAGTAATTAGATCATAGTTGAAGAAGCTTCTAGTAATTTCACGTGGCCTATGCCAAAAGGTTGGGATACAGGCTTGTTGTTGTTGATATGACATGCCATGTTGAATCACTTCGACTTGAAAAATAAGATTTTCTTTGTTCTTGTTTAGTCTAGGTGTGATATTTTTGTAGTGGGATACAAATCGCTTTGTCTCTCTGCACCATGCTCCTGACTCAAAGATATATGGTATTACATTTTTTTTAAAGCATTTCTTTATCCGCATTCTAGGCCACTTGTAGTGATTACTATGGATATTATCTCCAATTTTGAAGTTATCTTTTGTTGAACACTTGAGTGGAATAGGGGTCTCTGAACATTTAATGGAGAGATAGAAAGTAAGGTGATTGACTAGTTTTATTATTATTATATTTTATTAACTACTACACCAAATTTTTTGGGAAATTGAGTTTGATGCTCATTCTTAGCAGGATCTAGTGGGCGTGATATTTGCATGTTAGTACATAATGCTGGATGATTTATATTCGCTTTTATTATGTATATGTAAACAAGGGCCTCTAATGATAATTTCATTCAGGTTCGATCAAAGTTAGCATCTTTAGAGGGAATTGTACCCTCCACTCATGGTTTTATGATAAGTAGCTCAGGCATGAAGAACGTATGGCTTTCAATGGACCACCAATCCATTCTATGGTGTAATCAACTAGTTGTACAGGTAATCAATAGAGTATGACATTTAGAGCTTTGTTTCCTCGTGTTTGCTATTTTTCTTTTTCTCTAGCGAACTTTTTTTTCTTCCAGGTTTCACATACTCTTCTTAGTTTGATAAATCCTGAAACTGGGCGTCCATTCCCAAGCTCACAAAAAAGGCTCATTGTTTTTACCAAAATGCTGCAAAGTGGTATTCCTCAGAGTTTGAATTGGAAGAGACATGTTCATCCATCTTGGTCCTCAAAAAATCTTCCGCTCAAGGATGAGAAGGGTGTTACTGGTATCCTACATTATCGCCTCTCTTCTTTTGTGATATATGGAAATGTTGATTCCCTTAGATTGCAACTTAGAAATATGATATTATAACTCAAGGTCTATGTTATTCTCGTGAACATTTATGTAGAAGTTTTTGGAACTTTGATATTGATTTTTCCATTGCACTTATTCACATGTTGTTGAAAGGTAGAAATTTGAGCTTGATTATACTTCTGGCATTTATAGTTAACATGTTTTTGGCTTGCAGGGTCTTTGCCGCAGAGTTCCTCTTCCTGTCCATCATCTGTTCATTGGATAAACGATGGCCTTGAGAAAGATCTATACATTCAGTCAGCATCTGTTACTGTTCTAGCAATGGATGGGAAGAGGCGGTGGCTAGATATAAAAAATCAGGTACAAACACTTTAAGTTATGCCATAGTTGCTGAGAGCAGCTTTTACTTGGTTCGAAAAGGTATTTGATGATCTTTCATCCATGCTCTTCCATGCTAAATATTCTCAGAAACAAAATTTTTCCCCAATATTTTCCTTTTGCATAGATGTGCCAGAAATGATTGTGTTACTTTTAGTATTCCCATTTTCACCTTTTTTTACTTCTTATTTATGATCTGGAAACTTTCTGGATATTACTTTTCAAATTGTTCTAGTAGTGTAAGATTCATTTGGATTATTTTCATATTCTCTGGACATATTATGACTACCTTATGTAGTTTTACCCTGGTATACTTCAAAACTAATTCATTTTGACACTCAGGGTTCTAGTGGCAAGGCACACTTTGTTTTGGTGACGAATCTCGCTCCGTGTTCTGGGCTTAGACTTCATCTTTGGCCTGAGAAAAGTAAGTCTCCGGTAAAAGATGAAGTACCTTCTAAGAGAATTCTTGAAGTGACATCAAAGATGGTTCAAATCCCTGCTGGACCAGCTCCAAAGCAGGTACGTCACTAACATGTTCATGTTTATGCATGGAACATGCACCAGTGGACATGCACAGTAGATCTTGTTGTCTCAGAATTGTTGCCTTTAATCCAGATTGAACCTGGAAGCCAAACCGAACAGCCACCTCCATCCGCTATGCTGCTACTAAGCCCTGAAGAAATGCATGGTTTTAGATTCTTGACTGTTGCGGTTGCTCCGAGTCCGGTATTTCTTTCTTCCGTTTATCCGTTGGTTTCTGTTAACTACTTTCAACAAAGAACCACTAAATGCACTGAGAGCTGTGCATGCCTCATTATGTCATGATATTATTAAGATCAAAGATTTTAAACTGAAAGTAATTAGGTATGTATACAAAATCTGTTGAAACTTGGTGCTTTGATACCATAAGAGAAAACCAATATATCCGAAAGGTTAAGTTGACGGGGTCTGAATCTATGCATTATGAAGCTATCTCAGCACTTTGTGTGTTTTGTGGGCCTTTCGGTCACTGGAAACTGTCCAGCATAAGTTGGCTTCCTTTGGAAAAATGGAATAAATGATGAGCCTATTGAATTGAAATTGACATGGTTTGAACCCATAGCCTCCTGAAACTTGGTATTTTGTTACCATGTTACCATGCCATCCCAAAGCTTAAGTTCATAGTTAAATTACTTACAGTATATATAAAGTAATATTAATTTTTACCAGTAATGGTCCTAGTTTGCTCTCAGGTCCATTCTTCTCCTCCACCTCTCTTCTCCGTTTAAAGACTTCATCCTAATGCTTGTTCTTGTTGAAGGACTTTTTTATATCTCCAGTCTTTGACAACTTTATGGATATAATCAGAGGCAAGGTGTTATGTTAGGTTTAAGACTGAGAGAACTGAAAATGATGCCCAGAAAGCTTTATGTTGAGAATTGTTTTAATATAATTAAAACCAGTGTTTTAGTAGATATTACGAAAAGCAAATGTTGTTTTAAGGATGAAACGTATGATGGCAAGTTCTCCCAACCAAAGTCATATAAATACTACAAAGAGATAAAGTTCCAAACCCTCTATAACCCATGACAAAAAATATATTTTCCCTCTTTCATAAAGTATGTTTATGCAGTGGAAGCATGAGCTGATGTTCTTGTTTCAGACTATTTCAGGTAGGCCTCCCCCAGCTGCTTCCATGGCAGTTGGGCAATTCTTTTTTCCTGAAGATGGACAAAAAGGACTCTCCCCTAGTGTGCTGCTGCGCTCTAGCTATGTTGAAGATGTTAGTATCAAAACTGATGGTAGTTTTTTTGTGCAGGATAGTCGTGACTTCAAATGAAAATGTAGTGCATTTTTTTTTTCCAACTTGGTTCAACTTCTGTCTACATGCAGGAAATATTTTTCAAGGAGGATCACCCGCTCGCTCTGAATTTATCGTTCTCAGTAAGCTTAGGACTTTTACCTGTCACTTTGTCTCTAAGAACAGAAGGCTGTGGGTTAAAGAGTTCTGCTCTTCCAGATGAAAAATCTGAAGATATAGACCACAGCAGTAAGCTCACAACGTTTAGTTTCTATATTTATGAGATTCACCGATGTTTCAAGTTAAATTTGTTTGGTGAAAATGTCTTTGCTGTCTGCAAAAAATTGTCAGCTATCCTGATAATTTTCAATCTCCTGTCTGTTTTACTACGTGTCTG
Source organism: Asparagus racemosus (assembly GCA_037177215.1). NCBI lineage: Eukaryota > Viridiplantae > Streptophyta > Magnoliopsida > Asparagales > Asparagaceae > Asparagus > Asparagus racemosus. The sequence goes on from JBAKGM010000139.1 coordinate 15,082,584, forward strand.
AGATGATAAAAATTACAAGAGCAGTTTACTACTCGTATTACAGTCCTGAAGTGAAAGATGGATAAAGTTGAATTAATTAAAATTTAACAACTCCTTGTTAAATTCGTCATTCAAAATTATAAGTAGTTTCGTTACTAGATAATGCATTAGAATGGATCCACAGATAACATCAATGTCCCATGTGCATTTCATTCTACATCTCAAACTTGCTTCTCTTTAATCCTTTCAATTTTATGGGAAATTGTAACGGTTCTCAATCCTGCCTAAAAGTAACTAGCATATATTTAGCCACTAATATATATGTATTTTCTTGCCTCTAGTATTTTAGTTGATCATATTTTTCTATTTCTCTTTCCCACTTTACCAGCATGAGTCGAGAGTCCCATAAATCTATTGCTCTGTAACCATTCTTGACAATTCTTTGTTATCACGACAGGCATCTGCAAGTTACGTTGTTTCCCACCAGTCGCCCTTGCTTGGGATGCTATGTCGGGTCTACATGTTGCTCCAACTTTGTATTCTAAGACTATGGTTGTTGATTCTTCACCTGGAATGTGGGATTCTGGTGACATGTCTGACAGAACTAATGTGTTATTATTGGTTAGAATCCAGTCCATCTTTAGACATCTTTAGATGTTATCTTCTAAATCTGTGTTTCTAGTTTCATAGGTCTATATATGTATATCTTCTACAACTTTCATAGATCTATAACAAAGAACTAATGTATGCGTTTTTGAAGTTAGTAACAGCAAACTTACATTTTAATTTCAGGTGGATCCACATTGCTCATATAAAGTTAGCATTGCCGTTTCTCTGGTTGCAGCAGCAAGCAGATTCTGTATTTTATACTTGTCGCAGGTAATCTGTTAATCTTCACCATGTTTAAAAACCTTCTGTGATACGAGTGGATGTGGTATTTTAGTATTTGGCAGATACGAGACATTTTGACCGCATAACAGATCACCCCTGCAATCCTTCTGAGATTTAACAACCCCCCCCCCCTCCCAGGGGGGGGGGGGAATTTCTTGGTCTTAGCAATGAGCTACTATGTGTAAATGTATATAAATATTAGGGGAAGGTTTGTGACTGTTGTTTAAAACATAGTTAGAGTTTAGAGGCAGTAATGGCTGATATAAGTAGAGCGAGAACAGGTTCTATAGATGGCAATAGAATAAACACGTTTATAGAATTGTGCAGGAGTCTGCAGAAACCTCTAATCTATATAAACAAAAGTTTAACCTAATTTATCAAATCCTTGACTATTTGTGATTCCTAAACATGTTGATGTCAGTTAAAAATTGGTGTAGTCATCCCCTACTTGTTAAGATTAATTTAACATTTAAAAAATAATCCAGGAAAGAATGTATAACACTGAAGTGCTGAAGTTCAAAACTGTTCGAACAAAATGAACCCAAGTTCAGCCGACACGATTTAGACTTCCTTCCACACTCAGGATTACATTTAGGGTCAGTTTGACAGCCACACTAAACTAGATTTACCGACATCAATTTTGATCCAAGTTCATAATCTTAGAGTATGTTTGACAGATGGTCAAAGTGGCTTATAAGCCACAAGCAAGTGGCTTATTTTGGCTTATAATCCACCAAAAAATAAGCTAGGGTACCCTAGCTTAATTTTTGCTGGATTATAGCCATGAGGTTTGACCAAGTAAAAGACAATTATACCCCTTATAATTTCACAAAATCCAAGGCCTCATTTAATAACTCACCACCAATCTCATGTCATTTTGAATCATTTTGACTACAATGATGGATTATAATCCATGCCAAACACTCTACTTTTAAAAATGGATTATAATCCACTAAATTTACCAAACACTTTAAATTACTATCCATTTGGATTATAATCCAAGTGGATTATGATCCAAGTTCACAAACATGCTCTTAGTTTGGCAACTTCTTAATTTGGACCTAATTTAGTGTTCACTGACCTGATTTTGTCCAATAATCAAATCAAAACCAATCCATGGGGATATGGTCTGAAATAAACCAGAATATGTCTATCCGAAAAATATTGCTGAGAAGGAACAAAAAAAGGGCGAAACATTGAATCTAACTCGAACTTTAATAAATAAATGAAAAAACAACAAAACACATATTAGTTTTAACCAGTTTTTCTTGAAAATAGCCAAATTAAGTCTAACTTTAAACTAGTTCTGTGGAAACCACTTTATACTTTTCAACACCTAGTGTATAACTAGGCTAGAACTAATCTGGTTTTTACTTTAAAAATTGCCAAATGGACCCTTAAATCTCAGAAATCAACCCAGGAAAGAACATATGACAGTGAAATTACTAAACTATGAAAACTATTCAGAGAAAAACCCAAATTCAGCCCACATCACCTTGTCATGTCCATATCCGTTAACCATGCAATTTCTTAGCTAGTAACTTGAAATACCTCATGCTGTGTTTTTTTATGTTATTTTATTTAGTTGCTCACAATGAGTTATAGAGGATATGAAGTTGTGGATGATATGCAAAGTAGCACAGGATTCACTATTAATTATAGCCAATTGCTGCTGAATTTTCTTTATATGGTTTTGTTCTCTTAGGGTGTGTTTGGCATCTCCTCCTTAAGTAGGTTAGTGGATACTGACCTAGTTAAGGAGCTAAACTTGTGTTTGGCAAAACTGGCCCAGAACTGGCCCAATTTCTTATAGTTTATTTTCCCTTCCTTAACTAGGTTAGGACTTAGGGTTGGATGATCTCCCACCCATGACCAATCCTAAACTTGTTGAGGATTTAACCAAGTTAAGGGGTTTTTGCCAAATACAGTACTTCAAACCCAACTGTTATTTCACGTTTTAGAAAATTCTCGTTCTTTGCAGTCATTGATTAATTGATCCAGCATCGTTTGGTACCTGCAGGTTGTAGGCTTTATGATAGCTGTTGTATTTTTCGCTCTGATGCGGCAAGCACGTGCGTGGGAGCTTGACTTGACTGTGCCATCCGTTTTAACTGCGATAGAGCTCAATTTGAGAATACCGCTTCCGTTCATGCTACTTGTTTTACTGCCAACTACTGTTTCTTTGGTCCTTTCTTCGCTTATGGCTGAAACATTCCCTCCAGTTATGAGCTTTCTTTTTGTCTCCATCGCCTGTTTTCTAATTGCAAATGGATCTGTTGTAATTTTGATATTGAGCTCGCAATTGGTCCTCTACGCAGCTGCTACCCTACATGTATTCCTGAAAAGGCGGTTAGTTCAAATTCTCTTGCAGCTAATTGTTAATTATATTCATTATCTCAACGGCTCCGGATCATGGATTTTTTTATTCTTCAGAGATTTCTTCCTAATTTTTTCTTAGATTTTGATTGTCTTTCAGCTCTTTGAGGAATTCTAGCGTTCGAAATTTATAATTTAATGAATTCAGAATCTTTATTTTCTTGTTGCTTTCTGTGGGGCCTGTTGCATTGTGTGTCGCAAAGTTAGTCTATTAATTTGGACAAGGTTCTATGACACGGGGAGTGGGGGACACTACGGTGCCGTTTGGCAACGGGTTAAGTGAGGGGTTAAGGAGACTGAACCCCTTCTTAACCTGCGAAACACGAAAAATCTATACAAGAGTTAAAAGTGAGTTAACCCTCCATAATTTGCCAAACGCAGTAAATGCATAACGGTTAAGCTAACCACTCTAGCGGGATTAAAATGGGTTAACCCCTCAAAATGAGGGGTTTACCAATACTCCTATTTAGGAGGACTAAGAGTTAACCCCTCTATTTATAAAGAAGATAGTAAAAATCCTCGTTATTCCCAAACACTAAGAATGACCACAAGGGCTGATATAAAACTTATTTGATGGGTTAATAATTTAGTCCTTGGGATTATCGAATGGACTAACTATGTTAATCCTTCTCCTTAATCTCTCTTCCTTAACCCTTTGCCAAACAGGGCCTACGAATACATCTAGGACAGCACCTAGCGCGTAGCCCATAGTGCTGAATATACTGAAATACAAACAAATGAAGAATTTGAGTACACTGGAAGTCGGAAGTAGGGGTGGGAGGTTTGGTTAGAGTTTGAGGGTGAGATCTGATCTTGATCTCTTTGTTGCCCACCAGACAAATGAGTGTAATAAAAGTTGTGAACAAAATGTGAGGTGAAATCAGGTTCTAACCTTGCTATCTGTGTTATACGAAAGTACTGTCTGGTTATTTCCAGAAATGGTTCATGTCCTTGAATCATTTATCTTTTCAGACAGTGCGGTATGCTTGGGCACATTCCTTCTCTAGCTAGGTTGGGTTACTCTGTCTGAAAGTTGGGTTGGCTTGATGGGCTCAAGGGTGGTACCAGATAGGAGGAAGCTGCATGATTCACCCTTTATGGGCTGAGGCCTTGGTTGGCTATCCTAATTGAGCCCTAAATGGCCTTGCATTCATATCAGTACCATCGCATTGCTAATGTCGGTTAAAATTAGGACCAATCCCATCAATGAGACCATGCTCTGGTTTTCTTAGGCTGGGTTCAAACTAATCTTTAGCTCTACTCAAAATAATATATCAAGAAAAGACTGTCAAGTCAAGCCTGTGTAAGTGGTGAGCTGCTTTTAAATTTCTTAGCACAGGCGTTTCTGAGAGTATTTAGAGGAGTTTTCAGCTGGACCAAGAAGGCTTGTTGCAGTAACCACCTTTTGATGCTGTTGCTCACGCAATTGCCAAGTGATCGCCAAAATCACTATGGCTTAGAAATTCACTTATGCGGAGATTTAAATGACGAGGAAGACAAGAAAAAACATATAGCGCATTCCAGAAAAAGGTCTTCTCATTGTTTCTGGCTTGATTATCTTTGAATCTCTTGGCAATAACCGCCATTGTGTTCCTTTTACCTGACTCCTTTATATTGACAAGTTTCAGCTTAGGGCAGGCTGCAGCTAATATGACACTGGCTTTGTAATTTTTTTTAATTGAAGCGGTTTTCTTAGGTAGCAGCTTTAGAAAGATTAATGCTCTATAACTGAATCCTAATATTGTAGTGGTTATGGTTGTCTTGCAGCTGGCAAGCATGGGAAGAGAGTTTTTGTATCATGTATCTTCATCAGGTCCTGGATTTCTCATCCATCTTTTACTCACTAAAGGTACAATTCTAGCTGGCTGGATAGTTATGACACTTAGTCATGGTTGATAATGTGTTTTATTTTAACTTGGCTCTGTTGAGTACGGGAAACCGGCAATACTCATCAAACATGAATTGTTGTTCGATTAGAACTTTACTTAGTTTTTGTTTTTGATTGTCTACGGATTATTGTAACAGGTTGTGCAGATTCTTAGGGGCAGCCCAAGACTTGTTGTAGCATTTATTGCAATTCCTTTGGTCTGTTTTGTTCATCCAGCGCTTGGCCTGATTGTGCTTCTCGTTTCACATGCTTTCCATTCTCACACTGCTCTCTGCAGGTATAAGATTTGAGGGAGAAATGTTACCAGAATTTTTAGCTTACTATTCCTTTCATTAGTCTTATATGCAAGCTTGATTTCTATTGTGTTCTTTTATGAATTTATACTTTTTCCCCCTAATCTACTTGCAGCTTTCATTATCGTATTATTTTCCTGGCCATTTTTTGGTCACACAATATCAAGATGGTTTGAAGTACCTTGGGTGTTGTTGTGTTTCAATTACCTTATTGTTATTGCACTGAATTAAATTCACTGTCTGATTCTGAACATCTTTGTTGCTTTTTATTTTACGTTATAAGCCATTATGTCATCATCTTATACTATTAGATATTGTTTTTTTATTTTTTTCTGAAGTTTTATATCGATTATTCATCTTTTTGTAGGCTTTTCTTTCTCTGCTATTCTTCTTTTTGTTTGATGTCTGTGTTTTTTTAAGTGTTGGGATGGGTTATGGCCATATGACGTAACCTGGATTTCTATGCACAAATGTGGGTAAAAACGGAAATATTCTTACATAAAGTGAATGATAAGAATTAAGATAAGAGCAATTTTACTAGTTACAGCAATTAAGTTTTATACATCTTCATGCTTTCGTGAATATTCATTAACATATCTGTTACAGATATGACCTAAGATTAAGTTCCGGTCTTTGTAACAGTTTTTTGGCGGCTTCATTTCGCAGTCGTGCTCAAAGAAAGGAGCTATCTGACTCCAAACCGCAGGGAACTTATCCTTTGCCCAAAGCTAATGACGCACTCAACTCGCTTCTGCCTGTGGACGAGAGCAGTCATACTAGTCCAAGCGCCAGAAGAAGTTTTTGTGATAGTCAGTTAGAAGTTTTCAATTACCAGCACGGCTTGCTTGTCTTACATCTTCTTGCAACGCTCTTATTCATTCCATCTCTGTTGGCATGGATGCAGGTATTATTTATTATTATTATTATTTTTGGGATTGTTTTTGAGTTTATGGGTCAAATGTAAGTTCTTAGTCATTATCATCATCTGAAGTCTTTCGACATCAAATCAAATCAAGGTAGATATGGAGCAACAAACTAAGAGAATTATATGAGGTTGGATAATTAACAATCAAATGCATTCCTGAAACACTTCCTTCGTGCATGGAGAACATATATTTGGAAAAGATCAATTCATTTTCTGAATTTGCAGAAAAACATTTCCATAGTATTACTGTGAGGAATTCTCATGGCATGCGTACGATCGACAAGTTCTCTGTTCTGCTATGCTTTTTTAAAAACAGTTATGGATTAGTTGGCTTTGGATTAGTGAGAAACTGGAAACAGCTTGCCCTTATTTGTTCCTTTTGTGTCGATTTGAAAGTTTGTGGTATTTTTCTCTAGTGAAAATAGTTTATGGCAGTTTTCTGCAAAAATGAAATGTACCTGACTGTCTTCTATCCTTCACCCCCATGTGAAGGAGTTTTGTTCTGGCTTTTTCTGCGATAAATTCTACAAGCGTGCAAAATTGGTCCGATGATTTTAACTTTTTTTCTTCTTTGATGACTTCAGAGGATCGGGATGGGCCAAAGCTTCCCTTGGTTCATAGACTCTGCTGTCTGTGTTGGAATCATCCTCCACGGTTTATGCGGATTGAGACAGAACCTCAGTTCAATCTCAATCCCTTTAATCCCTGGTCATGACGAAGTTGGTCTCAGCTTGGCTTACCTCCTCTCCGGATATTTTTCCTTTGTTTCAGCTATTTATTCCATGCCCTACAGATCATTATATGCCATGGCAGTCATTGGCATCATCTCTTTCGCTTTCATAGTCATCGACAGGAAGAAGAGAGAGAAAGGCGATGGCCATTTTAGAAGTTGTAGGAGGCATTCACATAGACACTAGCACAGTTCGTCAGGGTTTTTTATCTGATTCTTGTTACTTCAAATTTTGTACTAATGCGTTGAGAGATTGGGGGACCATTAGGACATTCTTTCTGCAAAATGTAAGCACTGTTAGAGACAGTAGATGACACTTGTTTTGTTAACTCGTTTATTGGCTTGCTTAATTCATCTTAATGTTAATTATTCACGGCATATTAATAACTTTTCCCATTTTAAAAATCAATGAATTAGTGATTATTCATTTTTGTTTATCAAAGTTTTCTTTCGGAGGAAGGTGATTTGTTATGTTGGAAGTTTCTCTCGTCTCTCGTTTGCGGACTATTGTTTTGAGCCGTGTCCGTACGAGAAAAGAGGGTAGTATTCCAGCACAATGCCGGGGGTAAAGAAATTAAAAATTGGACTTCCAGTTGCTCTCATCATCTGAAAACATTTCTTATGAACTATCTCTAACAGTGTAATGCAGATAGTAATTGCATTATGCATATCATTCTGATAATAATGTTATGAAGTATGAATGTTATTTAAATAAATTTTCATTCTTTAATTTCTTCTCTTTTTTAAGAGGTATTGAATTGAATTTTCAAGTAAGAGCAAGAAGTAGCGGAGAAGGATTTTAGATTTTAACTTCAGTTCTAAATCAAATAAAATTCTAGTGATAACTCTAAATGTTAAAAAATGAGAAGAATGAAACGGATATTTCCATAAAATAATGAAATTCATCGCCATTAATTAAAGAGAAATCATTAATGGGAAGTTAAAATATGGTAACCCTAAAACTTAAGTGTGATTTTGTGACATTCTACGAGTTACCCGTTATTACCTAAAAACAAACCTCAAGAGCTTTTGATACAAACGGCCCATATTCAACACAACAATCGGTCGCAAGCCCAGCCCATTTTCCCCCTAAAGTCCTGATCTAATCACAGCCGCTCGCCAAAATATCCAACGGTGGATATCGATCTTAGCGAGCAATCCAGAGGCTTAAAAGCCACCCTCTCTCCTCTCTTGAGCCCCACGCGGCTCAGGAACTCTCTCATTCGTTCCCAAACCCTAGAAACCCTAATCCTCGACCCGAAGTCCCTAGCCATGCCTAAGGACGCCAGGAGCTCCGAGCACGATGGAGCGAGCCCTGGGTACCCTTATCTACCCGATTCCTCTCTCTCTGGATCTCGATCTCGATCTCGTTGTTTTTATCTCTTGAGGGTTGTTTTGATGTTTTTTCCTTTTGTTTTTCTGGTTGCAGGAAGATATTTATTGGAGGACTTCCTAGAGATCTGAGCTCAAGTGAGTTTCTCAATTTTACGCTGAAACTTTTGGGTTTAGGGTTATAGTTCCTTCTCTGTTTGATCAAGATCTGGGTTTGTTTCAAATAAATTTTCGTGCTTGGTAGTTTGCGGTTGCTTCCTATTTTGATTGTACAATCTCTTTTATATTTTAGGGATTTATTTTGTAAATTGATTAGGGTTAGGGTTAGTGTGGTATATAGTTATTCTATCTATCTGTTTCTTTTGGCTAGCTGGATGATGGGAGATTAGAACTAGAAGTAAATTTATCTGGTGGAGGGGTTCATCATATATTTGATCTTCTTTCTTTAGATCATTGGTTGGTTATTATTGCTCGGATATTATCTTTGTATGAGTAAAAATATAATATTAAACAGGTGAAACTTCTTTGGGTTATTTGCATATGTACGCCTTAAATCTTGGGTATTTGCTAAAATACCCCTCAAATCTTAGTATTTGCTCAAGTCATCAACTTTGTGAAATAATACCTCCTAAAATCAACAAATCATCAACTTGGATGCTACAAATTTGACTATTTTGTTGATAATTTTTACATTGCGATTACAAATTAGCTTATCAAACTTGACGATTAATTGGTTTGAGGGTATTTTTTTCCAAAATTGATGATTTGAGGGGTAGTTTTGTAGATATTGATATTTGGAGTTTATTTCTGCAAATACCCATGATGCAAGGGGTATATATGCAAATAAGTGAATAGCCCAAGTTTTTGTTAGTGGCAAACTCTTCTTAATTACTCCCAACTCTATTAATATAGAAAACCCTCAGCACCTTTTAGGGCCGTTAGAACTTGACCTGAATGGTCCCTCTTACACTACTTCTCCGTGTACGAGATGAAGTCCTTGACGCCTTAATCTGCCCATTTGTATAGATAGGGCTCATATGGAAGTCAATACTGATTTTTGTCCTGTAATTGTTTCTGATTTGTCTCTTTGTATGACAATTCCAGGTGCCTTTGTGCGACATTTTGAGAAGTATGGGACTATTATAGACCATGTGATAATGAAGGATCGTCACACTCAGCAGCCTAGGGGTTTTGGGTTTATCACTTTTGAGGATCCTTCTGTTGTTGATAGAGTCATTGAGGACACACATGTATTCAATGGAAAAACAGTAAGTACTATAGGAATTATAATTATGATTGCTCTTTTGTTTTGCTTTGATCTTTTCTTTTTGATACAACTGTTTCATAGTAATAGTTATTTTCTTTGAAAAATGTAGAAACTTAATTTTCTGCTTGTATCATTATCATCTGATGTATGACTGTTCAGAGTATTAGTTGTTTGCCTTGCAATGTCAGCCTATAAAAAAGTGGGGCAAAGTTGAATGCTCAAAAGCATCACAAAAGCTTCCCTGACACCCCACCCCACCCAACACCCCCCCCCCCAAAAAAAAAGACCCCCAATCCAATGTTGTCTCATTATGCGCCCCCTCCTATGTTGTATGATGTTTTCAGGTCACTTCTTTAATAGCCATATATGCTTTTGTGCTTACTGTGACTCATATTAGGGCTGTAAGAATTATAACCTCCTAATCTGGATCCTTTTTTTATTTATAAAAATATGCTCAGCATATTGGCCTAAATAGACTCAGGGTTAGAGAAAGAAAAGAAATAACGTTAAAGAATCAGTTTATACTAGGTAAAAATGTTCATGAAGAGGATAGGTTTGTCAAGAAAATTTCAAACTTTTCCATGGGACACCAAGATGGCCACTTTTAGGGAGAAGTTTCAGTGGAAATTTTTTTTAAAGCTTTGAGCGAGATGGGTTGGGATTGGTCTGATTTCGATCCGACCTGTTATAATAGAGGACTCTTGCAGGATGTGTTCTTGAACTTTTTGGAGTTCAATTGATGCATGAATGTAAATTTTCACTGTTATGTTATGAAGAAAGTTAAGTAAACTACAGCTTTTATATTAATTTTGTAACACAATGCATTAAAATGTTGGGATCATTGGAAAGTCTTGATTTATAGTCTAGTTGACACTAACTTCACATTGTATTAAAATTATTGTTATAATTTCTATAGATATGGATCGTGTATTCTACACCATTAAAGGCTCCTAATGAAAAAGCAAGGCCATAACTTCTTCGAATATGCTGGAAACATTATTATTATTATTAGTTTTACTTATGGCTGCGAGTCTACAACTGACCAAAAATATTTATCATTTCATAAACATTGGTGTGGGGGAGGATATGTGACTGTAGAACAAATAAGGGGAAGAAGTGTATTACCCAGTAGCAGTTGTTAACTATGGCAAGTTCCTTATTTTTTAATTAGTTAATTTTATTAAGAAAATTAACTATTATGTAGGCCCCTTCTAGGAGTTGTATGTAGCCATGCTTATTTCCTGTTCTTTTCCTTGATGACACATTGGGTAGCGTCTTTCTCAATTTTAATGTAATTTCATGCATTGAATTGTAGGTCGAAATCAAAAGGACAATTCCAAAAGGTGCTGCTCAAACAAAGGACTTTAAAACAAAGAAAATTTTTGTTGGTGGGATACCGACTACTGTGGAAGAAGGTATTAATTGTTTATCTGGTGTTCTTTTGTTCAATTCGACATTCTTTTCTATTTAAAATTACTAGCATTAAGTCCTTTTTTTTTTGCATTGTATGATGTTCTTCTCAGACGAATTGAAGAGTTTCTTTTCCAAGTTCGGCAAAGTAGTGGAGCATGAGATCATCCGTGACCATAGTACTAAGCGGTCACGAGGCTTTGGGTTTATAATCTTTGACTCTGAGCTAGCTGTAGATGATATGTTAGCGAAGGGCAATATGATTGATTTTGCTGGTAGTCAGGTTAGTTTAGAGAGGGCTTATATTAAAGCATCATTTATAAAGAAATTGTGCATATGCCAATTTTGGCATTATTTTCATTATATGATATACCACTTTCTTTTATCTGATAAAGATGCAGATAATAGACACCGACGTACGACATTGATCTGCTGTAAATTAGCAGGGATCTTAAACTATTGGTGCATATATATTTTCAGATATTGCCTTTTCACTTGCAACTATATTTCTTTTAAGTCAAAAAGTAGCACATCATATGTTATTAGTACAATCGACAAATTCATTACTATGTTCCATATTGATGCTTGTATGTAGAGTGGTCTAGTATTTTGCAGTCTAAGATAATATGAAGTTACGTTTAACCAAGCTAGTGATATAATGTTGTGCATTATTCAAAAATGCATAAAATAAGAAAACATGACTGCATCCATAACTTCTCATAGATGCATTGCCAAGGACATCATAGTGTCTGCTTAGGCTAATGTCACATGGCTCCATGTAGACTTGTGTACTTTCCCTCTACAGAACCTTTTAAGAAGACCTTAGGTTAATATTCTTGCTATGTTGTAGGTTGAGGTCAAGAAGGCAGAACCAAAGAAATCTTCAAACCCTCCACCTCCATTTGCTAGTGAACCTAGGGGCCGCTCTTTTGGCGGTGGTCTTGCTGGATATAGCAACTCTTACAATAGTTTTGGTGGTGGTGAGTTTGGTCCATCTTATAGGACACCTGGAGGTCTCGGTCCTAGGATTGGTGAATATGGCAGTTATGGCAGCGGTGCAGGTGAATTTGGTGGTGGTTATAGTGGTGGCTTAGGAGATTACAGGGGAGAATCCTCTCTTGCTTATTCTAGGCGCTTTAGTAGTTACGGAGGTTACGGTGCTGGTGGTTATGGTGGTGGGTATGGACGTGATGAGGGCTTTGGTGGATATGGTGGTTCTAGCTATGGTGGTTCTAGCTATGCAGGTGGTCGTTTTGATTCAGGTACAGGTTCTAGCTATGGTGCTGGTGCTGGTTATGATACAGGTTCTAGCTATGGCGGTCCTAGCTTTGGATCCGGCAGCGGGCTTTTTGGCGGTAGGGGAGGAGGCTATGGTGGTGGTGGTGGTGCTGGTCCTTCTGGAAGATACCATCCTTATGCAAGGTAGATGTTTTAGTTTCAGCACTGATCTAGAAGTCTCTCAGGTTTCCACTGGATCAAACAACTTCAGGGAATAGAGTACCTGCTAGTATATGATAGAAGATAGAAGCAGTCTTGACTGAGAGCTACTACCTGTCCTGCTTTGCTATGTAGATCGCTTCCAGAAACCTGTATCGTCTAGCAAGTTGAACTAGATTTTCTTTTAGCTGGATAGTTTAATATCTCCTATGGATTGTAGAATTTTATGCATTTTGGTAGATTTCTATGTTTTATGGATTGTAGAATCTATTTATGAGGTTTGTCCTTTTTAGATTTGTATGGTTTGTGGATTGTAGAATCTATGCATGAGGTTTCTAGCGAGTTGAACTAGATTTTCTTTTAGCTGGATAGATTTATGTTCTATTGGATTGTAGAATTTTATGAATTTCAATAAGTTTCTGTGTTTCATGGATTGTCGAATCTATTCATGAGGTTTGTCCTTTCTAGATTTTATGTTTTTCTCAAATTTAGAATATGTGCATGAGGTAAGTCGAACTAGATTTTCTTTTAGCTGGGTAGATTTATGTTCTATGGATTGCTGAATTTTATTTCCTTAGATCTCTGTTCTATGGATTTGTTGAAGCTATGCACGAGGTAACCCCTGTTAGTGTTTTCTCACATTATATTTTCACCAAGTGATTTGCATGAGGAAGGACATTAGGAGATGACTGCATTAAGTATTTTTCTTCCATTTTCCCCCACATGTCCTTGAAAAGAGATTTGCTTCGAGCATCAATGTTTTTAGCTTGTTCCCCTGAGCAAGTATTTTGGTGACTGATGCATTTTCTGGGTAGATTTGAATGTCTGAGGTGTTTTGAAACTTGTTTCTGTAGTTCACATTTTACGGAGAATTTAGTTGGTGGAATTTATGGTGGTTTTGCACGTTGGTTTTAACTGTTTTGTTTTGTTTTTTGGTGCCTCCTGGAGCATGAGTCATGCAAATAATGTGTAACCAAGTGAATGTGGATTCTGATGAGCGCATCGATTGCAATAAAAGAAAGATTCTGGTGCTGTATTATTATCGGCCATCCCCTTGTGAAATGTTTCGTCTGTTTGTTCCTTTGTATCCCTCAAGAATGTCACGGTGATTGCTCGCCCCGTGAAGCTGTACATTTGGATTAACGTTCTTATTCTTCATCCTCCACAATGATTTGTGTCGCTATGCTATGTATTTCCCGGTTCTTGTTGGTGGTGATGATGGATTCCGTTGCTAATGGTTTGTTCTTATTCAGGTCGGCCTGGTTGTTAATCAGCTCACAACCTATAAATTGGTACAATTATTATGTTTAAAAAGACAATTGCTCTCTAAACATAAGGAACTTTACTTGATATCGACGCAATAAATGCTATAGGAACAAGATGGCTAATCTAGGAGATCAATATGCTCGTACTAAAAGCGACGACCGCGGCTATTGACGATATTTGAAAGACTCAGGGAAAGTTGCATACGGGTATCCATAATGCCTAGAAGTCGAAAAAAGATTGTATTGCTGGGGTGGTTCTGAGGAAATTTAGACTCCAGCAAAGCTATAAGAAGCAACGACTATGGGAGCGCGTGTTCTATCTGCAATCCAAGCTTGTGTGTATTTTAATTTTGACATTACGAAGATCTTTTGCTCGATAATCACCCAAATTTAAAGAATCTCAACTTTCATAGCCTAAAATGACGTAATAATTTAACAGGGGTGCTAAGTAAAATATTTTAATATTTTTTTGAGGTTTTTTTTTTTGGCAAAACTAAACATCAGACATCAAAGTTCAGAACGGTGTAAACATTAGATCATGTAAGTGCGAAAAAAAAAGACAACGTGAAATGCGAGTAGCACATAAAGAATAAATAAACAGAATAATAGAATGTGAAAAAAAGAGCATAAAAGTTAACAACTAGCGTGTTGAATCTCCTTCGCGCTTACACGCGAGTAAGCATCTCATTCCTTTGCGGCAATATAAGAAGGTTGTGACTAGTGAGTGCGGGAACTAAAATATTGCTTTGTTCTAAAAAAACACTAATGGGGGGGGGGGGGGGGGGGTGGGGTTTCCTATTCTCCTTTTCCCTCCCCCCCC
>JBAKGM010000139.1:15101580-15117905 GCA_037177215.1 Asparagus racemosus
GATTTGGGAATGAAAAAAAGTGTACGCAAATTAATATTATTAAAAGAGACCAGTTGTCAGCAAAAATTAAACTTGAGAATAAGCAGGATTTTAATGTATAATTCTTTAAGGAAAAGAAACCAAAAGAGTAGCATACCTCCTCAGCAAGGTCCTTCTTAGGCATTTTCTTCACCACCTCAGGGGGATAACCACAAAAAGTGTTATACCTAAAGATTAAAGTGCATGAAAATCAGAAAATAAACAGTCTTTTTCCACACTTCCATTACATGCAACAGGCTACCTTATCAAACAGGACAGCCTGTAGGTGAACGAAAACAGAGAATAACATAGCCTCTATGTTTTGACTATAATGCCAGTAGAAATGAAAAGAGTAACTCTATTTAATCTATCCACATGCGTGCATTCCCATAAAACAGTCAAAAGGAGAATACATGTTACTATGGACGACCTGTAGAAAAAGGTTCAAGCTAACATTTTACTCTTTTCATTTTAAGATCTAATCCCTTCAAAGAAGCATGCAAACAAGAGATGAACCAGGGACAAGGAAATTCCTTTAAGAATAAGACACAGGAACATGACAATATGACACTAGAATGTATATAAATGATACCAGAAGCTCACACTCATGCAAGAAACGCTCATACATTCTTCATGTTCCTATGTACCTTACAGAAGCGCCTCAGCGTTTAGGCTCAAATATGCTTCAAGCCACACTTCAAAATGTGCCTTGCTTGTGCTAAATAACCGAACAACTCTGAAAGAGTAAGTCCTAAATTTTATTAAACTAACTGTGTGCATTACATGTGGGATTTTCTAGTAGGCAAACTGGCAACCAATATAATGCAGTATAGAACTTCACTTGCACTAATTTTCAAAATCTTTTCTAAGGTAATCCTTTTCCTTTATTTTCCCATTTCACATATCCTTAATTTCCTATGCAAAAGAAGACACTGGAGATTAAACCTTTCTTCTGATAATGTTTACTATCAAAAACTAATTGCAGGCATATTGTCTAATATGAGATGGCCATAGAAGGTCAATAAGGCTAATCTGTGAGATGTGCAGGATATATCTTAACATTATGATTTTGATATTCCATAATCACATAGTTCCACAACCTAAAAACTACAGGACAAGAAAAAAAACAGCAACAATTGAAGAACAAAACTTTCAAGGTTTGGATTTCTGAATAGTATATACTAATATAGAACAAGTCAACCAACAAAACTCATAAGATACTCAATATTGCAGTCACAAGAATATTAGACACCAACGCATACTTAAAAGTGTATCCATGGCTCCCAGATAAACAAAAAATATAGTGTTATCCCTACACAAAGACAAACACTCATAAAGCATGTCAAAATTCATTTTAAACAAGGAACCAGCAAAGCGAGGATTCTCAGGTTCATAGGAGGTACGTAATAAAACCATATCTGAATTTTGATAAGAGATTAAAATCAAGTCACAAGGTATAAGACACAGCAAACATTGATGAGTAACTTCCATCAAACAATTGTGAAAAGCTATACTTTTTATCCCCAGTAAGGACAGTGAAAGGAGCACAACTATTGACGAAAGAAATTACAAACTTACGACTGAGAAAATAAAAGGACAAATACCCAGTTGATTTATCTTGGAAAAGGCGAGCTTGTTCTTCTTTGCTACCTTCATCAATGGACCACCAACCCAGTAATCTGTACTTGGACCGAATGATGTTAAGCATGTGAAACAAAATATTGTAATAATAGTATGCACCATGGTACCTCCATAAATATTGCAAAGAGCATTAGCTTCAAGATCATCCTCATAAGACATGACAAGAAATGGAAATTACCTTGAACCACGATGTAGGAAAGCGAAACAATCATTAGTTCTGGATGAAATTGTGAGATATCTTTGAGTAAAGGATCCACTGCGCAGCAAAAGAACCAGCTTCTCCAGTAATCTTGATAGAGCAAATAGGACACCAGCACCTTGCAAAAGAAAGAGTGGAGAGAAAAGAGCGAAAATTGGGATATGTCGAGCACCAGGTGGTGTACCCTGAATTGGAAAAAAAAAAACAAACTCAGCACTAATTTGTTCATTTTACACATGCTAGTGAGCAAGTGGTTGTGCATGTAAAGATCAGTTGCACTAAGTTAAGCCAAATGTCGAGAAAAAATATACAGAAAATGAAAAGAAGATTCTGAAAACTAGCTGTGAACATAACACATCGACCTCTATGAGTTCTGCTTATGAATTCCAGGCAAGATGGGGCTGCGTGCTAAAGCTTTAGATTAGAGGCAACTTTCCAAGGTGGTAGACCTATATTGTTAGTCAGATATATATAGGCTAACAAACTCGGCAGATAGTGTCCAGATAAGGCTTGCAAATAAAACAACGCCATGTAGTCGGGTTTCTGATGTCAAGTTTCATCTATTAGAGCAAATCTGAACAAAACTTCCGTGTGAAGAACGAAACTTAACCTGATGTTTACTGGGTCTCTGAATTTGATACTTGGCTGTGAAGGAGAATAAATCATTATTGGACTCACAATTTGTTCTCCTTCACAGCCAACTAACCTCAATGTACTAAATCATGACGATAGCATTGTTCAAGCCTCCAAGCCACAGACCAAATTTGAATTAGATCTTACAGCACCAACGCCACTGCTAACCTGATCACTGGATCAGACCATATGGGATCTTTTGACCCGTTGATGCATCTGATTCCTGAAAAATCTTCCCTAGTACTAGTTATTGCTTTGCAAGTACATCCACTAATTACCAGAACATAGTTGATTCAGTAATTCTATTGACATTTGTTAAAATCAAAGCCTTTTATATCTCCCTTGTCACCAGTTACTAGATGGCTTCCGAATGTAATAGTTCAGAGTAACTGTCTTGTGTCGTGGAAACGAACTAACTGCATGGGAAAAGCTTTTAAAGCTATCTTAAAAGTAAACATTTCTAGCAAAACTGTCCACCACTTTACCAGGATAAACCTAAATGTAAACAATTAGAAACATGACAGATCTTTGGTCTTAACTTTCTCCAAATTACAACAGATAGCACATTATAAAGTCCATGTACTTCAATTTCACAGTTTTGAGATTCTGTCATTCTCTATTTATCACACTTTACATGCTCATGTTTTTGTATAGCAAGAGTAACTGATACCTCATTACTTCATTGGGAACATATGTAATTGTTTATCATATTAAATTTTCCCAGGTATGCTGGATTTGTTTTACAAGCCAAGTAGAATGATCTCACACAGGTTAATGGAACCAAAAACAGTTAAGAGCTTTAAATAACATACCTCTAACCGCATACATAGCAGAACTTGGAAAGCAACAAGTGGAACTTTCATAATGTGGCCGCCTATGTCTTGCAGGCCGCACAGTCTGTCCTGGTCGCTGTCCTCTATTGAAGAAAACATTAGGCCACTATTCCAATCACGATACCTAATTGCTGAAGAAGACGAACTAGCTTCACTATGGTTAGGGCGTCTATGTATCATCGGGTTAGACCATTTTGTACAAACAAGAAAAGCAAAGCATTCTGCAATTCTGTGTGATAGGAAAATAGATTTCAGCAAAAGTAACGTTGCAAATCATTTTGAACAAACTTTATAAAGAAGACTAATGAATGATACCCGAAGTTTATAAATAAGTCCCACCAGCCCAAGGCACCTACATCACCTACAATATTTATCAAATTTCTATTAGTACGCACTTTATAAATTTAAACTCCCTCCATCAAAGTCATCCGAGCATGCATTAAAAATTGGACAAACTGTAATGGTCAAATAAAAAATCTTAAAGTTGATTCTTAATAAACTCCAAACGCATAGGAAGAAAACAACAAAAACATTTAAATTTCTTGAAGAGGAATTGTATGCTTGTAGATGAAGAATTGAAGATCAATAGCATGTATTTTTTATCCAGACATCCAAGACCTTCCTGTATATAACATCAGAGTTTATTAGAGCTCCTCGAGATTCTTTTTCTAATAGTCAATTTCATGAATCTTTCCATTTTAGCATGTTGCTTTGTAGAAGTTCATAAAATGCTATATTTCGAGACGCTATTGAAGATTTTTTATTTTTGTTGGTGGAAGAGTTTATCACATGCTTTGAAAGCAAGAAGCTAGGAAATTGGTAAAGCAAGAGGATAACAGAGAAATAAATAAGAAGAGATGAGAGGAGGAAACATCAAATACCTATCAACTCCTCCCTTCTCTTGATTGGGTTTTCCATTATTGATGCGACAATATTTAAATTGGGTTTTTTTTCCTTTCGTTTTGAGTAGTAAAGCCAACTCCCCTTATGAATTACTTAATTTCAATTCAACTCCTAAAGTCTCATTTCATGTGGTTAAGCTTCACAGTACTAATCCAGTGAATCCACACTCCAGGCTAAGTATGAACCTTTCTAACAAAGAAAGCAATCATGCAATAAAGTATTACTCCCAAAAATAGATTTACTCAATGTCACTATGAAACTATAAAGGGAGTAAGAAGATGATAAATTAACTTTCCAGAATTGCTACATTATGCATCACATTCACCTTAATTGATTCCGGCTATAATATCTTATAAGCCCTGAAAGGACACCTCCACAGTAGAAGGTTGCAATTATCAAGGGCTGGTCAAATATCTCCTTGGGCTCCATTTTCAAAATTCGGATTCTACTGTAAACTTTGGTTGAATGGCATAGAAGTCCGCTAAATTTATCCAGAAACTTCCCACAGGCAGACTGAGACCAAAGTGGCCACATCCCATTCATTCTTTTTCTAGTGAAACTCATACAGGAAACTTTTGAAGTGCCATTGCCAGCCAAAATGCATTGGGAGTCTGGAACTTGGATAAATCAAAAGTATGTTGGTACACCCAATCAAAGTCTCAAAAGCTGAATATATATAACATGGGATACTTTAATGTCCAAGTGCATCCGGTAGTAGATTTATAACTAATACTAAAGAATTTTTAGGTTTTGTGTGTGTGAGTGTGTGTGAGCGTGTGTGTGTGTGTGTGTGTGGCTACCGGCCAATTATAGAGAGCTTAGTGCCAAATCATCTCTATATAATCTCTTACTGCTGCTGAAAACATGGATCTCGATGAACTTACCCTTAAACAACCTTTTTTTTGGGACATGCTTTAACATTTAACAATGACCATAGCCTAGAACCTCCCTTAATTCAGACCCCTTACTTCTGAGCAGCCTTAGTGCCTATAAACTTGTGACAATCGCTGAAAGAAGCAAACAAGAATTTCACTTACTGCTGAGCAGCCTTAGTAGCTCTAAGGCTAATGACAATCGCTGAAAGACGCAAACGACAACCATCCCTTAATTTAGACCCATTACTGCTGCGCAGCCTTAGGCTATAAACTTGTGACAATCGTTGAAAGAAGCAAACAAGAATTTCACTTCACTCTCTTAAAGTCCCTCTAACTGTTACATCAAAACTCCGAAGTTGTGATGAGAGTTGAATAGCATACCCATGCAGGTTGAGCGCTCTTTTTATGGGCCGAAACCTAGACTCACGCGATGGTGAATTTTTAGAAAACCCACTTTAAATTTGTGGTCAGTGGGATTTGAACCCAGGTTGCTATGATACCATCTTAAAGTCCCTCTAACCAATACATCAAACCTCTGAAGTTGTGCTGAGAGTTGTGGATTACATTTTTATATTCTAACACACTCCACTCTCAAATCTTCAAAAAAAAAGAAAAAAGAAAAGAAAAAAATCAGAGCTCTAATGATGCATCAATTCTCCATTCCAGTATTGCTCTCTTGCCCTACCACTTGAAAACTCTTTTCTTTGCTTAATTTCATAAATATTGATACCTATATATTTTCATTATCAATGAGACAACTACTCTGAAGTGTATATATATATATATATAGTTATTAACACTGTATTTTCATTCTCAATATGACAACTAGTCTCAATTACCCTTGTTTGGACTAACAGACAAGTAATTTTAATTTTATCTTCACTTAGCTAGTAGACTTATGAAGATTAATGACAAATGGAAGTAGAAACGAGTGAATTTAGTATTAAGTTGAACTTAATAAAAACAAATAAAGCAATCTGACAAAGTTCAATGCTAACAATTCAAGTAAATGCAAGTAAAACTTATCAAAAGTCAAAGCAAGCGCAGATGTTTTACCACATAATTTAAGCAGTGTGAAAGTCGTAGCTGCTACAAGGAACACCATGGAAATCGCGACCCAAAAGTGCTAAGACATACAGACAATGATTTAGTAGTGGAAAGCAAGAAAGAGATTAAACAAATCTGGTATCTGTTTAGTTAAACAGAGAAGAATTGAAATATACTTCTCCCTAAAAAAACATAGATTTTGCTTCTACTTATTAGGCATAGAAATAAAGTGATGACTTCGTACATAAATGTGGATAACTAAATGGCTGCTCATCATAGAGCAGCCAATTCTCGTCTTGCAGTTCCTTCTGTACAGGAAATGTGCATTCAGTTACAAAACTTTTCCAGTGTAACACATTATTTGGGGTTAAAATTAGATATCTAGATTCTTTCTTTTCTTTTTTCCCTTCTTTTTCGGGTTGGATCAAGGGGAGTGTGAGTTTAGGGTGGGGTGGGTGGGGGCAAGAAAGTTTACTTCCCTGACCTTTACTGTGAAAACATGCAGATTGTTAACAAGAATAAAATGGAGAATTTCCAATATCAGCACAGATATTGATAAGGCACATCGCGTTATCATAATATTCATAAATATCAACTGCAACAAAACTTACAGGAAGCGTCTCCCATATAGCTTCATCGCTCATACTTTCTTCGTCTCCTGGCATCAGAGCTTTACACATTCTGAATGAGGAGAGGAACACAATATAAGGGAAGAAAGTACTTTGTTATTTGTTAACCAACTAGCAAGCCCAATGAAACCCTAGAATGATTAGCATCCGATTCTAAACAATCACAGATATGCCATTTCTACCAAAAAACATAAGAATCATTGATCACAATGGTTTCAAGTCAGAGACAAAATAAGATCATTAGTTGTCTCAAGGATTTGTCTATTCTCAATAAACCCTGGTCCATACAGGGATCGTCATAACCAAAAGTCACTGAGAATATCATTCATAACACTTCATACTTAAAGCACTAATAATTTAATATCATGCATTCCTTCTAACTACCTCTAAATGAAGGAGGATTATGCATGGCTGACTTAAGCAAGCCATCTGAAAGTGATGAAGAAATTGGGTATTTTTTGCATCCCAGCAGCATGATTGCTTTGCTTTTTAATGCATTCAATGTCCTAAAGACCCAAGCCCAAATAGAAGAGGCTTGCACTAGGCAGCTGATAACTAGAAACCTTAGGTAGATCTACACGAGATTAACCCTTAGAGAATGCATGCTATTGTAAAGAACAGAACATGCAGCTAACACACTTGTGGCTGCATATGTCAACATACGATATGGCAAGTCCTCTTAGGCTTGGTTTGGTAGGAGGGAGGTGAGGGAAGGGTAAGGACAAAAATTAGTTTTGCCTTTGGTGGGTGGTTTTAAGAGGGGGAGGTAGAGTGATGGGAGGGGAAGGGAGAGAGGGGACACCGCAAAATGAACTAAAAAGCATGCATCTCTCCTCCCCTCCCCTCCCCTCCAACCAATCATAAAGACTTAAAGGGATGTCCATCCCTCCACCTAATTGTACCTCCCCTCACCTCACCTCACCTCCCCTCCTCAAACCCCCTAAACCCCCTACCAACCAAGCCACAAAGATGCACTTTTTATTTGTCTTTAGATTTGTCAACGTATCTACTAAATATTTTTTTTATTACTTAGAATGTCTTAGCTCTTCATCAGTCTTATGTTAATTATTTCCGTAGTTTCCATAATCATTGTTCGTCAGTCATAAATCATGTACACTCATACAAAACTATTACTGATAAACATTAATGGAAGTTTTAGACTTCATTCAATATTTCCCATATGTTTATCTTCTGTAATTTCCTGAAATTTATGGCATGGTTCAAGCACATGCATGGTTCATGTCGTTAGTTCCAATAAAATGCAATATTGATATATGCATCGAGGACATTTAATAGAGATGGCCCTTAAAGATCTGAATAATACGCAAGAAAGATTTCAGCAAGGGATTTTGTTGTTGTTGCTTTCTGCAGTTGAAGAGTGGCTTTGCAATAAAGGTTTTATTAACGTGAACTGAAACTTTGCTAGGCACCATGCCTTTGATTTATTTAATATGTAAGGGGGAAAAGTTACATACCATGTGCACATGGAGCTAACCTCATGACTCATACCAATTAAGAGTTCTGACACTCATAACAGACCAACAAATAGAACAAAGTGGAAATGTGGACCATAGTCTCGGTAGACTAAAAACCTAGGAGCACCCTATATATATATATATAAGTTTCCATGACGCTAGCATAAAATCACAACAAATTATATTTTTCTGTCAGTCAACTAACCTTTCCAACATAAAAACACTCTTATACTTTGATTCCATATAGCAAAAAAAGAGCCCATAGATATGCTTAACTGAGTAATTCATCCTCGATTGAAATGTGTACTTTGATCCAATAGTGGATACTCTGATTAAACAACTTAATTCTTGCAAAAATGAGCTCACAAATACGTAATGGAATTCATTTTCTCCAACAAAATTGTGCTTTAATCCACCAATTAGCAAACCCACTGATTATACAATTGATACTTGGTCAGATTAGCAACATAACCACTGTTTTTTATTGAAGAAATACTCAACTAAATCCTCTCTCTATGAGAAGTCATCTCGAAGTTTCAAAAATTGAACTGAAGCAATTGTTATAAACCTTCATAAAAACAAAGGGGCTTTTGTCATATTAGACCCTAAATTCTTCTTAGTTTTATATTAGCCCCCCAAATCTTCACATTTTCTAATTTAGAACCCCCGAATCTTTAAGTTGTTCTAAATAACACCAGTTGGATTTTGTCATATAATTGTAACTGTAGTATGGTTAACTCTTGAAATTAATAGATTTGGGGTGTTATTTAGAAAAATATGATGTGGGGGTCTAAGATAAAAATAAGAAATAAATTACATTCCAATATGATGAAATATTATTTTTGAAGGGTGTTATTTAAAATCACTAAATGAATTTGGGGGCATAAGATAGAAATGTGAAGATTTGTTCTAATATGATAAAATCTTAAGAATTTCGGGTCTAATATGACAAAACCCCAAAAAGGAATTGCCTCTACTAAGACAACCACCATCCACTGCTGCTCAAAGAATGCATTTTGTCCCGCTACATGCATTAAGCACACTGATTCCAAGAGAGGTCACCACCTAGTTATTTCATCTGTAGAAGAGCTTATCTTCTTTAGAACGACCATTCTAGAGGCTCCAGTCTATGTCCTGTTTAATGAGTATATGATGTTGTATTGCAGTAGCTCTTCTCCCTATCAAAAGTTCTCTCTCAACGTGGCAAGTCTGACTACCTTCTTATATTCCAAAGTCTTGACTTAACCAAGTCGAGGAAAAGGTAACATTATGAAGCAGAAAATTTTTCAAAGAACTGCACAGCTCCGTAGCTAGCTCCCTTCGAAACAAATGAACGTTTAATGTTGTCCACCTTATGATCATTGCATAAAGCACACTCAGAAGCCAAAGGGAAATTCAATATCTTCAATACCTTATCTGTTGATACTCAACTAGTTACTATTTCCATATGCAAAAACCTCATGCATTTTGATCGGCCCAAGAAGATTATCAGGCAAGGAAAACTACTATAAGTTGCTTTTCTAGTTCATGTAATCTAGCCACTTTAAACTTCTTAAATCTATCCACCTACCATACTTTTACGGTCTTATTCGCTTTCTGTAAGCTAACATTGTGGTACAAGATTACTAACTTAGGCCTAGATCAACAAAGAAGAAAACAAGGAAAAAGCAGCAATAATATAAAGGTGGAGAAGAGTATAACAAGAAGACCACAGTAAATGAGCCCCAGTTAAGTTTCTGAATAGCAAAGTATCAACTTTCAGATACAAATACTATTTTGATATAAGCAGAAAACAGTGGTAAATTAAGAAAAAGGTACCTGAAATTGTCAGCAAGAATGATCACTTCAAAAGCTAAGAGAGGAAGGAAAACAATCTTTAAATTCACAGCAGGGTGCTCGTAAACTGTAAGCATTTAGGAAAAAAATGAGGAAGAAGCAGATGCAAGGATAACAAGCCAATGTTGTAAAATAATTATAAATTGGCCATAATTACATGAGACACGTGCACATTTAACAAAATATGGTTAACTGACGAGCAGCAGTAAGATGCAGCATACATTTGTCTACTCTATAATTTCCGTACTATTTACCATTCAAGCTCTCGAGGTATATACAAAGAAGTAGCTCGAATGCAACAAGCAGTGGTGTTGCAACAATAGCATGACAAGGTGCCCACTGTAGAGAGCACAGAATATAACCCATTATCAGTAGATAACCACAGAAGACTTTCCGATAAATAGGCCGATTAAAATGAGACAACTCAGGATAAACATATCTTCAAGAAGGCATGAGCTATGAAATCATACATGCCGATCATGAGGCACTGATGGAGCAGGCAAGGAGAACCTTCCTCGTGCAACAACAGTGTGAAACAGCCAAAGCGGGACAAAAATAATCCTGCATTTTTCAGAGGGGCATTAAGTTCATGGACTAGTAGCAACATCTTCAGTTGTACAAGGCCAGAACACAAAATAAAGTTTAAAAACATGTGAAATTCAAATATTTCAATTTCTGATGCGCCTTGAGTCAAGAACTTAAAGTAGAATTCTGTAGGTCTGGATAAATATGACCATGAAGTATCAAATATTTGATGGATATGATGTCATGCACATTCACATAAGAGCATTTCCATCACAAACTCTGTAAAATTCTAATTTTTCTAGGTTACTGATCATCATAAGGTCACAAACAAATGTGAGCACTTGTTCAATTAAATGAAAAGAACATTGCTGCAGTCTTACAGGGTGGAAAGAGGGTAAAAGCCTAATGGTCTTGCTTACAAGCAATGTCGTAATCAAACTTTATAGTATGGGAACCATGATATGACAAAGGCTTGAATCCACTGGCTTTCACTGGACACAAGTCGTAATGACGTAAGACCTTGGCTTCTTGAACTAGACTGTTTTGGATGAAATGCTACTGGCAACATTTAGACTGAAACCAACATTTTAATTCCTTCTAATCAAATTGCAGACATGTGAAATCTTTGGAACATTATTAGTGAAACAATAGAACCTGCACAATTCCATCGTGGATAATAGATGTAAGTTGAATTATT
The DNA here is from genome assembly GCA_037177215.1 of Asparagus racemosus. Lineage (NCBI taxonomy): Eukaryota > Viridiplantae > Streptophyta > Magnoliopsida > Asparagales > Asparagaceae > Asparagus > Asparagus racemosus. Next base: position 15,112,892 of record JBAKGM010000139.1, read on the forward strand.
CACGAAATGCACAGGCTAAATTTCCCTTCTTTTTTGCTTCTTTCATGTACTGGAAAAGGGGGAAAATCATCGACATATGTTTCTGTTTGCAACGTAATTTTTGTATGGGTGAATTCGCGATTTCTATCTTTATTTGAACTCTAAGTGATCAAATTTCAACAAACTTGCTAGGTTCTACGAATTTGTCACTAACCGAAGGAAGGAGCCACAGGAACCAATTTACTCATAAGAGAACTTCCATCAAACTTCCAAGCGGATCTTTATCAATATTACAAATAAAGAAAGAATCTGTGTCAAGGTAAAACTGGAAACTCCCAAAATCAACAAAAACGCTCACAACTTGCAATTAAAAACAAAGTAGAGGGCTGAATTGAAAAATTACCACCAAGAATATCTAGTACGGCCATCGACCTTGAGAGCGAGGAAGAAGGTGAAGCAAAAGAGGAAACCGTGTGCAGCCAGCGCCTGTGCCGATCTCGCCACCCGCGACCAAGTCATCGCCTTCCTCCTCTGCATCGATCAATTTTTTTTTTCCTTCCTTTTTCCCCCTTTTCTGTTTGATTTAGTGAGCTACCCCTTTGGAGTAACGGAGTGAAGAGGATTTGAATTAAACAATTGGAATAAAAAAATGGGTTTTGGGAAAGATGGAAAGGGTGTGGGTTGGGAGTTGGGGGAGTAGTGGGAGGGGCCAGCTCAAATTTCGTCTTGGATTTCCTCTGCTTCTCGTAAGATGGTGGTTTTGATTTTGTTGTAGCGGTTTGGGAGATATTTTGTACTTTTAGTTGTTTGCATTAGTCCCTATCAATTTATTATTTTATATGTAGCGCATTTCTTTCCACTCTTAAGATACCTTCATTTTCTCGCAAAAAATACTTCTAAATTATCTTGCTAAATGAGCTACAAAATGAACAGCTCATATTCTAGAAAGCTTATTTTTAAAATTAAGTGACACCTCATATCTAATATTCTTTTTTTTTATTGCAAAACATCAGCTAGTAAAATTTTGGAACTTAAGTCCAACCAAACTCTCTTTGTAGTTAATAGAAATTGGAATAATAAATATATTTAAAGCAATATATGTTTTAAATTTATCTTGTTGGAACACTCTTCAATTTGTATTAAGTTGCAACTATGCAATTTAGCATATTTAAGCTCTTGAAAAAATGAAGTGTATTGCAACAGCTTGCGAAACATGTGTCAATTGAATGTAGTTGAACAACATTGGCTCCAATTACTTCTATTCAAATACAAGTTGTATTAAATAGAAAAATGAATCACCATACAATAGTTGTATTAAATAAAATAACAAAGCTACCTAATTTTCTTCTCTTCATACTAAGGATTCTACCTTTAAACTAATTCCTTGTCCCTTGAAGTAAAAGAAAAGACGTTAGGTAGTTAAAGGAAACATTTAAGCAGAACCTGAAGTTTTTTTTTTTTAATGTAGGTCACGAAAACTAATATGTGACCAGAAAAATTATAACAGACTAGACTGCAAAAGCAAAAAAGTTTCATGGAAGAGTTATGTAAAATCAGGGATTCTCTTGTATTGTTATGCAAGAGAGTAAGCCCTTGGCTTACACGCATAATCCACTCTCCCGGTAGGCCAGCAGTGGGGTCCACCGCCGGCCCACCGCACGCTGCATCCTGTACTATACGTAGGATTCTCATTAATGGCATTTATTATCCTCCTTGTTAGTACATCACTACTTACAAAAATAAAATACGGAATTGTTACCCAGGGGCTTAGGGATCAGCTGTAGCAGTTTCTCTATCCATCATCAACGCGGCATCTCCTGATTGGTTAAGAAGTTGCCCCCTCTAAAGTTTTGACGGTTGCTTTGGTGTTTCCTGTTTCCTAGGGGATAGGCGATCGGAGAAGATTTGGGCTCGTGCATAGTGCTCTGATACAGTAGGAAGGTTCATGGCACTGTGTTGTTGGCGAACTAGGATGAACTTCAGTCTGTACATTTTGTTCATTTATTTACGGGGAAAAACTGTCTTAGAAAAGAAAATTATGAATACAAAAACGATAAACCTCTCCAATCTTGACCTAAATATCTTTTAAATCTTGATGACGAATTTTCCCGCATGCGAGCAATCAATTCTTAGTCATTTATAAGAGTGGTGAAATTCCACTTTAATCTCCATCACCCTCCGTTAATAGCACAAAGCTACGTGCTAGCGTGCGGATGGTTCCGATGCATTTCGAACTCTTGGTAGGAGGGAAACAACTTGAATCACCGTGGAAGGTCCTTAAATGACAGCTCAATGATAGAAGAGATATGGATGCGCCATGCCCTATTAGAAGTAGAAAGTGCTCTAACATGATTCTCAAAGTTTCAAATACGCTTGTCATGATTCTTATTGCCTAATAATTAATGTGGTCCCAAGGTAAAGAATAACCAGTGACGTCAAAGGATGCAGTCCACGCAATCAGAATCACGCATGCGCCAACGATGAGTATATGATTCAACAACAATGACACCGTGGTATTGACGGTAATTCTAAAATATTGTTGTTGATGGTCTGAATCACACAGTCGAATAAGTGAGTTGTTGAGGTGATTAGGGTCCTTTATCCCCCTTGATAGCTGATCCCTCGGTGAACCACCGCCGCCGGAGCTGCCTGCAAAACTGCAACACGTTAGAGAATCGGAGTTGAGTTTTCTGAGTTTTTCCTCCGACGATCAAGTCGGTACTTTGAGTTTGAGTGGAGAAGCAACCAAAAGAAATGAAGAGTTCTAAGTCCTAAGTGTGCAGAGTTTGCTCGCCTTGGTGGTAAGAATAGTTCGTCTATTTATAGTAGTTGTAGAGGGGCAATTTCATAATTTTAGCTGAGTTGAAACAACGAGTTTAGTCAACAGTTACTTTACACGTGTCAGCTGATGGGTGGAGAGAGTCACCAATGATTTGATATGATGGTGATTGATGATGCATTGTATTTGTGGGTAATGAGTCAAGTGGACTTTTGGGGCTGGAGCCATGATGACTCTGATAGTGCATTTAATATGATGGTGGCTGATTGTTTGGCGCTAGGCTCAAGGATGTACTGGCTTCCTGATCCGACCTGGTGAGAAGGGTCGACTCGGCCTGGCGAGAGGGATCGGATGGAAAGGTGACTCATCCTGACCGGATGGATGGGTCGACCCCTCACTAGAAGGGTGACTCCTCCTGGCTGGATGGATGACTCCTCCTAGCTAGAATGATGGGTCGACTCCTGACCGAATGGATGACTCCTCCTGTCTAGAAGGATGGGTCGACTCTTTGTTGGAAGGGTGACTCCTCCTAACCGGATGGATGGGCCGACTCATTGTTGGAGGATGGCTCCTTCTAGCCGAATGGATGGGTGAACTCCTTGTTGGAAGGGTGCTTCCTCCTGACCGGATGGATGGCTCCTCCTAGCTGGAAGGATGGGTCGACTCTTTGTTGGAAGGGTGACTCCTCCTGGCTGGAGGGATGGGTCGGTTCATTGTTAGAAAGGTGACTCCTCCTGGCCTGATGGATGGGTCGACTCCTTACTAGAAGGGTGACTCCTCCTGGCTAGATGGGTGGGTCGACTCCTTGTTGGAAGGGTGACTCCTCCTGGAAGGATGGATGACTCCTCTTGACTGGAAGGATAGGTCGACTCCTTGTTGGAATGGTGAATGGGTTGAGTCTTTGTTGGAAGGGTGACTTCTCCTCGCCGGAAGGATGGGTCGACTCCTTGTTGGAAGGGTGACTCCTCCGGACCGGATGGATGAGTCGACTCCTTGTTGGAAGGGGTGACTCCTCCTGACCGAATGGATGGCTCCTCCTTTCTTGGCATCTGAGTCGAGTTGGGGTGCGGTTTGCTTGAGACACGTGTCAACCAGTTGAACGTGATTAATACTTGCTTATTTCTATGACACAACAATTGTTTAACATTTTTGTAAATAAAAACTCTCTCAATAGAAATAACATGATCAGGAAAAGAAAATTGACCCTTGATTATCTTATATAAATATGGGTATTATTATGAAACCCCCTTCAAGTTTGCTCGTTTATTATGAAACCTCCTATAGTTATCATTTGATACAAAACACAATATCATTTAAAACTCTGTTAAAACCAGCATGTGCAAGGCACGAGACAAACAATTTACCTCAAATACCCCTCATTGATACACACTTGTTCTCTCTTCCCTCCCCCTAAATTGTTGCAAAATAGCCCTCAAATTACAATTGGAAATATCAACATTTTGCATCTTGTGGATTGAGAAAAAGAGATTTGGATGATAACGAAGGTGGGATTTTGAAAATATAGAAAAGGTCAAATTAATTTAAGGAAGAGGGGGTGGGGCGGGGGGAGGCTCGATACCTATACTTATTTCTGATATTGAAACTTTGTTAAAGATCCAAACATAGAGTGAGTGAGGGCCTGTTTGGTTGGAGAAAAAAATAGGGAAAAATAGTGGGCTGAAAACTGACAGGGGGGTTTTTTGACATTTTCCATCAAAATTGGGTGTTTGGTTTGCAAAAAAAAAGAAAGTGGAGGAATGTGAAGGAAAGAGTTGCTTCCAGCTAGACGTTTTCAGCGAAATATTTTCCGCCCAAAAATAGCGGAATACGGGAGAAAAACTCCCTAAACCATTCCGCCATTTTCCCCTCCCCAAAACCTAGCGACGTTCTCGTCACCCCTCAAGCAATCAGCCTCCCCTCCCCCCTTTTGAAGCCTAGCGACGAAGCACCGGCCTCCCTCCCGCCTTGTGTCGCCCAGCTCCGACACCCCCTCCCGCCTTGCGTAGCCCAGCGACGACACCCCCTCCCACCTTGCGTCACCCAGCGCCGACACCCCCTCCAGCCTTGTGTAGCCCAGCGACGACACCCCCCGCCATCGACGTTGCTAGGGTTTGGCCACTCTTGTTTCCAAACAGATATTCGGATGATTTTTTGAGGTAATTTGTTAATTTCATCATTTTAAGCGAGTTGAATCCTTGTGAAATCCTTCACTCTATTTTTTCTTTTGAAATTTTTCATAGCCTGGTTGGTTCTTGA
>JBAKGM010000139.1:15134195-15164723 GCA_037177215.1 Asparagus racemosus
GGCCGAAGAAACACGTCTTCACCTCAACACTCTTTCCATCAGTCCAAGCTCCGTCCACGCCACCCCACGCTCATCCACCCACCGTGGTCTCCTTATCATCAGCACACCTCATCAATTTTGTTATACATTAACCGTAGTTTTCATTTGTACAAATATTTTGCGATAAGGCACATCCATAGACCAATGTTCTTTGCTTTTACTGCAAAAAGTTTTGGTGGATATATATATGATTGCTGGGTATATTTGGGCCAAAATGAAAGGTATAAAATGGTAAGAAAGGGAGTGACAGATGATAAGATGGAGTTGATCATGATAGTCCAAGTAGCAAGGTGTCTCTGAACTTAATTAGTTCGTATAGTGTCATATCCATTCAGTTCAAGTATGCGCTTGGTCTAACAAATATATGAGCTGAATTTTAGTCCACATTGAATTAATATTTAGTGGATACATGGCTAGATATGTTTGGATTAATGACTCATTTAAGAGTACTTAATTTGGTACAATTAAGTATGGAGTATGTTAGCCTAGTTCATCTCCTTGCATGAGTCTTTGCATCCTAATAAATTGGTATCCAAATTCATTCTTTAATTAGTTCGTCCCAAAAAAAAAAAAAAAAGAAAGAAAGAAATCATACTTTAGCGGGCCTTTGTTTGTTTGCTTGAAGACTACTTTTACATGAGTTAGAATTCTAGTGGAGCATACATGAAGTTATATATGACAGTCGTGTAACTTGGTCTAATACTGGTTAGGGTTCTCTTGCATGTACATGCTATGACAGCAATTGTCACAGGGTCACTCAATTTGTATGTAAGTGTTAATTTGAGACCCATCTTTATAATCCCTTAAGTTGCAATGTTAGCCTCGCGTTAGACTTATCTAGATCAAAACAAAGGTGGATATTTATTAAGAGTTTCAAGCTTCCATACAATTCAACATATTGATAGACCTACCAAAAAATAATATGAGATTTAGTTTCATATTGCAAAAACTGTTTGATGGATATATTGTTAAATATGCTTGTGCTTATGAGTCAATTACGAATTAATCCTTTTTAAGTCAATTAAGATCCTTGTAATTATCTCGATAGTGAGGGAGGATTATCACTTTAAATTATCAACTTGTGCTCTATGTGCGTATGTGTGTGCCCTCAACCACTATGTCATGCATTATTGCTTGTGGTGTGCTTGAATCAAATTTTCCAAAAGGATCACATTGATAGAGTAGCTGGCTATCGTTGATCATGATTTCTACTTTCCTGTCTCAGGCATTCATCTTTATGCTGGTGCCTTTCCATATTCTATGCACCAAAATTTCCCTGGGGTCATATCATACATATTGTCCTTAAACGACCGACTTTTGAGAGTAAAGGTGAGGAATGTAGTAACGGAAGACATAAGGAAAAATCTGCTCTCGTCCCACAGCCACCCGAAACTTAAAGCACATGCTTCTCGTAGTCTTCCGGAACATAAATTCTCTTTGCTATAGTTGGTCTAGCTGCATTTGGCAATACCGAACTTTATTGTCTTTCTTTGGTCCCTCATTACGGCATTTATGTAATCTTCCTACTTCACCTTGCCATTAAGTCATAATATATGGTTTAACTTTCGTAAAATATGCAAAGATTTCTGGGCAAAAAGAATTCTACTTCCTTGAAAGTACTCAGAAATTTTGCAAATATAATGTTCCTGCCATTGAGGTTGGAGAAAGTGCTCCAAGCTCCATTTGCTTGGTCACGGCACTTCTAGTAGTAACAACTAAAATATATGGTTACCATGGTTTGCATATATATGCTCAGGTTACATATGTTACTGAATTCAAATATTTTGCAATATTTTTCCGCAACTTATGAAACTGAACACTAATTTCCATACAACAAAAGCATCTCATTGATAAGCACCAGACTTCAGCTTGTTGCATTTGTGCATGTCAACATGATGGCATAGCGTTCAGGTGCCTAGTGCAGTGACAATGGATGATTATTGTAGAAGTGTAAACCTTCATTCTGTTGGAGGAATGCCATGCCTGTGAGTCTTTTTATAGACGGATCCCAATTGAAAGTGAATTTAGATCCCTACAGACATCTAGCATTTGTATTTGACAAGATAAAAGTAGCTGTCTTCAAAATTCAAAATCTGTTATCTGTAGAATACAGTTATTTCATTATTAACGTGTACAGTTGATTATAGATATTTTTATTATTAATTTTCAAGATTGGTTAGTCCCTTTGGAAACCCTAATATTAAAAGATGTCAATTGTGGCGGCAATGCTATCATTACATATCAATCAGGGTCACCAGCATCAGAAAGGCATATTCGGGCATACCTACATGTGGCGTGATATCTCCTAATTTTGTTGAAAAAAGAGATGGAACCTTCTTCATTATATATCCAGTCTAGCAGTTTTATCTTTATATATATATATATATATATATATGATAGTTTAACGAGGATTGTAAATTTGAATGTTTGCAGCGAGTTAAATGTGCTTGCATGTGAAATGAAATTGTTTAGTATTTCTACAAGTAGGTGCAGGAGACATACATAGTAGGGATCGATAAGCTTCTGTGGCTAGTTTGATCAAAATGTTTAACCAATCCCAGTTTATATACATGAAAGAATAAAATTTTTTTTCCCAGACATATGCTTACGTTTGTTTCATTTTATGAATCAGAAGAACAAATTATGTCGTATTCATTTATGAGAACTAAATAATAAATGTTTCTTTCTCCGGGACCGACTCTTTTTTCCTGTGATATACTTTAACATGCGGCATAAAGTTTTACGTATTCTATACATGGCTGAGTATTTGAAATAAGAATTTTGACTATTGGTTTGATGCTCATCATCATAATACATGGTTAAATTTTATCATCTTAGGGTCTTATTATTCATCCTTAAGCTGCAATCCAATAGTCATTTTTATTTTCTACAATTACTAATTATGATGATCTTGGAACCATGCATTAAGTCATATTTGATACAGCTGGAAAATATAGCTTGAACATCTTGATCATTGTAAATTTCTGTTAGCAGAAAATTTCCCATTTACATTGAAATTATAACCAAAATAAATAATGATTAGATGAACATTAACAACATATATACGATGCAGTATATATTGCTTTGCTTCTTTCCTCCCTAGTCTTTAATGTAAGATCGCTTAATTTACATTTACTGTGTTATCTCATTATTGTGGAGATGGTATGCTTTATCGACACTCAGGTAATCTTTGCATGACAATTTCTCTCTACTGTGGAAATAATGACCTGCAAAATCTAAATTGTTTGAAGTTCATACTGACAATTTTGTCCTCCTGGTCTATCAATTTATAGTTTTCAATTTAGCTCAGGCAAATGAGACAATTTTCCCTAAAATACAAACCATATATTAGAAGAAATTAAGCAAAGTATTTATCTTCATACTAACATCTTGTTTCCTTATTGTTTTAGATAATCCAATTTACTGAACGTTCCAAAAACCCCAAAAAAAAATTTTTTTTATGATCAATGAAAAGAGCACTAGGAAATTCGAGGGATTGATGCGTGAACCGTGTAGGGAAATATAGATGACAGTTAGAAGGCCAGATCATACCGGAAACTAACGCACACGGAAATGTTAGTAACATTTACTGTCAAAGTTTTCCATCTCCCTTGGTAATATTAAGTAAGTAAACCATACGAGCATGACCTTAAAAACGAGAAGTTGCATAAAACTTATACCAACTTGACGAAAGATATTTCTTGGAAAGTGTTGCGAAAACACGACAATCGAGTGAGAAAAATTACTCCAAAAATAGGGAAAAGAAAACCTTCTCAAATAAGGAGGAGAAAGGAGCAGATTACAAAGTAAACAAAATGGAGATGGATGACATAACTATGATTTCTCATTTTAGGAAGGTGAGACAAGCACAAAAGCTTATTTGCAAACTAGAAATTGAAATTTCTTTCAAATTTTCGTCAATATGTAAATTTTCAAAAAAGAACATTCAACATATCAATCAGTTAATTGATTGAAAATAATTAATATTATGTACCAAATTTCTTTTGAGAAGGAACTCAACAATGAAGACAATAATTTCATCAATTGTGGAAGAAGCTGAAAATTCAAGAGGGAAACCAGAAGTGATGCAACTACCAAATTGAGAATAAATTACACTGAAAATCAAGATAAGAGGTTCCTCACAGGACAGAAATTAAAAGGAAAATTTTTACAAGAAGCAAGTTATTTCAGGATGAACCATCCAGAGCAACTGGTTTCTAAACCTGCCACAAACTGTTTTGAATCTGGTTCGCCCATGTTTCTGCAGGGAACAAGTTAGAGTTGCCGTACTCCAATATACTGACAGAAATATCACCACTGTTGAGTTGCGCGGACTGATTAGTTGAATGGGAGCATTGTTCTTCCACTTCAGCTACGAGATCCAACGAAGATTTAGCATCTTGAGAACCCGATTCCTCGATAGTTTCAAAACGAACCGAGGAAGAAAACAGCTCATTCCAATCTTGATCGCCATCTCCGAGTTTCTTCACTCTAGTCCTTTCCCTTGCTCTTGCTCTAGCCATTGCCCTTGACTCTTTCCCAATTGAAGATGGGCATGAAGCTCTCTTTGACGGTCGACGTCCTACTTTCTTCGCCTTTGGAGCGATAGTTTCTTGTGGACTGGCCGGGGCTTTTCCCTTACAATCGGAGACTGCAGAAATATCCTCACTTTCCAATTCCGAAGTAGATGCCTCGTTGCTCAGACTGTGTTCTTTCGGCCTAGTGGCGGCCTTGAGCTTCTCGATGGAGTCGCTAGCTTCCTTCATGAGCCAGTTCACGGTCTTACTTGCCTTGTCGTAGCCAAGCATGTCTTGGATATTGAAGAACTGTGAAGCGACCTCAAGATTCAATCTCATCCTCCGGTCTCTCGGCCCTTGCGCTGTAACTATCTTACTATGACGGTCTTTCCTCGTAGTCCGTTTGCGGACGATTGCAACATTTGCCTTCTTAGGAGGCGACTTGGCTTCCTTGATTGGTGGAGCGGTTGCAGGAGTTAATGGTGACTCAGCCTCGGCGCCAAGCTGAGGAAAGACAAGGTCATGAAGGGTGCTGTCTTGGTTCGGTGCGGGAGAGAAGGGGAAGAAAGGAGAAAGGGGCCTCGATTCCATAGTAAAGTAGGGAGGGTCAGGGTTATAAGAGAACATCATAATTATGTATATGTATATATATCTCTCTCTCTCTCTAAAGGAGGGAGTTAGGTTTGTAAGAATAGAGGAATATAACTTGCAAATAAAGGTGAAAATATCTAATTAAGGGACGTGGGCTTACTAGCACCACATGAAATATGAGGAGGTTGGGCGGGGAGCGGTACTCTCCTTGAAAGAGCTCCACAGCTCTAGGTACTTGTTGTTGGAGCTAGATGCAAGCAGCTACAAGTACTGATGTTGCTCTAAAACAAGAAGAAATTATGCAAGAGAGGAACACGGTTGCGATGATGAGAAAGTAGAGACGCAGATGGCTCTCAGTTAGCCAAGCTGAAGGCGAAGGGCTAGGTTTGAGAAAAAATGGAGAGACAACGCAACTATTTATAAATAAATCAAGAAACTCCCCACCCACGCCCCTCTGTTCCTTCCTGGTAGCTTTTAGCTTTAGGGAGGTGGTTGGTTCATTTTCTTGAAATTTCAAGAAATGCTTTCCACCTAAAAAAAACATTTCCTTTTATTTCTTGAAAAAATTTTGGGAAAAGTAATGAGAAGTAAAAAAGTACATCTTTTTCTTTTCTTTTGTTTGGTTCAAAACAAAAAAATAGGCCTTTTAACTTTATAGAAATATCAAGAAAATGTAGAAATGTAGTTGGAAATATGGTTTGGGTACAAGTTTATTATATTATATTAGGTTGTGTCATATTTTTTGGTGTTTTCCTCCCAATTTGAGTGGAAATCAAAACAAGAAAACGTTTGCATAAAGTGTACTTTATGAAAAAGTTTTCTACAAATTTAGAGGTGAACCAAATACAATTTATAGAAATAAAAAGAAAATTTTTATTTACCAAAGTGTCATTTCTTAAAAAATTTTCTTATACAAAACATACAAAACCTATGGTGCGGTATCACGTGGGTGCAGCGAAGAGGATGACAGGGAGTCACTTCTCTCACCTCTCATTTGGAGTCTCACTTGGAGTCTCATTTGCTCTCCTTGGGATTCTCTCTCTCTCTCTCTCTCTCTCTCTCGACTTTCTCAAACTTTACAACCCGTTATCTTGCAGAACTGTTCGTGAACTGGAGTGCCCAATTCCAATGTATGTATTACTGCACTGGTAGTGGTAGTCGATAGATCGAGACGGGACATATACCTGAGAGAAAAAGAAAGGAAGAGATGGTGATGAGTGAATAATGATGTGTTTGAGTCTGGGGGTTTTTGCTTAATCTGTTTTCTTTTTCTTAATTTACACCCCCAGCTAGCTAATCAAAATTTTCCCCCTTAATTAAGGACCACACTCTCCTCCTCTATGTGAAGCTTGTTGAGTGCTCTCTCTCAACCACTGTCCTATAGGCTACCTGCACATGTCCCTGTCCCACAACGCTGGGGACAATTATTTGCCCCCACCTCCCTCTCTCTCTCTCTCTCTCTCCCTCTCTCTCTAACCCCGTCCATCCAGTGTCCCGCCCAAGCACCGTCCCTGCACCTTTCTTTGACCAAAACCTAACCAAACAAGACCCCCAAAAGACTCTTTATCTCTTCCATTGGCTTGGTCACTGAAGCAACGCAACGCATCGTCCTTCGCTCAGCCGCCCGCATTGTGTTACATCTCTCACTCTCATTCAAACAGTGCTCTTTTTGGCGCTGGTTCCGTACACTTAAAAAAAGTGATCAATTACAACTCGACACATCTTCAGAAGGGAAAATTTAAAACCCAATAGAAACCCATCATCATTTTCCATATATACATGCCGTCATCTTCCTACAGCTTTGCCCTTATCCACTTCGCATTGCCGCTTTATATGTCTCTGTCCAGCTTTTCCTTCCCCCCGTCCTCCGCTTCCGCGCGTGCACATGCAATTTCTTTTCTTTTTTCTGCTTTAATTATTTTTTCATGCCTAGTCCCTCCACTTTCTAATGTTGTAGGCTTAACTCCGAGTGCAATTGATTGCTCTCCATTCCATATAATTGCTCAACTTATTAATTATTACGTACCCACATTTTTTAAATTAAAAAAAAGGAATTTAAGGTTAAACTGATAAGGTACAACTCTCTAGCTAGCTGTATTTTGTTTGGAAATGAATACTCTTTCTCTATCCAGAGCCTATATACCTATGATTAATTTGGTTTCCAAAAGGAATGAATTGAAAGGCCCTGATGGACCATTTTGGGTGGTGAGTTGACGAGTACAAGGACCGAGTGTTTTCACTTCATAGTCCATCCATGGAAACTAATAAGGGAGGTCACATGTATATAATAATAGGGTTTTCTAACGGGTGTTCATGGACACTCATAAAGGGAGAGCGAGAAATTAGGGCAAATTAGGGGTGATTTGTTACTTATTTCTCTCCATCTCTCTTATTTTCTAAAGAGTGTCCATCGACATATGTTAGAAAAACAGTATAACAACAACCAAAATAAATTAAAAAGTTCAAGCATGGAATGTTAGGAAAACTTATGAGCAGCCAATGTTGAAGAGTCTAAGCAAAGGGTTCTGAGCCCTTCTTCGCAACTTGGAAAGTAGGCAGGCAAAAATAGGAAATTTGCTTCTCATCGAAGGGCTTAGAACCGTCCGCTCGAATGGCGATGTTTTTTGAGAGGATTCGTATGTCAATTTCAATGGGACTAGATTCCAATTGGAAAAATGGATGCAGTTGCCTGACAAGAGCTAATGAGCTAGAAGGCCTACTGTTAATGGCATCTCTTGCACTGATGGGAATATGACAGTCCTTGCATTCCCCACTCCCCTAACCCTAAGTGCTTGCTTTTACATTCTTTTTCATTATTGAACCCACTTCAGGGCACCTTTCTCTTTCAATAGTACCCCCCCCGTCCATGTTTTTATACTCTTTGTTTGTGTTGTAGCCTGAAGTAAATTGGAGAACTAATAGAGGGGCAAGGTCATTTAACTCGTGATAATTAAGGAAATTAATAGCACATGTGGTTTGATTTGGATTTGAATTTGAAGTACTTAAAAAGTGTAAATAATAATGCTTTCCTTTAGATACACTTTAATTTAAAGTAGTGAGGAGTATAGGGGCAAAGGCCGAGAAAACATTTATAGTACTTGCAGTTTTAAAAGAGATCAGTATAGTTTAAGTAATTTTAATGGAAAACTAACATATGTACACACACACTAGAAATTTGACATGTGCAAATGCACGCGATAGAAATACATGTTATTTTTGCATATTTTTTATTAGATATGAAAATTTATTATATCTTGTTTATAATGAGAATGTGTATTAATAGTAGATATGGAAAGAGCATGGTTCGGATGATTTTCTAAGAAAAAGGTACCTTTTTACCTTCATTATTTGACCTTCACGTCCTCCCACACTAATTTTCTTTACATCTTAATGCAAATAGTATATAGATATATGTAAAGGATCTTAATCAGCTTTTTTAATTTATATATAACCGATCTTTTAGAACATCATCACTTTCTTTTTGTATTTTTTTATAAATAGATAAAATATAATGAATATAGAGGTTTCAAATTTCATGACATTAAATGATCTAGAATGTTCTTGAAGAATGAAAAAGGACATAAAAGAAGAAAATAAAGTCAAAAAGTATTCGTGTAAATTAGATGATCTAGAATTTTTATATCTTTGTTAATGATCTAGAATGTTCTTGAAGGAAAAAAAGAAAAGAAAAAAAAGTGAAGTTTTATTCTTATAAAATTACAATTCTACCCTTTAAATTACAAAGGCAAAGAGAAAATGTCCTTCATTCCTCCACTTTTTGATTGCCCCCCCTAAGTTTTTTATATAATAGTGCGTGTGCATGGTTAGAATACATCTAGGTGTAACTAAGTTAGCTACACACACCTGTAAAAATATATATGTTTGACCATGAATATTAACAATCCATAACGTTCATTATGATCTATGCATTCAAAACTTCATAGAGATAAAAAAAATCACATGGATTAAATATTTCTTGGTTATACATCTAATGACCTAGAAATGAATGGTATGTAATGGTCCAAATATCGTTTATTTTTAGTTGCTAGATTTATAGGATAGAATATTCTAAACCATAAATTTTTTTATCCACATACATTTGATGACACACAAATTACAATGAACTGTTTGCATTTACAAAATAGACGAGTAAAGATGTATATTCACAGGTGTGTGTAACTAATATAATTACTAACTAATATAATTACACTCTTGGAGTATTGCAACCCTACCCCTCCCCCCAACATGCGCGCGCGCACACACACACATATGAAAATTTGTTTCTACGGTGAAATCTTAGGATCAATCTAAGGAATTGCCTTCAAAACTACATTATACACAATTAATTTTTTTGATCCACTCTGTTCATTTTGATTTATATGTTTTAATTGTAGGTAAATAAAAAATTAGGTGTGTTGGGTTATAGTTAGTCATGCATCAATTGGTTGTAAAATTAACATTTTTACGACAAATACAACTAAAGGAATAATAAAAAAAAGTATGTGTTAGAAGTATTGAAACATTATTATTTTTATTTTATAGATGTTTTGAGACATTTAGATAATAATGAAAGGAGTGGATCAAGTAAATTGATCGCATATAATGTAATTTTATATGTGCTTTCTTAAATTAAACCTAAGGTGTCATACTAGGGAAAAAAACACACACACAGACATTATTTTCGTAAAGAAGAAATTACTAGTGTATGTGCGCGCGCGCGCGTGTGTGTATGCACATACATACACACACACACACACACACACACACACTCACACTAGTATAGTGCACGTGCTTCGCACGTGAGCATACTTGCTTTGTTTTGTGTTTTTCAAAAAATTTTTATTAGCTGTGAAATAATAAAATGACCTGTGTAGCAATATAAATTCTAAACAATTATAATTTTATTTAAATGAATAAACTATACGATAAAACTATGTATAAAAAGCTGTATGATTAAATATTATAGTGGATAATTATATAATTTACTCATAATTTATTAAAGTAGTTATAATATATTAAATAATTTCTTCTCTTTTAAATATAATAATATTATACATAGCATAATTATAATACTATTAGTAACTACATTTTATTTTCATAATTTGTTTATTACACTATCAGTAAATAATTTAGTAAATTGTATAGCTATTAAATTATAGTGTAATTTATTCATTTAAAAAATACTATTAAAATCATTATACTATTAATACTATTACAATTACAATAAATATAAATTATTTTTTATACTATTATCATACTTTTAAAAGGCTTTTAAAAGGCTAATAAAATGAAAGATAACAAATAGTCTTCCATAAGAGGTGAAACCCAAATGCATAAAGCATAAGCCTAATGAATTTTTTTATTTTTCTAGAATTTTTAAATATTATGTGAAGATAAATTAGGGATAAATTTCAAATTTTTATTAAATAATATAATTAAATAATAAAATAATAGTTTGTCCAAAGATTTTAAAAAAGTGAGGAAATGCATAATTAATAAGAGGTTACATGTAATTAGTGAATGATTAATTATAACTAATGATATATTTGAGAATTATCGAACTTAAAAGGGTAAAAATAGAAACTAAAAGGTTTGACAAGGCAATCCTCTTTTATACATAGTATAGATTAATTATTTTTCCTAGCCATTAATGATCCCAGCATTTTGAAGATGGCATGTGCGGGATTATCCATAAAGGTAAGGTCAGTTATTATACTATAAATTTTATATGCTTGTTTTTAGTCTTATAGACTACATCTTTCACAATTTGGGACACATATTAAGTGCCCATTTCAATTCACGATAGAGTATCTCACGCACTTGTATCTTATTATAACACAAAACTAGTATGAATACGTTGAATAATTAGCATTATTCAATTATCATGCATGTGGTAATGTGGGCTGTCTTGTAATCGAGGTTCCTCCAAAAAGTGCGGTGTAATTTGTTTTGTTTACACTTTAAGCACTTGAACAGAATTCCAAAAAAAGAAAAAAAAAAATCTTCCCGTTTTCTTTGTTTTTAAATCACTTTAATTTTAAGCTTTTTAAACCAGTGTTCATTTATTTAAGTAAACAAGTAGTAAGAGACAATTAAAAAAAAAAAAAGGTAAACAAGGACTGATGTATTCAGATGACAACAAGGACCGCTACGCACCAGAGAAAAATATGCAAATTGCAAGGTCCCTTAGAATTTAAGGCACTAATATCTAAATATCTCTTATAATAAATAAATAAGTGAATATGAAATAAAATACGGGAAAAAAAAAAAAGTCAGACTCGGCGATGCACAAGAAAACAGGACGAAAGAGGTGGCTGTTCCTCAGAGTTGCTAGTCAACATCTACTCTCTCTTCTTCTCTAATTCTGTCCCTCTGTCCATCATAAATCCCTGGCCACCCGAAGTAAATATTCTGCAGTCCCCAAAAGTCCCGAGTAGCTTCACCTCCCCCCAACCTCCATTTCCTACCCCCCCTTCGGTTTTTTCAAATTTTAATCCTACTATTTATTTACGACAACTCCATCGCAGATCCATCGATCTCCCAAACGAAAAAAGAAGAAGAAGAAGAAGAAAGTAAAAAAAAAAAAAAGGATGAAGTACATCGTCGAAGTTGAGAAGGGGGCGCAGGGCTCCGACGGCCGCCCCTCCGTGGGCCCCACTTTCAGGAGCATCTTCGCCAAGGACGGCTTCCCTCCGCCCATCCCCGGCCTCGAGAGCTGCTGGGATATCTTCCGGTAAATCTAATTTTGCATTCTTAGTTTCTTTTATTCTTTTTTTTTTTCTTCCCTTTTTTGGGAAATCTTGATTCTATTCTCATCAATTTTTGCTTTTCTATTCATTAGATTGAGTGCTGAGAAGTATCCTGAGAATCGAATGCTCGGCCGCCGCGAGATCGTTGACGGCAAGGTACTAGTCGTGAGCTTGTCCCCTCTGTTTATGGATTTAGTTGTTGATATTTTTGTCGTTTCTATTTTAGGCGGGTAAATATGTGTGGATGACTTACAAACAAGTGTATGACATCGTGATGAAGCTTGCTGCTTCGATCCGTAGCTGCGGCGTTGAAAAGGTCAGTTCTTTTATCTTCAATTTTAGTTTTATTTATAATATCAAACAAAGGCAGGGTTTTGGATGGATAAATTGGATCGAGATTTTTCATGATAGTTAGAAATTAAGCCGAAGTAGAATGTTTTTCATCTTTAAAAAAAAAAAAAATTTTAAGAGTGTGATTCTCTGATTGCTCTAAAAAATAAAGATAATTTCATTTCTCTATTCTTTTAAAAGGTAAACGGTTGATTTTTATGAGTTTTGACTGTTTAATAACCATCTCAGATGCACAAATTGTAACTTACGAATGCTTTTTAACGTTATTATATGTATAATTAAAATGTATTCAAAGATGTAGTCGGTTTAGATCGGCTTTTAGGCCAGAACCCCTACTATTGATAGAAAATCAAAAGACAAGCTTTTGAATTGGATTGTTGACCAGTTAATCTACGTTTGTATGAGCAAACAAATATACGAAACCTAAACTTCCCTTTTTTCTATTGGGCTTACTCTAGCAAATGTAAAGACCAAAGTAGCAGATTCTCTTCCCCCATTGCTTCTGATGTAATCATGTAAAAATTTCTTTTCTATAAACTGAATGTAAATATTTCTTATAATGTACTCTTCTCCGTAATTATATTTCAATACATGTTCTGTAACATGTTTCACCTGGCCGAGATTTTTTTCATTGTTAAGGAATTATACTGCATTCGCAGTTGTCTCAGTGCATAACCTGACTGCTCCATTTATAATATTTCCTAGTTTCTCTCTTTATTTTCGTGTTTTACTGAGTTCACCCATTTTTCATTTACATCAAAAATTCTTGTATCCTTTTACATTTGGTCTTTGATCAGTTTGATTATCTAAGTTTAACTTCTGCAAGATGAATGTACTCACTATTATTAGTTTCAGCACTTCTCTATAATAGAATCCAAAAAATGATTGGCATGTTTGCCAGCTTTGTGGAACTCATACTCTTTAATTTGTTTTCTTCCAGGAAGGCCGCTGCGGTATCTTTGGTATCAATTGTCCTGAGTGGGTTATGAGTATGGAGGTACCTACTTTACTTGCATTGTTTAGTTGAATTTTTTTTGGAAACTTGAAGTATGATATTATCTTGGGCTGTTGGCCTTTTAAACTGTCATTGCTTTATTTCGTATCTTCACAATGGCTTATGTTGGAGAAGCAGTGGCATTTCAATCTTGAACTTTTTAAAGTTATTTATGTTATTGTGCTGTACCTGACCTTTTACAGGCTTGCAATGCTCTTGGAGCTTATTGCGTTCCCCTGTATGATACACTTGGTATGTGTTATACCTTCAGTTCTTAGTACTGTATTTACTTACATTCAGTAGGCATACAGTGGTAGAAGGATGCATAATGCATGCACATGAAAGCCATTATTGTGTGTGTTTTTGAGCTTCATAACCTTAGGGAACTCATAAATTGTTCTATGGTCTGCTTATATTACTATATGAAGACTGTTTGCTGCCTCTATTCTTGTATTTAGGTGCTGGTGCAATCGAATTTGTTATATGCCATGCAGAGGTCCAGATCGTCTTTGTGGAAGAGAAAAAGATTGGGGAGGTACTATGCTTTATATGTGTTTTGGGTATACTTTTCTCTATCTTCATGCACCAATTTGAGTATTTGCATCTGACTTTACAATAGTATTATGCTACGCTAGAAACTGGAATATTTACCGTGCCATTAGGCCATGAACTTTGAAGTTCTTTTGCTCCACCTTTTTCAACATTTTGTTGTCATGAATAAATCTCTACACTGGCTTACCAGCCAAAATGTGAGTCCAGTAAGTCAGGTAAATAGTCTTAGACAAGCAAGCCAATGGGAGACAGCTATAAGAGAAGGATTAAGGTAGGATGCAACAGAGCGCACGTCTCTGGTAGATTATACTTGGGGAAGGTGGCTTGCTGGTTGCTGTGACTGCCAAAAGAAAAGAACAGGGAGAAAGGAAGCACATCATTTACTTCTACAAAAGGGAATAGGAAATGGAGATCTATGTGCGCACATTTGAAATGGATAAGAATGACTGACCGTTCATGTTAGGTCTTTTCAATCAGTAACAGTATGGAGAGCAGTTACTATCATAAGTGAAAACAGTTTTCAATTTTCGTACAGAACCATTTAGGCATAATAGGTTGCGTTTTGAGCTTCAAGTTTTAACCCAATAAGTCTAATTCAGTTATATGCTAAAGATGGTTTCTGAAGTCTCCTCTTTAGGCTAATGTCATCAAATTCATGTTCAAAAGCAACATGCCGAGTATATTGACACCTGCCCGACCCCTATGGGAACAAGGTCAGGTGCTTCACTTTAACTTTTATAGTCACTTAGGTTAAGTTGGTACTTGGAGGGAAAAAAAGAAACAGATCCTAGCACTCTTAGAAGTGGAAAACCTAGAAGCAAAATGTATAAATTTGTTCATATTCTCAAAAGACAGCTGAGATTGAAAAAAATTAACTAAGCTCAAGTCTGTTTTGGAAAAAGAATTGATTGCAGAAAGCATCTATTGCATTCACAAACAGCACAAGACAGAAAAAAGGAAAACATAAAAACTTTAAGGCACTTCATCGTTGACCATTGATATATTTCCAGTATTTAAGGTCTGCAAGTATTTCTCCTGAATGCTGGTATGTATTTTTCTGGAAATGTACTCTTTTTCCTAGTGTGTTGGTACAACCAATATATTGACGTGATGCTACACATCAGTTTTTTAGTGTTCGCCTGATCATAAAAGTATATATACTTTAAAGTGTGTTCGATAATATATGAATGTAATATGTGTGTCTGCTAGTCTTCTTTGGAAGAGGGAGGGTACAGTGTGAACCAGTTGACTTTGCACCTGTTTTAGCAATGATGTTTCACTTGCCTTAAAACCTTTCTGTTAAATTTTTTGTTTCCTGAAATATGGAAGAAGAATGATAGTGTTGTATTATTCCTTAACTTTTACACGTACTTAGTTTACTGAGAAACTTTACTAATTTTGTGATTTTCTCTTTATCAGGTGCTGAAAACCTTTCCCAATTCAGCTAAATTCTTGAAAAGTAAGTTATAGATGGGTTATTGCTCAATGTTTGCTTCTTCTGCTTTTCCTCATTTACATTTTAAAAACATTTTTTAATATTACAGCTATCGTAAGTTTTGGCAAGGTACCTGCTGAGCAAAGAGAGGAAGTTGAAAAGTCTGGCTTGGCTATATACTCTTGGGATGAATTTTTGCTCTTGGTAGGTTAACAACTACGATGTTTCAGGTTTTTGTGTGCCCCTCGGTACTTTTTTGGGCCAGCAATTTCATTCTATTTTGTAGCTGAAACATTCATATTATGCTTTTGTAAATTTTAGTTGAAATGTAGTAGAAATCTTTAATTATTTTTCATCCAGGACGAACGTGAATTCCTGCATCCTTTCACAGTTTTACGTGTGTTTATAGCTTTGGATAGAAGTGAGCTATGAATTATTTCTTCAATATTTAACAATAAGCCTCCTTATACCTGTGAACTTGCAAAACGTACATATGTGCTATAAGGGCTGTGAGTTTTAATCTTAACTGCATTGTTCACTGGAGATTCAGATTCTGTGTTGTACCTGCAGGGAGGCAATGAACAATTCGATCCCCCCATAAACAAGACAACAGATATCTGTACTATAATGTACACTAGTGGAACAACTGGTGACCCTAAGGGTGTTATGATTTCCAATGAAAGCATTATCAGTCTGATTGCTGGTGTTGATCGGCTGCTTAATTGCATGAATGAGCAGGTGATTTTATATCATTTACTCAGTTGCTTTTAAAACGTTCTTCACTGCCTATTATTGCTTGTTATAAATATGCTTTATATTTTGATTCATAGGTTAGTATGTTCTTCACTACAACCACGCGCGCGCACACACACACACATATTTAATATGACTTTAACCCTTTTATTGTTCCTTGGAATTAATACAGCTGAAAACGGATGATGTTTACCTGTCATATCTCCCTCTTGCACATATCTTTGATCGGGTGATTGAAGAGTTGTTTATTTTCAATGGGGCTTCCATAGGATTTTGGCGTGGGGTGAGTGACTTAAAACTTATAATCTCCTTTCCGGTTATGTTAATTTAGTTAGTTCCAACTTTCTTGTGTAGGATGTCAAATTGTTGGTTGAAGACATTGGAGAGCTAAAACCATCCATTTTCTGTGCGGTTCCACGTGTATTGGATCGGATATATACAGGTAGACATTAGCCTGTGTGCCTCTTTGTTTTGCAACACCTTGGCATGTTTTATTCCAAACAGTATAAAGGGTTTTCCTCAAACATTGTAAAATGTGCCAAAACAAACTCCAAAAATATCTGTGCATATTCATGCACGATGCCTTCCCGACAAACCATATTTGAAATATGTTCGACTGCTATAACCTGGAAATGAGTGCACAGAGAGGTATCTTTTCACAGAAATTTGTTTATGCATAGTTTATATACTTTAATCTGAATGATGTATGTACACCTCCTCATATCCCCTAGACTCTCGATATGGAGAAAGGGGTATTCAGCTTGCAGACTTCATTAAGGTCTTCAAATTGTTGGATCATTCTCCAACAACAATATCAAAAGGAAAATGACTTTGTTCGATCCCTTCTATGTTTATAGTGATACACTAAGTATCACTCGTGATGTTGTTATAATGTTTCTCAATGATTACTGTGGCACTCTTGCCTCCGCATAAGGGGCTAATAGGTGACACCCTTCCCTCTGTGCACATCCATCTTTGTGAAGCTTCGCTCTGTGCACATCCATCATTGTGAAGCTTTTGCTTGTTGATAGACAATTGGTAGGTCGCACATCAGACATCAATATGGTTTTATTCATGAGAAAAGGCATGCTTGATATGTCATGATTACCTCGTAGATTGCTACACAGCTTTCCACAGGGGACTAAAATATTTTTCCTCATCTCCCTCTCACTCCATCCTCTAGTGTTTGAGTCTATATAGTGTTGTGTATGAAGGACTACAAATGCCCTCACTATGTTTGACATGTGAATAGCCCGCCCAAGGCCTGTCAGGTATTGGCAATTTTCTACATCCATGTCAGATATGGTTGTATACGAACAGACAATTTGTTCTTTTTTTCAATGCTATCGAGTGTTTTTACATACCTTCTACATGTTGGAAAAACATACCCCTTTGTTACACGCACATTTGTTCCACTCACCCATGGATATTCTTTAAATTCCTACCTACAGGGTTTGAAGCAGTGACTTCCTACAACCCACCACCCTTTTACCGCTGTGTGAGACCTCAGCAACACTTATAATGGTTAGAGACTGTTTCTAATTGTTTTCTCGCTTATATTTCAGGTTTGCAGACTAAGATATCTTCTGGAGGTTTCCTGAAGAGTACACTGTTCAATATTGGTTATAGATAGTAAGTTCTTGTGTGGATTCTAGTAGTTAAACGAAATTCATTTTCTACATGTTGTGGCTATAGATCTTCAATGGTTAGCATATTTGATATTATTCTCTCTAAATATGTTATTTGACATAATTGCCTAACGATGCGGTGCACATCAATTGCAATCCATCACCCATTAGTTTCCAAGCTCCAGAGGCCAGTCAAGCTCTGGAAGGACTAAGTGGACCCTGCATTGTTAGGAACTTGTATGAAATTATGGGCTCAAGTAAAATGTAATTAGTACTTAGTAGGCCTTTGACCTATAAGTCACAGTTATACTTTTTCTGGCCTTCAATCTTCAATCCTAAACCACACACAGTTACCTTACTCTTCAGTATTTCTATTCTTTTCTTTGTTTTTCTATGAAGGCTTTTCATTATAAACTTGTCTGTGTTTCAGCCATAATCTATTTATGAAGTTGCATAATAGTAACTAACCAAATTCACTATTTACTATTATTGGACTTTTGTTGACGTGCTTGTTGGAATTTGGCAGCAAACTGTATAACATGGTGAAGGGAAGTAAACATGAGGAGGCAGCTTCAATTTTTGATAAGGTCGTTTTTAGTAAGGTATTGAACCTGCCAAAATGACAATCTTCTGTGAAGTATGAAGCTTATTTGCCACTTTCTGTTTCTGTTCTTTGTCTACACATTTCAGTTTTCATGGTCTATCTAGGTAAAAGCTGGACTAGGTGGCAACGTTCGGCTTATCTTATCTGGAGCCGCTCCTCTAGCTAAACATGTCGAAGAATATTTACGAGTTGTGTCATGCGCCCATGTTCTGCAAGGATATGGTATGAGCTATTGAAAAAATCTTAAACATTATGAAGTATGCTACCATATTTGTGCATATCTACACTAACAGTTATGTGGAACTCCATTTTCTTGACCTCTGCTGTAAAATGCTAGTTGTTTGCATAATGCATGTGAAAATGATAAAACTAAATCATATAGTTTTAAGGAAATCAATATAAATCAGAAAGAACAGAGTTCCAAGGAAGTACTCTTGTGATTTTGTCTATAGAAATTAGACCAATCAGTAGTGAGATTGATCCTGAGATGATGTTATGGGTAGATATGCTGATTAAGATTCTTTCTTTAAAATAACTTCTCCTATTATGTTACATCATTCCGACATTTCTTTAAAATAACTTCTATTATTTTCCAAGTATTGATTCAGGCTTTCCAAGTATGTTACATCATGGATTGGCCTGTTAAATTATCATAATCACAAGTTATCAGTACCAGTTTTCCAGAATATGGTACTTATATTTCTTCTTTCGTTTTGTACTTTTTTTTGGGGTGGGGTTTACTCCACTCTCCAGTCTATAGATTACAGTTTCCAGGATATTCTTTCTATGCGTTTCAATAACAGCGTTTAATTGGCTCTCTTCAGGACCATCTCTCTTTCACTTATTTAAAAAGCTGACTCCAGCACTTTAAGTTGCTATTGATTTTTCTATTATAATGCTAATTAAGGAATATAAGCTATAAATTGGCATTGAAGGACAATTTACACTTTAGATTAAAAAAAGAGATGATTATTCACTCAAATGCATTGCTGATTTCTATTATTTGTGTGTAGGTCTTACAGAGTCTTGTGCTGGGACTTTTGTGTCACTTCCAAACAACCTGTCTATGCTTGGGACAGTAGGCCCACCAGTACCAAATGTTGACGTGCGCCTGGAATCTGTTCCAGAAATGAACTATGATGCTTTATCTGACACTCCTCGAGGAGAAATCTGCATTAAGGGAAATACACTATTCTCAGGATACTACAAACGAGAAGACCTCACAAATGAGGTTCTGGTTGATGGTTGGTTTCACACAGGTATATTCTCCATGCATACAATCTTTTTAACAATTTTCCGATAAACAACTCGGACAAACTTTTTATCTGAAAATTTGGGATTGGAACATGAATCCTTTTCTTCATATAATTAATAATTTTGTGATAAAACATACAATCATGTGTTCGAAGCAATATGTTAGCCCAGTCTAACTCGACTCTTATTGTTGGCATTTTGCAATATGTTGTAGTCAAATAAAATTAGAGACTACCAACTTAGACAAGTATTAAGCCGCTGAGTATGCATTTAAACATTACCGAAATTCTGTCCTTCAAGGTTCTTGGTGTTCAGTTTTGGCCCTGAGACTCATCTAGAGGCCATTTGACATGCTTTTATTGGTCTTCACTTGCAGGGGACATTGGTGAATGGCAGCCTGATGGAAGTATGAAAATTATTGATCGAAAGAAAAACATATTTAAGCTTTCACAAGGCGAATATGTTGCTGTTGAAAATCTGGAAAACATTTATGGTCTCGTGTCTGCCATAGATGCTGTAAGTATTTTGGCCCTCACTGATTGTGTTCACCTCTTTTCCTATTACCTGGTCGTTTGTCCCATCATCAAGAACTGTACCTACAAATTCATGAGCCCGTTTTCTGGAAAAATTACCATGTCCTCGTGTCATAGGTTTACTTGTTGCTACTAGAAGCTACTAGAATCTATTATTGTCCAATAGATAGCTCTTCTGTAGAGTTCAGTAATGTCTGACCTCATTAGTTACTGCATCTATATGAATGATTGAGACTTGGGAGGATACATGCTAATGGGTAGAAAGCCAGAGACGTCCATTTATTCTATAATTGTTCTGATCAACCTTTGATATCTTGGTGTCATTACTTGATTTTCCTTTATTGCTGTCATTATTGGAAGTGGCAGCTATTCTGGTAGTTTCATATAGGAATTTTGGTATATGGAATAATCTAGCTTAATCATAAGCATTCTATTCATTGATTCTTTTTTCATTTTCCCAATAGTACTATAGATCAATTTTTTATGCTTCAAACCTTTGATCTCCTCTTTCAGTTTACTAGGCATTTGATCCTTAATAGTCAATATCAGCTACTACCAACTGTAATCAATTGGTTTCAGATAGATGATACGTTGTATGCTTAAAATCCAATAGGATGGCAGATGATTGTGGGTATCAGCCGATACATTGAACCTTCGTTCAAATACATTGTTTGGCTAATTCGATGCATCTAACCAAAATTTATGTCATTGTTGAATGTTTTCACAATTCTCTTGTTTTTGTTCAGATATGGATATATGGAAATAGCTTCGAGTCTTGCCTTGTTGCTGTTGTCAATCCTAATAAGGACGCTCTTGAGGGCTGGGCTGCACAAAATGGTGCAAGTGGTGATTTTGCAGCCCTCTGTGAGAATCCAAAAGCAAAAGAATACATTCTTGGGGAACTTGCAAAGACAGCAAAAGAAAAGAAGGTGAACTGTTCTTAGCTTCAGCTCAGTTTCTATTCTTTTATTTCTACTTTTAGAAATATAATGGCAATATTGCTCGTCGATTATTAAGTCTAATTTTGGTTTCTTTTGATCAATCTTCCAACAGCTGAAAGGTTTTGAGTTCATAAAAGCTGTTCACCTTGACCCTATCCCATTTGACATGGAACGCGATTTGCTTACCCCGACATATAAGAAAAAGAGGCCTCAGATGCTCAAATATTATCAGGTACGATGCTTTAGCTAACATGATATGTCTCTATATAAAGTGCATTTGCCTAGTTAGTTAAGATGCTTATCTTGCTGGTCTTATTTCTCAGACTATCATTGATGGCCTTTACAAAAGCACCAAGTGAGCAAGCGAGATTTGGATCGTTATTGTGACTACCCATAATCAGCAACTGCTGGTGCTGCCAATTTTATTGTAGATGTATAAATGAAAACTATACATTTTACACGAACACAAACGTTTAAATTATATGTTGATATTTGAAGAGTTTTTACAGATGTAATACATGGCACAGCAGAATATGAATATCTGATAGAAAGCAAAGTACTCTTTTTGACTGCTCCTAGTAAGTCCTTTGTATTCAGATCCATCGATTTGTTGTTTCTTAAATTAGGTTTTCATCTGCCAAGAAAGTCGATGATTGTTGCACAGTAAAGGAATTTCCAACCGGTGAAAGCGATTAAATTTAGCGTTATTTTTCCACAGACGAAGAAGTGATTATGCTATAACTACCCCTTTGAGGTCTCACTCAACAGTAAATATGTTACATTATTGGTCAAGATAAGACGAGTTCTTTGTTCACAATAAAAACATAATTGATTCAGTTGCGTTAACAGAAGCAATTCGAACAGCAACAGAAAGCTACATTTTATGCACAATAAATGCTAAAAACACTGACAGCTGGTTAACAAAGATCACGATAGTTTCATTCCAACTTATCCAAATCCAGACGGCGTTTGATGCTGAGAGTTGTGGGCCTGTGGCTTAGCCATCCCCAGAGACGCTAGGTTAACCAACTCCAGATATTATTTTCCTTTTTCTTTCCCCACATATCTACTTTCAGATTTTTGGCACTATAACAATAGTTTTTCAAATCTTATTATTCCAAATTTGCTTCCAAACTATATCAGATTCATTGACCTATCACTCCACTGGAGCTACGTTGGGCACAATACTATTGAGAGAGTTTATAATACCAATAGAAGCCTAACTACTTTTAACTTGTTGCGAGTCACAATGAATCAAAATGTTGGGATCATCAGAGAAGAGGATGATGAAAATCACTGAAAATAATCTCATTATTCTTCTTCCGGAACTGGTCACACATAAAAGGAGCCATAAATCACACGATACTAACTGGGTCGGCTCGTAAAAACAGTTTATTAGAATAAGTAACAGCGACATTCTTTCTCGATGCACCTTTCCTAGATGGCATGAATTGTTGGCTTTAAACGGTACGTTGTAGATTCATGTGGTGACTACGAGTATCAAATTTCCGATTCTCCATTCATCTTCTCCTTCGGGCCATCAGATGGCTTCGGCTGCACCCACAATAGCACAGAAAAAAAATAAAAAATAAAAAATAAAAACTCCCAATGAAATTTTTGGGCCTATAACTGTTTGTATTAATTCAGAAATAGAAAAAAATATGTGCAGAGTAAAAATGTCTATGGAAGCACGTGAGGTGCCTTCAAACAGTCTGACTTCTAACCAAGACACTCTCTATATCCAATATGCATTCCCTATATCCTACTGAAAAAACATCTATGGAAAACATGGAAGGTGTCCCATTCTGTAAACATTCTCTACACCCTTGCGAGGTAAATGGAACCACGGAAGGGTCTTTAAACAGTCTGATCTCTAGCCGAGATTTCTGTTAGGACATCGGCATCCATCCATAAAGTCATGTAGACCACAAGAAGGATATAATTGATCATCCACGAAGATGGACCACCATCACTCTCTTGGAATATCATATGGGAACTTACCTGCATTCTTAGCTCCAATCCCGCGACCTTCTAATTCCTGTTCTCTGTTCTTTCCTCTCCTTTTCGTATTTTTTAATGTCGTCACTGAATGAGATTTTTTTTTTCAAAAAAAGACCGTTTTATAAGAATAATTAGCAAAATCGACCGTTTCATCAAATATTTAGCAAAATAGTTGTAGGCTTCTCCTCTTTGATTGTTGGGATCTGAAGGGGGATTTAGGGGTCAGGCAACGGTAGAATGGAGAAAACGGTGGACGGTGGAGGAGGAGAGGGCAAAGCAGAAGGGGAGGTCAAGGGGAAGGGCGCGGTAGAGGAGGGGCGGGGGTAGAGGAGGGGGAATGTGGATGAGGGAAGCATTAGGATCTTTCGAGGAGGCCGATTCTTAGTATTTTGTAATTAACGATCGCTAATTACACGGGACTACTAGTCCCATGTATTTTAAAGATGATTTTTGTAAAACCGACCTTTTTTTGGCCATGTGGCAAAAAAGGAGTCTATTTTGCTAATTATTATGTGAGACGGTTGATTTGCTAATATTTTTTAATAAGTGGTCTTTTAAAAAAAATTCTCCTGTCTGAATTTATCTGTCAAGTCTCTTCCAAGATTGCTCTGGTAAATCCAAACAGAAAAATGGAAGTATTGATAGCGTGTGAGCACTAGCGTTGTTTTCAACATGTGGACACAGCTGGGTACTGGAAATATTGAGGCTGTAGCCAAAAGTATATCTTTATGAGCATGTTTCAAGGACCAAGAGACATGGGAAGCGTGGCAGTCACATTAGAAGTCTTCACAAAAGAAGGCATAAACAAAGAGGATTACTATAGTTACCTTAACTGGGAAATTGTTTAGGATGCTCAGCTCCCTCTCTACAAATGTCGGCAAAGCAAATGCAGCCTTGTGCATCTGCAAAAAGAACAAAGTGGATCCTCAATTTGAATTGAATGGATAAAAATTATGCGCATAATGAAAAGCAACAAAATCATATGAAAAAGAAAGTGGTAAAAGAAGTTACATATAAAAAGTTTCTACCATGGTATCTTTGCTTCAGACAGTTGATCAACTAGCATGTTCCTATATTTGACTTCCAAACTTCACCGATTGATACAAAGATCAAAGAGTACATTGCAGGATTTTCATCTAAATGGAAGCTGCAGGCTAAATGGGAGGGAGCCTTTATAACGAAGATGAAGCAGGAGACATAAGAGACGTAGAAACCTAATTTTAGTTTACATAGTTTTTAATTGCTTATGAAGAGTTATAAACCTAGAATGAATCCAGGATGTAAGCAAGCATATAATTGGGAGTCACAAATATCCACATTGACTTTATGCGCACAACTGAGCCAATCTATCATACTTGAGAACTGCAGTGCAGAACACAATCATGAAATCATCAAGAGGGATTAGGACATTTAAAGGACAAACAGTAACTTGGTCAGCTACAAAGTAATGTGCCAGCATATGTAACTATCAGGACAGCTAAAGGACAAACAGTTGCATGTTCAGGTACAAAGACTAGCACAGACTCTAAACACAAATACATTAGACTATATAATCCTTATGTGACAGTCATAAATCATTAGCACCTTGCCTCCAAGCATGCATGACTGAGAAATTCTTAAATACCTCTGAATTATAAAATTTAAGTTCTCTCCTGGACTTTAATGCTTCCTCCTGGTTTTCTATTGGGTTTGCCGGGTTCAAGAAATCAACAGGTGGACCATCCGTAGAACACAACAAAAATCCAATCACACCGCTGCAGTCAAATGAAGTAAATATACGATGAACATAAGTAGTGTGAAAGAACAGGTTCTTATCACATTGTAAGCTAGAAGCATATATCCAGGAAAATAATAATCCAATTGACGTTGAGAAAGTAAATTTTGAAAATAAAAAGAGTAATAGAAGGAAATTAGTTTGGCTAGCTTATGAACTGCTAATAACTACCTTGGGAGTATCCCAAATAATCCTGACAGCTGGAGGATAGAAGGAAAAAACATGTAACTAAGATGGAAATGAATCAAGAGAGAACATGGAAGAGTACTTTATGTGCGAAGGTGGTAAAACATTAAGACATTTTTCTGCAGTTTACCCTCGTTTTTTCCTTGTTGAAAATTCATTCAAGGAGTTACTAAAATTGTATGGACACAAATATTAAAATTTTGTAGGAAAAAAAAAAGATAAAAAATTCAAGATCTAGAATCTACCTATGCCTACTGTGAAGTAGAGTTTCCCTGCCAAATCAGGCGCAGGACATAAAGAACCTGGTGCTAACTTATATTTTATACAGATGTAAGGCAAACTAAAGGCGCTGTTAAGTATTTTTCATCCAACTATACATCTTCTATAAGACTAATAAAAAGGATCTGTTAGATTATTTTAAACAGAAAATAAAATAAGGTCATAATTACCTGGGATAAGTAGGGACACTTGTCCAGGCATAATGTACAGAACCTTTGAAGACTTCACGGCAAGTGGAGAGCATATCCTGAATAAGGTGTGTATGGAGCCACATACTTTCAGCTTGGTTACAAAGCACGCCACCAGGCCGTAGTACCCTTGCAATTGTTTCAAAAAATGGCTTTTCAACAAGCTCTTGAGCTGGTCCTGTAAATGGTTCAAACATTGAGTATATGTTGTTAATAAGTAGAAAAATATAGCCATGTAACACCAAAGCATGTTTCTAGAATTCCCTGTGAGTTTCCATATAATTCAAATACCTTTTGTAATTTAAGTGGATAAAAGTAACTGAAACATACCTATTGGGTCAGATGAATCAACAATAACTGCATCATACATCCCTTCCTGAGCATTCCTAAGAAACTCCACAGCTGTTACAAAGATATGACTAAGCAACCGAAGAAAACAAAAAAATCTAGTACAAAGTATGGCTAAGAGAAGAGCTTTTAAGAAAACAAAAAAATCTAGAACAAAGTATGGCTAAGAGAAAAGCTTTTAAAAGTCCACATTTGGTAGACATCTGTGCAGATTGTTTTGAACAATTGACAACATCACAAACCATAAAAATATGCAGCTAAAATTAATTATGCTGATTCCCACTTTTCAACATACCATCACCAACATGAAGTTGAACTCGAGGATCCTCAAACCCAATGGACAACTCAGGGAAGTATTTCTTACAAACCTACAATAAGTACACCTGTCATATGACCCCAATCATATCAATGTTATGGCATGAAATGGCTATTAAGGTTTGCCACTTACGTCTATGACCAACTTGTCTATTTCACATATATCAATTTTCTCCACAGAACCATGTCGAGAAATTTCCCGAAGCACTCCACCATCACCACCTCCTATAACCAGAACCTGCGAAAGATAGCTCCATTAGGTAAAGTACAAACATAAGCAGATTCATATGTTACTCAAATGTCATCACTGAATAGAAGTCAGCTGACAACACTTCGCACAGAAATTTGAGTTCTTGTATAAGAGAATCCAGAATAGAGAGTAAGAGCTAGCAGATACTTTTTCCACCGGGAAAGGAAGGAAAGGAAGTTTTCAAGATGATCAAGTTGAGAATTTTATTCCAGCTAAGTAAATTTAGTCCAAGTTCTGAAAAGAAAATGAATACAAAGGAGGCCTCCATCCCGCCTCTACATATAGAGGAGAATTTACTCTATCTGGGTAGTGAGGGACCTGCACTGAACCAATGACCTCTCCGTCACCAGTGTAAAGAACCTTTAACAAGTATAATTTCACTCGTGGTAAGTCAAGTGCATTTTACTCTAGTGTTAATTCTTTTAGAATTTTTCAGACAAAAAATGTGTTTGTATTGGTACATACTAAGGGGAGATACTAGCACAACATGCAATTTATTCACAAGTTTGGTAGAAACCAAAAGAAATGCAAATAAAATTCAGATTATTTTTTAAATTTGGTATATAACAACAAAAGCGTAACTAAAACATACTCGTAAATTCTTAATAAAACCAAGCTAGGATAGCAGCTTCGATCAGCAGTCTGAATAAATAGAAAAGTAAAAAAATAGAGTAGATTAACAATAGCATTAAGGAAATTACAGTTTTTGGGGATGAAATTGAACAAAGAGGAAGATGGGAGACCATCTCTTGATAGGCACATTCATCTTTTTCAGTCAGCTGAACAATGCCATCAAGTGCAAGCACTTTCCCATAAGTTGATGACTGCAGTGCAAAACGTAACAGAAATCCAGTTACTGAAAATTTAGGGGAACAGACAACAATATCAACTAGGAACTTCAGCACAGAGACAGTGCAAAACTTTTAAAAAGATAATGTAGATTGGAAGAAACCTCAAAAACCAATATCTCTTGGTAGTCTGATCTCCCCTGAAATAGAATCTGTTGCACTCTCAATGAATGAGCCTCTCCTGCAAATAACAATTTAAATGCACTTCAACAACAGAGTATAAGAGAAAGATATAAAAAGTAATGGACTACCAGTCTTAGCACAAGAAATCTGATGTTGCATCACCAAGAACATCTTTATAACCTTATAAAAAATCACGAGATCAGAAGGTTGACTGGATACAGGATGTGGGTCGAGCTCTTGTTTTGTTCCTCACTACAACTTCATCTAGAATCTTATACACACTTTATTCTGTGCTTGCTTGTATGTGAGCGAGCAGATCATGTACTGGCCATGCTGTTACCTAGTGAGGTTAGGAATGAAAGAATGATTGTCATGTACATCCTTTTATTTATTTTTATTAATACATGCCTCTGTAGATCTAAAAGTTTTTAGCCATATTTTCATTCACCATGGGAAAAAACACACACGCATAAGCACCCTCTAAGTTATTTATTTGAATTTGTCAAGTACAGCTTTTCAAATTAAAAGGAAACATGATGATCAGTTTTGATTCTTTTGACTATCCCTAAAAAGATCTAAGGTCCTTCTACACTAAAAAGTTCAGATGACTTTCTTGCAGTTTTATTCTCTTCTCATCTTTACTTGCATTGGTTTGCTCATGGATCCCATGCTACTGGTGCTTTATAGTTGCTGTTTCATAGGTCGAATATGATTCCACATCCTACTTGCTGTCTGGTGGGTGTGTGCACTTATGGGAAACTGTGGATGGGTGGATAGGATGCTTTTTTGCTGCTTTGGGAGGTTTTTGGGGGGCAGGGGTGACATTTTGTTCTTTGTTTGCTAGCTTCTTTCGAGTAGTTAGGTAAGCAGGGCAGGTCAGGAAAGTCGGAAAGTAGCTAGCTAATGCCAGTCTTGGACGATTGAAGTTCTGCAGAACGCTACGAATCTATTTATCCGGCTTAAGAGCTATTCTCCGATTGAGTGGTTTGGTTCTTTCCCATGTGAGAAAATCAACCTAGTCTTTCTTGTCCGGTCTTTCAGGTGATGGTGATGAAAGAAAGCCTGTTGTTTCGTATCTTTATCCTCTTCTTTCGGGTATAAAAGAAAGTCTCACTCAATACAGAGCGCAGAGAGAGACCACTGCTAATTAATACTAATTGCGTAGGTAGAGATAGAAAGACGCATCCCTAGGGTTGGTGGAAAGGCCATGCCATGTCCGAACTCGGATTTCTCTTAACTTAAGCAAACCAGGCCATACATACAGACGAAAGATAGTGACAGACAAGGAAGAGGGCCACTAGACAGTCTTCGATTCCACCCTACTTACTCGAAAGAACAAGACTCCGAATGCTAGAACAAACAAGCTAGCTACTTGCTTTTCTTTGGTCACCTCCTACTACAGGGAGAATGCGCAACAATGGTACCTCCTGTTCTCTAAAAAAGAGGTTTCTTGGACAGCTTCAAGCCGACAACAACTATAGTTACTAAAAACATTGATTTTCTTACCTACTCAGGGCTGGCTAAACCCCCTGGGGAAAGGAGATCTTCAATCATAGTCAGTTGAGGGACTAGGGAAGACTATACTGATAAGAAGAAGGTTCTGAAAGAAAGGAATGAATGCCTTGCTCAAGCACTGACTTGAATCACTAACTAGTCCTTACTTCTTACAACTTCACTCGCTTACTTCCTTGCTCTCTCGGTACTCTCTCTTGCTTTAGGGCGTCTAAGGTACTAAGAGGGGACGGACATCGAAGAGTGGCTCTATGTCCCCTATTTAGCGGAATCTCTTTTCAATCCCTCTCATGGTTCGTGGTACGGGTACGATAGGTCATTGAGATGTGAAGAAAGTGCCTACAATTTCCCTCCTTTTGATTTAGGAGGTGTTCCCTAGGACTCTACTCCTATTAGTGAATAGCAGCAAGCCAAGTCAGAGCCATAAGCCTTATCCTCTGCAGTAGCCTCAGTCCGATCAGAGCAAGAAGCGTCGCTATAAGAAGAAGAGAACTACATTTCTTTTTTTTCGTATAAGAAAAATAAGAGAAAGCAGAAGCGAATGCACATACTTCTTTAGTGGAAAGAGAAGGGAAGTCTTCTTCGGTTCTATCCTATGCTTTAAGAGAAGCAAGAAAGCATCACGGGTTTTGATCTGAACCATGGGAAATAGGTGATTTTGAACTAGAATCAAGAGCTTCTTTACTAGATTTTGCAGACTTAGGCGCAGCAGGCTCTATTCCTTCCACTGCAAAATGATAGGTGGTTTAGACAGGATAAGCTGTCTTTGTGGCAACTGCTCCAATAAAGCATAGAGGAAGAGATGCTCATTTTCCTAGCTATGGTTCGGGGTTTGGGTCCGAAGGAAGGTGTGCGAGGTTGGCAAGAGATTGGTCATCAAGGACAACATCGGAGGCAGAGTTAGCTCAATCTTTTGAAAGTCCAAAGAAGAGATCTGACACCGATCAAGATTACCTTCCCGCGGGTACTGTTTCGGTACTCTATTGGAGGGAATCATTAGCTCCGGCAGCTCTTATCAATAGAATGGAAACTCTTGTCAAGATTCATTAGCTAACTGACTGACATCTAAGAAGTCATTTCTACGATGTAGTCTCGGAAAGTGAAGATTCTCTGGACTCATCTCACTCAGGAGGGGTGGCATCCTCTGTTCTGTTGGCAAGTATCCTTGCAACAACCAACCTTGTCACTGACGTGACAAAGGCCAAGAGGACGGAAGTCTCTAGGGAGTCTCACCACTCTCTTTTTTCCATCGGTTCTGGTTGTAATGTCAAACCATCTGTTCTTGCTTTCAAACCAAGTGGCAAGGGGAAGGACACAAGCCAGGTAGATCTATCCCACTCTTAGGGACCCAACCCTAGTTTTAGTAGACGAGAATGAAGACCTAGGGGAGAAGGAAGAACTAGACTCGTCAATTTCTCTTTCAAGTCACGCTACGGTAGACGACTTGGCTGACCCTCCTCGATCATCTCTAGCTTCCAAAGAAGATGGGAAACCCCCCGGAGCGAAAGAAAGACTAACCAGAAGCTGACAGATTAGCCAGAAGGGAAGCTACGGCAGAACGAATTGGCTCTGCTCTGACATAGGAGACTCGATCAACTACAAGAGCTGAGAGAGGAAAGGATTTGGAGACAGACAAAGAAGCTGCGGTTGGAAAAACTGCTCCATACACTTAATCGGCAAGTCGCTTTGTTGCCCTATTCTGAATTGCTTTCTCTGGAGCCGGCTTTGCTTAAGTTAAGCTACAATCTCTTTTTCTGGCGCAA
>JBAKGM010000139.1:15165729-15175922 GCA_037177215.1 Asparagus racemosus
ACCTACAATTTAAAATTCAAATCTACTACTAAAACAAAAATCAAATAGCAAATATGGAAGTTTGTCCTCATCAGTTTTGCATCATACCTTGGTATAGTATAGACGGTAAACACTAGAATTAAATAAGAGCTATCCATTGTAAGAATCTATTTTGGTTGTAGAGGGATATTCATGCCCTCCTTTAATCGTCCACCAACCTTGAGCTGTTTGTACTTGGTGTCTTGATTTCTCATTTCTACTAAATGTCAGTCATCCTCTAATTCTGAATGAATGACTAAGAACATAAGTTATTTGTATTTGTCACAACTTACAAGAATGTTCTATGGCATTAGAAGTGGAGAAAGGGTTAAGTATGTACCTTATTATTTGCCTTCATATAAACTGAGCAAACAACAAAATAATATGTTTTCCTCTATTTGTAAATTCATCAATTATTATGTGTTTTTTTGCCTGTTTTTGTGTGCATCCAGTTTCGTTCAGTAACAGTTAGTTACATGCTTGCTATTACATAAAAAATGAGGAAGTTGCTTCGGACATGGTTACTGCCACCGCCACTCTTACAACTGCGTGAAAACTGAAGCCAGATGATAACACTAAACCTTTCTATAGTGAGGCTGATTAAGTAATTATCATACACCTTAGGTATTGTAGATGCTAATTTGGTTTTCCTTACCTACCGATCTAGATTTTATGTAGACTAACATTTTATTATTTGTCGCCCTAAAGCAAGGTACAAATAAGGTCTATATGCTCAAAGTGAAGTTTAAGGCATCTCTATAGATGAGTTGATAGGACTCTTTTTACCACCTGATCATGTTCAAGTTTGAGGATTGTGTTTATAAAAATGAGCTGATGAGTATAAACTCTACAATGGGTACACAATTATCTTAAAGAATATCAAATAATTGTTAGCAATTCATCCATGAGATTCTGTGTTGTAATTCTAGAAAAGAGCAATTTCAATAATAATCTCTCCTCCTAAATCACTTGCTTTCCTTACCTACCAACACGTTAATATTTACCTTGTTAAGTACATTGATTATGGAACAGGTGTGAGGATCATAGGATATGTCAATATTAGTCATCACAAGTAGTACTTTGAAATTCATGCAAAGCATGTGGACTGTGTTCCCTCAAAAGACAAAGTGTTGGCAATTGGATGCAGTTCGGGTCCTCGGATTCTCCGAACCAATTTCAATATTACAATAAATTAAGGATGACCATCCACAACATCAAATTTATATTGCAGTCTCATTCACTCACGAACGTATAATAAACGCCACATAACATAAGAAGCATACACAGACTACGTTCACTGAGATTAACAATTGAAGATAGAAATTATATTATTATGATTCCATAAAATATGAACTATATTCCTTGTATTTTTTAACAATGATCATTAAGCATAATGCTATCAAACACATTAACTGCTTTTTAAGCAGTTGTTTATATTTAATTACCAAACTGCTATTTTTAACAGCTTATATAAATTGCTTCTACAAGTTACTTCTATAAACAACTTATTATAAGATCCAGCAATACTAAACTGACCCTGAGTTTTGAAAATAAGTATTAAGTTAACTTATAAGGTTTCAAAACATAAGTAGTAGCCAAACATGCTCTAAATAATTTCCAATAGCGCTTTTACATGAAAATCAACTTAATTTACGCAAAATTGCAACTCACCATTTTTATTTATTTATTTATATTTGATGAAAACCACCCACATTTGCTTACATCTTCTCAATGTCACACATTTGCCACTGTTCAAGCAAAAAAATGTAAAAATATCCATTTTACCCTTCTTCTCTCTTCATTACCCCTCCTCACCCCCTCCCCCACCTCCTCCACCTCCGCCTCTCTACCCCTCCTCGTCCTCCTCCACCACCTCCCTTCCCTCTCCTCCGCTCTCCTCTTCTTCCTCTCCCACCATCTCGTCCACCTCTACTGCGTCTCCAAACACTAATTCTTTCTCTCTTCTCCTCATCAACCAATACCTCCTCCCTTCCCTCTCCTCTCCCCCTCCCCGTCCTCCATCATCTCCTCCACCATCCCCTCCACTTTTAGGGTTTCAAACTCTAACCTCTTTCCTCCTCCCCCTCCACCACCCTTCTTCTTTCCCCTCATCCTCCTCCATTCTCACCTCCTTCCTCTCCTCCTTCTCCCCTTTCCCCTCCTCTCTCTCTCTCTCTCTAGTCTTGTCATTGACCTCCTCCCCTCCTTCTTCCCTGCAACTGGACCTACCAACCTCCTTTCCCCTCTTCACTTCCTCTCCTCTCTTTTTTTTTCTCCTTGAATTAGATTGAGGTGTATAATAGTAACTTTAGATATTTTTTAAACAAAAAATACCAAAAAGTGCGACGTTAAGGAGATGTAAGAAAATGTAAGTGATTTTCATCAAAACTAAAAAAAATAAAGGTGGTAAGTTATAATTTGGAGTGAAACTAAGGTGGTTTTAATGTAAAAACCCTTTTCAATATTGTGATATCAATTTGGGTTTAAGTGAAGATTTTTGTGATGGAGTTCGGTTGAAGCAAGGGGTTAATGAGAGTTAAATCCTCTTTAACCTGCTAAATGCAAAAAATCTACACACTACATAAAGTAAGTTAATCCTATAATTTACCAAACAAAAAAAATACAAAAGAACTAAGATAACGCCTTTAAAGAGATTAAAATTAGGTAAACCCTCAAAGTGAAAGGTCTATTAATAACTCTACTACATGTTAAGAAATAATTTCTCTATTTATAAAGAAAGTGTTCATAACTCTCGTTGTTCCCAAATACTAAAAATGATCACAAGTTTTAAAATAAATCTTAATTGACGAATTAACAATATCACCATTCTGATTAATAAATGAGATATCTATGTTAAATCTTCTCCTTAATCCCTTTATCATGAACGTCAACCAGACATGGCGACTTTTTGGTGCATTTCATACTTTTCATTTTAGAAACTTGTCACAGTTCACTTTGAGGTTCACATTTTCTCACATTCATACGAACAAAAAAGGTAAGGAAATTAAACAAAATAAAAGGTTGAGATTTAGCTTTACTGATATCGATAGTGAAGAGTAAATGAGAACTATCAAAAGTCAAAGATGGATCGAATTTAAGCTGTAGAGATTTATTGCGGGTATCAACTTGCAGGCATAGGATCAAAGATCATTCACTTTACGTGGCCTTAAAAAAAAGAGAGGATGGGTAGTATGGCATAGCTTAACTTAGGAAGCGACATGGCTCCTCCGAATGTAAACGGAGTATCCCTAGCTAAAATAATACATAGTAACAACAATAAAGAAAGAAAAGAATTAACATTTTCAGTGCCAAAAACTCTAAGCTAAAACCTTTCTCGTTCCCGTTGATTCACAAGATCAAAAAACAAAATTACACTCATCGTATAAATTACTAAGAACTAACAAAATGAAAAATGGATCAAAAACCAAACCATCAACACCAAGACATTCAATAAACATACCCCACGTTGAAACTCAAATTTTCCTTCCTCGAAAGTTTGCACGTGTTATTATTTTGCACCTTTGCTTGCCTTCCTAGGACGAGGACGCCTCTTTTTGGAGGAATTCGTTACTGACCTCCCATTCCTAGTATTCTGTTTAGAAGAGTTGTCAGGCTTTCGTTTTTTATTTGACAGTTGCAATGAGGGATGATCTTCATCTTCAGAAGCGGAGTCGACATTGGACTTGTCATCATCATCCTCCTCATCTGAACTCAAAACCAGGTCCTCGACAAGATCTTCATCACCCTCTACCTCATACTCTTCATGGCTGCGCTTCTTCGATTCTTTAGGCTTTTCCTTCGTAACTCTGCATATAATGTTCATCAATAACCATATACGAAATAATAAAGCACCAGAGGGAGATAAAAAGTTTGGCATTAGGTAGAATTATACTTGGATTTCTTTTCAGGCAACCAGGATGAGCTAAAGACATCATTTGCTTCTTCCTCATCTCCTACATCATTTTCGTCCTCAATTTCAGATAATTTGCTGCTAAATATAGAAGATTCTGCTCCCACAATAACACTGTCAATGGGAAAGGAAATAAAGAAATAAGCATACAAATGTAAGGAAACTAACATATTAAAGGACATTCCAATCATAAGCAATAAAAAATCCTTCAACTGAAAAAGGAAGAGAAAGAAATATCTTTCACTTATCACATATAGCTAAAAGGCAAACCTAGATTCCACCATTGCGTCATTCCTCTGTTGAGCTCTCAGGCGTAATTGAGCAGCAAATTGGGAAAGAGGGCTGGACCCAGACTCCTTTTCAGCCTATAGCAAAATCATGTATCATCATAATATGGTCAAACACACAAGTACAAAACATATACACACATAAAGCAGGAAAGAGCAAAGAAACAAGTTGGACATATCATACCTTAAGAAAGGATTCAATGGCTATTAAATCTGGTGAGATATCAGCAGTTGCGCGCTTGGAATTAGTAAATTCAGAATTGGCCTCAACCTGTGGAAAAAGTGCAGAACAATCTATTATGACCTCAAACAAGCTTGAGAATATTGATTACTAGAACAACAGTGTCTCTCATAGATAATACATGACGTATAAGCTCTTTTATTTCCCTCCTAGACCTATCAACATCTGTGGACTTGCAAAAGCTTCGAAGCCTAACAAGTGGAATAAATGACAGCTCAAAGAAGGCAGGAGAATAGCTCCACTGAGCCAAATGTTCGGCGAGTTCTTCAACCAAATAATATGTACATTCCTCCTGAAAGGCGCGAGTTTTTAGTGTTGTCTTGTCAACCTGCCATAGAACTCGCACATTAGTTACCATAGATCATGAAGTCAGCTTATAGTACAAAAGGTGAATTTCACTTAATCCCCACTGAACTTCACTGTGTTTACAACATATGATGGTTAGTTGAAAGAAAGAAAGTTCAGGGGTTTTATGTGCAAAAACGCCCAAAGTACAGAAGTTCCATGTGAAATTTACCCTTGAACAAATTGATGAAGCTCACCTGTTTAACACTGAGCAAATTGACTGCTTTACCAACACCCCCAGTGGAGCGTTTATGCAACTCTTTCATTTCCAACATATCAAGAAGGTGTGAAGACACAGGAATATAGGTACCAGTGGCTCCGGCTAGGCGGTTGAGCATTTTCATGCATCGAAGCCTGAGAGGGATGTATCGAGCCGTGGGAACCAGAGATGCTACACCGGAAATTACTTGAGCAAGTGGGTATGCTAAAGGCCCGAACTCGGCTTCTGAGTTATAGGCACAAATAACTCCAGTCCATAGTTCAAGACAACTGATGAATTGCCAATCATAAACCTTCTGATATGCTTTCTGGGGAAAAAAGAAAATAAAAGATAAATATATCATAACTATCATCTCTGGAATTTGGACTATGAAATATTGAAGCAAAATATTTAACAACTGACCAGCCTAGACTAAATTACTAGCACCAAATACTAGTATTACCAATAACAGTTTGCTTTATATGCACAAATTATTGAATAATGTTATTTGCTAGATTTTTATAAGCTTTGAAACAATAAAAGTTTCAAGAAATGTAGAGCATATGATCCTTTGAAACTTGTGCCAACTTCAACAATCACCATGCTGGCTCCTCCAGATATGATTTTGCTAAACTCTCAATAAAAAATGTAGAACCACTTCTACAGGTAAGATCGTGGCACATAGAATTACCACTCTGAATAGTAAATATTCACAGAAGAATATGGTCTGGAAAGATCCATCAAAAAGAGTTTCCTAGTATTTTGATATAACTAGTGCAAAACGAGTTAGGCCCGTGTGTATATGATTAATGGCTGCCAAACGTTTTTACTTTTTTTTTCTTATAAATATTTCGTTTCCACTTCCCTTTACTCATCTGCTTATTTTACTGTGCTGGAAGGTATTTGGGTGGAGAAGATGCACGGGTACCGGTATAGGTACATGTACGGGTATGGGTTCGGGACACGGCAAATTTGTTAAAGGTAGAGGGTACGGGGACATGGCTATGTAAATGTAGGTTATGTATATTATATGTATCAAAATTAATAGTTTACATAAGATCAATATTTTTTTCATTTACGTAAAGATCAATGTATAGGACGGTTATAAGACCAACAATGCTCTATGGGTTAGAGTGTGGGCAATTAAAAAACAACACGTTCAAAAAATGAGTGTAGCAGAAATGAGAATGTTGCGATGGTCTCGTGGGTATACACTAAAAGATAGGATAAAAAATGAGCGCATCCGTACTAAATTAGAGGTTGTTCCTATTGAGAATAAAATGAGAGAATAGATTAAGATGGTTTGGTCATGTACAACGGAGACCATTTAGTGAACCGGTTAGGAGAAGTGATGTGATAATAATTGATGGAGCTAGGAGATCTAGAGGTAGACCTAAGATGACTTGGTTAGAAGTAATTAAGAAGGATATGATTAGGGCTAACTTAGTGGGGGATATGACCCACAACAGAGTGGAATGGAAGCATAAGATTCATGTAGCCGACTCCAAACATTTGCGATAAAGGCTTGGTTGTTGTTGTTGCTGTTGTTGTTGTGGGGGGTGTGTGTGTGTGTGTCTGTGTGTGTGTGTGTGTATATCTATATGCCGAGCAGGAAAATTGACACAATATGAGAGAGCATGATGAAGGCTAATGAAGCTTATGATTTAGTTGGTTTTTTTAGTAGCGTTTTGAAGATTCATGCCACGCGCTCCATGTTTTAGCCCGATAAATAGTATATGTATTAGGAAGCAAGTATTTCTAACACAAGTATTTCTTAATTAAATGGAGATTGCAGTGTAAAAATTACTTTGTTCATCTCTAGGCCACAGCATACAAATATACTAGGGTTTAGAAATATGTACTGAAGCAAGCCTATGCAAGTACCAAATTTAGAAAGCAACAATACCTAAAATCAAAAGTTGCATGGTGCAGCCATGCTCCATCTATATAGCCAAAGGTAAGAAAGATACTTACTTTGTTATGGTAGGGTCACAAGAGGGAAGTATCTGTTGACGGGAAACTCTCCTCCATTGTGACTTACAACTATTTCTAGGACCTAATCTGCACAATATTCACAACTCTATGGACGTGGAATGAGCTAAATTAATAAATTTATTTTTTAAGACATGTTGTCAAGGCCTAGGTCCTCGAGCCCGTTATTGTAGTGTAATTCTTGCGAGTAACTAAGTGCAACGCGTTGTTTGGATCCGTCGTCCGCCACCAAAATTGGCTAGCCAATTATACTCAAATGTAGGTGATACCCTCTATGATTAGCCAACTACGTACTGCATATCAGAAATTGGGAAAACGCATGCCAACGACAATTTGATGATGAATCGAAGTTATAAATTGCAGTTTTGGAAACAAACTTCTTCAGTTGAGTTGATCATGTGATTTGGACTACATAGTTATTCAATAACTTTGCCTGCAGAAATCGCTCAACAAAAAACCCATTGTGCAAGTAATCATATCATAGCAACCGGAAAAAAAAAATCACTCATGCGAAAATTGTTTGCATTAAAGAACAGAAACTCTCATAATGTGGGCATCATATACGATATATTTCCACATGACCACTGAATTGACTCAGAATCAGAGTGCTTCCAGGTGCCTATGAGGTTGAAAGCTTTGAGCGAGAGCATTCACAAAGAAAATCTATTGAGGTTGGTAAATATTGATTAAGACCATCGATCAGAAAATTTTAGGAAAAATCTATTCGAATACGCTGTAATGGAGATTAGGTGATAAGCAAGCAAATGTCAGGGACAATCCACACTTGAACCTTTTCCCATTCAAACGAATTGAGAGATGATATAGATGTCTTCAACATTAACAGAAAATGGGAACTTTTATCAGACTTCCTGCTGAAGTTTCAAACCAAGTGAGAGGTGACATAAATGTCTTCAACATCAACGGATAATTGTAACTAGAGCATACATTTGTCACTAATTAGAGTGACGATTGTCATAACGAGTGTAATTAGAACAACATTGACATGAGACAATGTGATTTTCTAGGTGTCAACCAATTGGAAGCAAAAGTTGCATTTGCATCACTATTGTTGAAAAGTTGTCACACTACTGGAGCTTTTTTATGTTAACCCAGAGATCGTACAAATTGCACTAGTAATAGAAAGAAACTTTGTATTGTAATGATGAGATCATAGAATAGAAGACTAATCTGATGGAAAGATGTAATGAACTTAAGGTAAGAAAAGCTTCTTACATACTGATTCATGATGGTCTAGGTTGCCAAGTGCTGCTGAAGGTTGAAAAGACTTTAATAGTGGGTCAAATTCCTCAATAATTGTACGCACACCTTAACCTGGCACTAAGACATGTTAACAAATAAAGGTTACCAGTATGTACCCCACAAAAAAAAAGTTCTATATGCTGAGTAGATTACAATATGAGAGAGCATGATGAAGGCAAAATCCAATAAGCTTATGATTTAATTGGTTTTTTCAGAAGATATTTGAAGTTTTATGCAATGTGCGCCATGTTTAATTAGTCCGAGAAATACTCACTGGAAGTAGGTATTTCTAACACAACTATTTCTTTAATTAAATGGAAATTGCAGAGTAAAAATTACTTTGTTTATTTTTAGCCCACAGCATGCAAATACTAGACTTTAGAAAATTGTACTGAAGCAAGCCTATGCACGTACCAAATTTAGAAAGCAACAAAACCTGAAGAAGAAAAAAATTGCATGGTGCAGCAATTCTCCATATAGCCAACGGTAACAAAGATTCTTACTTTGTCATGGTAGTAGGGGTGTATACGGTTTAGATTTGGCTCGGATATGCTAATTATCATATCCGCTTGCCAATCAAGGATACGAATACGAATACAAATATGCTTCGATAAGGAAAGTTCATATCCATATTCGCTAAAATCGGATACGGAAACGAATATACACGCATCAGATACAAAATGGATATGACGAAACTAGAT
Organism: Asparagus racemosus; assembly: GCA_037177215.1. NCBI lineage: Eukaryota > Viridiplantae > Streptophyta > Magnoliopsida > Asparagales > Asparagaceae > Asparagus > Asparagus racemosus. The sequence continues at coordinate 15,174,683 of JBAKGM010000139.1, forward strand.
AATATTGAAAAAAATATAGTTCATATAGTACAAGAGAGTTCATTAATATGTTCGTTATATCCAAAAAAGCAAAGATTAAATCTCTTGATCATCAAAATTAACCTCAAATTTCATGGGAGCAATGTAAGTCTTGTGACTAACTGAGTGCAACACGTTATTTGGACCAGTTCACCTCCAAAATTGGGTAGCCAATTATAAGTCTTGTGACTAACTGAGTGCAACACGTTATTTGGACCAGTTCACCTCCAAAATTGGGTAGCCAATTATACACTTTGACTTTTAATTCAAATTAAATCAAGCAAAATGGAGTTGCACATCAGCGGCTTGCTTAGATGATGCCAACTACTGCATATAAGAAATCGGGAAAACGCATGCCAGCGACAATTTGATGATGAATCGAAGTTATAAATTGCATTTTTGGATACAAACTTCTTCAGTTGAGTTGATCATGTGATTTGGACTACATAGTTACTCAATAACTTTGCCTGCAGAAATCGTTCAACAAAAAATCCATGGTGCAAGTAATCATATCCTAGAAAAAAAAATATCACACATATGAAAGTTGTATGCATTAAAGAACATAAACTCTCGTAATGTGGCATCATATACGATATATTTCTACATGGCCACTGAACTGACTGAGAATGAGACTGCTTCCAGGTGCCTATATGGTCGAAAGCTTTGATAGCGAGAGCATTCACAAAGAAAGTCTGTTGAGGTTGGTAAATATTGATCAAGACCATCGATCAGAAAGATTTAGGGCCTGTTTGTTTCGCCTAAAGATAGGCTGAAATTGGCTCATTTGGAAATTTGGGCCTTGCCACATCATTTTGGAGTTGGCCCATTTCATTTTCGTGGTGTTTGGTTGGGACGGGGTTGTGGAGAAATTGAAGGTGGAAATCAATCGCCACCTCAGACTTTTACCCCCTTTGATTTCCTCACGAAAACTCCTGAAATTAGCTGGTAAATTTTTTTGGTGGGGAAGGGGGGACTTTGTTGGGGAAAACAAAGAAATCGGGGAGGCCTAAAATCACCCATCTATTGTTCCCTCCCCTCGTTTTCGTTCCCGCCTCACTCGTCGACCTTCTTCTTTCGCGCCTCTGTCGAGGAAAAGCTCTGAGCTTTTATTGGTTTTCAGCTTTCAAGGGATGCGATTATAGATCTGATATGTAATCTCTCTAAAGCTTCAAGATCTGAGCTTCGCCGACCCTTTTCAGATCCAAAATTAGCTGATCGATCT
>JBAKGM010000139.1:15189440-15215106 GCA_037177215.1 Asparagus racemosus
CCATAAGCATTCCTATGTTTGGGCCTCATATGCGGAACAATTTTTTTTTCCATAAATTCACAGTTGTTATGGTCATAACCACTAATAAGTGATTAAAAAGGGGAACAGAGCATTAACTTAAATGAACACACTCGTCCACTCACACACGAAAGAGCGACCAGTCGCCGCCCCCGCCCTACTCGATCCTTGGACGACGCGAAAGGCGGTGATGGTCGTCTACTCGACCAACCCTTCGCCCTAGCGATACTCGGACGACGCGAAAGGCGGTGATGGTCGTCCACTCGACCAACCCTTAGTTAGAAAGACATGCTCGAGGGAGAGCCCAAGTTCAAGCCCTCACACCATTAGGAAGGGAAAAAAAAAAACCCCAAGAATTGAGACGTATATCAACTCCAACAAGCAAATATTGGGACCCCGTTAAACCTCCTATATATGAGATGAAGATTCAAGTCTAATATAGAATGGAAATATCTAAATATTTAAATTGATCATTGAGGTATTATGTAGGGTATGAAATTGTGCCGTCGACCATTCTAGAGGCGGAAAATGACCTGCGGAAAATGACCTACGTCAAATCCCACAAGCAGATACTGGGACCCTAACAAGCAGATATTGGAGCCCCGTTAAACCTCCTATATATGAAATGAAGATTCAAGTCTTAAGTCTAATATAGAATGGAAATATCTGAATATTTAAATTGATCTGAGGTATTATGAAGGGTATGAAAGAGTACCGTAGACCATTCTAGAGGGGGAAAATTGCGTTGAACGTCTTGCAGAGGTAACCACTACCGGATGCTTCTTGTTTGATATAAATGATTTTCAATGAAGATTTGTGTATAGAAGAACTAATTGATCTTTATATATATAGTGTTTTAAAGAAAAAGGTACTGACTAAAATTACTAGTTAAAAGCTCCTTACATAGTTAAACTTCAGGGATCAGCACAGCCCCAGCTTTGAAATTGATTACATTTTGATACATCACTAGATCGACAGTGTCGTGCCTCCGCACAAACTTGTATACATTATAACAAAACTACACCAAAATATTTGTAAACCAACAATGCTTTAATCAAAAGTAATATTTGAACCAGTAATCGGATTAGACATTGCACACATGCCCATCAAAGATAACAAAACAGAATATCACCAGTTACCTTCTCCGTAAAATTTTGACTGGTTATCACATTCTCATTGTAGAACAAAATTAACAGTTGTTAATTACATATCAAAATATTTCCCTGTACCCAACATTTAGAATTTGAAAATTAAACTAAGAACATGCAGCAAACTGGAATTGATCAGGAGGCTTGATAATGCAACACATGGGAGGGTTAAGATTTCACTGAATTGAACTGGTTCAAGCTTCAACCATTGGTTCAGGTCCAGATGGGTCTGAAAGGTTCGGCTGTGACTTGCTGCTGCTCGATTGCCTCACTGAGTTGAAGAGGAAGTCCTTGATGACCTTTTTCGGTAAGAAAGAAGAAACATTAAGACCAAGGGAATAAGTGTTTGCATATCAACTAGAATAACAGTTAGTTTTAACAACAACAAAAAAAAAACCCATGAAACTTTCACCTGTGACATGAGACCATGCACCTGCTCAACAGTAATTTTGGCGCTATCACGAGTTATCTTTGCCAACTGAGATTCTTCCTGCTTAAAACACAGCACCAAGGGGAAAACCCTCTTTTTAGCAGATGCAAAAAAAGAACTGAGACATTAGGAAACACAAATAACTACACAAGGGGATAATGTCATAACTACCAGTTCACTGGCAAATTCCTTATTCAAGGAGCAACTGTTAAAGGATGCATGAGTACAGCTTAATGAAGCAGACAACAAAAAATGTCAATGAAATCATATATAATCTCTAGAATCCAAGACACATGACTGCTAGTGATTATTAAATTAAAATAATCAGAAGAATTCTAAAACTTTGGACATCAAACCATAATTCATCTGTCCTTACGGTCATAGCTTTCAGTTTCGTTATGGTTGCCATGTCTCGATAACATAAGGCTGGACAAAGCAGAACCATACACGCACAGTCTGAAAAAACTCAGCACTGGTGTCCACACACAAAACAAAAAACAAAAAACAAAACAAAAGACAAACCATAAAAAAGAAGGGATCCACCTCCATCAAGTTCTGACTTATTTTATCGCTGTGATTAGTAAGATATCTCATGAATGATTTCTACATTTTTGAAAATCGGTGAAAGTGAAGGTTAGATGAAGTGTGAGGGAAAAAACATGGTAGAACAGAAGATAACAACAAGAACGAAATATGATCAAATTTAGGACCAACTATCATTCAAATATCAACCCTTTGGAAGTCCATGCTATAGTCAAATAAAGTTTATACTTTGGTGCAAAAACAAGATACATGAGTTAGAAATTATAAGTAAAGTTCTTTTCCCAACATATCAACATGAAACTAATTCTTATGTATTGAAACGTGAACAGAAGGTAGACAGTCCCAACACCTAAGAGCACCATGTATAAGATAACATGTCATGTGTCAAAACACAAGCACAAACGACGTAGTAATTATGTGGAGTAGGTAGTATTAGAAGTAGCAACATGAAACTTGTTGCGTGCTTAGGTAACCAATAACAAGATGCTAGTAAATTAGCATCAAACGAATACTACATGTAACTAGCAACAAAAGGCATTTCATAACTAGAGAATATTATATAATATCCATCAAGCTGTACAGTTTAGCATTCTTATCAACAATAAAATAGTCTGTTCAAAAAAGGTGTGGCTCTAATCAGAAAAGTTTTATACCCACTTCACTTCAATAATACTCCATAATACTCCTGACACCAAAATTGTTCATGTCATTTTATAAAAACTTAATAACTTCACTCCCTACTATATGTAGTTTATAAGATAAATAAAGCGTCACTCCCTACTATATGTAGTTTATAACATAAATAAGTGTCACTTTCAAGTGATTATCATTACCTTACTAAAGAATACTGTTTAGGCAACTTGCTCCAATGTGGTTCCTTTCTATAATTCTTGTTACAATACGACACTAAAACAGCAACTTTTCCTCAGCCCCATTAGATGGTTTGATTACAGAAACCATCCAGGTACCGTTGGCGTAGGTGCTAATCCTAGAGGTAAGGGCTTAACCCTGACTAGCCTACTAGCATATGTTACTCTGGGGTAATACAAAATCCCATAATGGTTACTGAAAAGAAAAAAAAAACTCATCACTCTGAACAGCCCATTGCTGCCTGTCAGAGGGAACTAGTTTGCACCAGTTCTCATCACAGATTACCCTCAATGCTAGACCTTTTTTTTCCTTGGAACCATTTTAATGCTTCCTGATGCACAGGTGTACATTAGCCGGATACGGCATTTCCAATCAAATAACGTAAGATGGATCGCCTCTTAATAATGTGATACCCTTAATTTGCTTGAATGGCTGTAACATGTAACAGCTACCTATCTCCTCCCCCACCCGATGACTGTCCAAGGGGGCCATTTCTTAAGAAACCTGTAGTTTTGTTCTACTGATATGCCTTTGCGTAAGAGCCCCCCCCCCACCCCACCCCCTCAAAAAAACTAAAAAAAGAACTTTGTGGTTCAGATGAAGTGCAATAAACACTTGAAAATAAAAGATGGCCTGATTAAGATATTTCACACCCTTCGTTTTCCTATTACTCAATAATCGGCTGCAATATCTATTTTTTGAGAGAATTGCGCTCCCAAGTAATCTAAAAATTGTGTCTCTTCAAACTGTTACCCTTTAAGGGATCAAATGAAAGTTAATAAGGGGTGAATAAATAGTATCATAAGCATGTATGCAACAATAGAAAGTATGTGAACGTTAGAAGAGGTACTCATGCCTCCATACTTGGTTTGTCTATAATAGCTAAAGCCTAAAGGTAGAAATTATTTAGAATTAAAGCTTTGCAGTAGTATGATAATATCAACTATCAAGAAACAACTAATGCTGATTAAGTAGGCTTTTAGCATAGATTACATAGATTACACACCAGCGCCTCAATAGATGAATTTTTATGGTACCACCAGCGAAACAGGTTAAGCAGAACATACATTGAAAATGCCAATCACAAAATTAATTCTGAACTAATTATCATCGCCGGCACATGTAGTATATAAATATATCATCAAATCTGTTGATGAGAAAGTTCAAATGCATGCATGCAGACCTCTTTCTTTCGCGATGAGGGCGTGAGGAAAGAGCCAAAACGTGTATGAGCCATTTGGTTCTCTGCCTGCTCCAGCTTTTCAGCTGCAGTAGAATAATTGTGGGAATTCAGTTAACTGAACTATAAAGATACCACATATAAAAAACATCTCTGGAACATTTGATTCAATAAAAACATATTGTTGGGTTAACCAGATGCGCTTCTTTGAAAAAAACTTGCAAATTTTGATTTTAGATTTAACATGCAACAACAAATAAGGCACACTAAACTAAAGAAACTACACTCACCTAAATCAGAAATCTGCCCTGCAACATAATCTCTGTTCCCTAGGAGAGGGGATGAAGACAACGTGTTTACCCAATATTTATTCCAAAGCAGGTCCAAGAGATGGGAATCAAGGGAGGACTTGAAATAAGTAATATCAAGTGAATAATACTGCATCAAACAAATAGACAAGCCATGAGATAAATCATGCAACAAATATTAAGTTTCACACAAAATAGAAAGACATTAGAGTTGAGTGAGGACCTGCTTGCAGTGAACCCCAAAATCTTCAATCTTGTTCAGAGGAATGGTTTGGTATTCAGAAACAGGCTCATCCGGTGGCTTATACCCTTCTGGGTAAGTCCTGAATGCTCCAATCTCAACCTTGCCAGCTGAAACAGTTCTTGTGGGGTCTATGACAACGGCCAAAAATGGCTCCTGATACTTTTGATTAAGCATTTGTGTTGATACATCAATGCCTGATAACCAGCATCCATACCCTGGATGTGAATGGTACCACCCAACCACATTCTCCAACCTCCCAGCCTATATAAATAAAAGGAAAGCTAGCAAAAAACATCAGGAAACACTGTACCTTATAACCAGAAATTTTAAAAACTACTTATTAGAAACTAGTATAATGCACGTGCTTTGCACGTAATCGTACAGTTTTAAATTTTTTTATTGAATAGTAAATTATGTGTTAATAAATAAAATTGTTGAATAAGATTGCTTAAAAAGAAATGTATGAATTAATTATTACTTTGTAGTTATTGTAATTGAATTTTTTTATAATGATCGTCTAGTGTTAACCGTTTTTTAAATAGTCCCCAAATATAAAATTGTTCTTAAATAAAACTGCCAATTCTATAGTTCTCTTAAATATGCCCTTTCAGCTCAAAAGCTGTTAACTTAACTCTAAATTAACTAAGCTGCCTTAATCTTGCTAGTTTTTTCCTGATGCTCCCTAGATAGTTACACTTGATACATGCAATATATTGCAATAGTTACCTCTTATAATTATTTAATAGGGTAAATTACGCTAAACCCTAATGAACTTTCAGCCCATATAAACTTTCAAAATTACACTAAACCCCTAATGACTTTACTGTTTTAAAGAAAACCCCCAATAACTTTTTGAATTTTACAGATAACCCCTAAAAATTAGAACCAAAAAATGGCATAAAATACATTTTGAAAGTTATTGGGGGTTTGGTGTAATTTATCTAAAAGACATTGGGGGCTTTCTACAAAAGTTATTACGAGTTTAGTCTGATTTCGAAAGTTCATATGGTCTATTTACTGTAAAATGTTGAAAGCTCATGGGTGTTTACTGTAATTTACCTCATTTAATATTATAATTTTTAGTTCAAGTAATACTATTAAAATAATTATATTGTCTATATACCATAAAATATTTATCTAATTTAATATTTTTAACTATGATCTTAAATAATTTAAACTATAAATATTTTATAAATGTTTATTATACTATCATTAACAATAAATAGTACAATTATTAATATTAAATAAATTGTTTTGTAAAAAGGTTAGTTTTCAATCATTACCAAGTATAGATTATTCAATATCATGTAATAATCTTTGAGAAAATACTCTAAAAATAATATTAAGTTATTTATTTAATAATATAATACTAAATAAATAGTGTAATTCATAATTTAGTGATATTATTAAAAAATTACACTATTTATGTAATTTAAAATTTATTCTATTTATTTTATTGCTCATTGAATTATAGAATAAATTTTAATAGTATTTAGTAATATATTATTCTATTTATACTATTATTTTAATTATTTTATTATAATTCATAGATAGTTATTATGCTAATTTAATTGGTTATTACTAATAATTGTGTATACTTATTTTATAAATTATTTTATTTTTTATTTTTAAACAATTAATAGTTAGGATATTATTGATAATTATAATTATTTAGGAAGGTGAGGAGGTGCATATTTAATAAGAGGTTATATTTATTTAATGAAAGATTCGTTAGAGATAATGACATAGTTAGAGTTTATCAAAATTTGAGAGGGCAAAAAAGAAAATTAAAAGTTTTAACACCCCAATCCTCTTTATATAGTAGTATAGATGACTACATCATAAAAGGATCTTATTCTTTTCCCAGGAATACTTCAACACACGAAAGTAAATGACATATTTCTCATCTAGGTGCATGGATATGGACATGAGTATCTGATATGGTATGATGATTTGAATACACTAATTCGCAGGATCGCAGCAAAAAGAAAAAAAAGAAGGATTGGTTCATAGTGCATACAACAATTAAATATTGTTTTATTAAAATTTCATGATTTCTAGACTGTACATTTCAATTTATAAGAGATTCATTACCAGGTTTTCCGGATCAGACGAAGCCAATTTTTATGTGAGTATTCAAACAAATGAATTAATAATATTGAGGCAATAAAGCAAATATTCAACAATCTTGAACTTACATACCAAAGTTCTCTAGCGAAATTTAAAAATTGGACAGATGACATGTTTGAATTTAAAAAGTCGCAACACATTGTTAAAAGGTATCTTATAATAACATGTTAGCAAGAAATTGAAAATAAGAACTATTCCCAATTCTCCAAGTAAACCTAGCCCATGTTTCCAATCTTCATCTTCATCTCAGGTGCCTCCAGTCAACATCGACGTGCATTGGTCGAAGCTTTCAAATATCACCTCATATGATGGCAGTCTTGAATGTGAGAGAGGAGATTAGAAGGAGTAGAAGAAAGCAAGGGGGAGAAATTGCAACCAATGAACCAAGAGATGGAATCAAGAGCGCAAGGCTCATCTAATTCTGAATTTAGAGTGAACAGGTTTTAATTCTCAGATTCAATATGTTAAAAGCATAATAGACCAGTATGGTTAACCCAAATTATTTGCTTGGCTGCTTACTGCATGATCCCTTAGCCACAAAATGGCATTAGATCTCATAGACTCTTAATCACTATCTTCTTCTAAAGTCACTAGGTTTGCATAATAATACAATAATCTAGGGTAGCATCAGTTTTGCGATTTTTCTCTATTAATCACCCAATATTATGCAGGTCACACAACCGCAATGCTTGTGAAATGTTGGTGGTTTTCCATCTAACTATAGATGAGAGCAAATTTTAACAGAACAGAAATTATGTTCGACTTTAAGTAATACCTCATTGTTTGTTTGTCAACAATTGATCATATACTCCACGCAGGAAATATATGCTTTTGTTAATTTACAGCAAAGATTCATCCAAACACCGAAGTTCATTTTTCCCTCAACTGCATTATCAGTTTCCCAGCTACTAAACAATAATTCACTTGCACAAAATACGGGAAAATTTTTTTTTAAGGAGAAACATACCAAGTTAGCTGCTTTCTAGAACGAAAATTACGGGTTAGCGGTAATCAGCCAAAACTTATAGCAAATCCAAAACTAGGGTTAGGGTAACTAGAGTAAGTTAATTAAACAACTGTATAGATAAGTGCAGATTCTAACAAGATATAAACTGTGTTCAGGTCTAAGTAACCGGAGTTCATTATTTTTCCCCCAGCTAATTACAACAAGTAAAATTAGGATTAGGAAATTTAAACCAAAATCAGAAGAACTAGGGTTAGGCTTTTATCAATCGCCAAACCTGCTTATTAGCCTGCGAGTAATCCACCATATACTCATATGCATCAGCCTGAGCGTTAACCCTAGTCTCCGTCCCCTCGACGGGCAACGCGAACGCATCCATAACAACGATCGTATCTCCATCAGTCTTCCCCTGCATCAGTCCCATGACCTCGATCGTGCCGCCGGAGCGAGCGTGGACAACCATCTTGAGAAGCGCGAGGGCCGAGATCCGAACGCGGCGGAAGTAGTTGGGATCGTGGGCCCACGGCTTCTCCTGCTGGAACTTGGTCTGCGCTGCTTCGTCGTAGTAGTAGATTCCGTCGGAGGAGTCGCCGGCGGTGGAGGGGTTTGGGTCCATGGAGACGATGTTGTTCTCGAGTTCCCAGGTTTGGCGCGCGATTGAGGAGTCCATGGTGGGGATTTTGGGAGGGAGAGGGCTTTCAGGGTTGGAGAGGAGGAACCCTAGTTATGCGTGTGGGAGGGGTTCTCGGAAGACAGAATTGGGGAGGGGTTTATAAGGAAATAATAAAAGGTATTTTTGCTAGTGAAGAAAAGTTCGGTTTTCAATTTGTACATAAACCTTTAGATTTTCTAATAAAGGTTTTCATTTTGCAACCTATCACTCAAGCTTATTTTTCAGTTGTTTATACATAAATCATCTGTAAAGTTTTGAAAAAATAATTTTAGGAGTTTTTTTTCCTAGAAACCACCTTAAAATAGGGTAATCGTACGGAAATCAACTTTTATTTTCAATTTATACATAAACCACCTTTAAAACTGGTTTTTATTGCACTCACCCATCTCTTAGTCATATTTTTTACCCTTAAAAAACTCATATTCTAAGGCATCATTCTTTTTTTTTTTTTTTTTTTTGTGTTTAGGTCTTGTTAGAACACAACTCGCATGCTATTGAACTTGGAATTTTTTTTTAAAAAGCTTCTTTTTGGTTTTCTAGCTAAAAATTGATTTGGAAGTGATTGATTGCAACAAAAACCTACTTAAAAGATTGTTTTCGTTTTGCAATCAATCACTTAGGCCCATTTTTCAGTTGTTTATACATAAATCATCTGCACAGCTTTGAAGAAATTAATTTCAGGGTTTTTACCTAGAAACCGTCTTAAAAATAGGGTAATCGTATGGAAATCGCCTTTTATTTTTTATTTGTACATAAACCACCTTTAAAGGGGGTTTTTGTTGCATTCACCTACCTCTTAGTCAAATTTTTTGCTAAAAACCCAAAATTACCCTTTAAAAACTCACATTCCAGAGGCATGGCTCATTTTTTTAAGTACTTAGGTCTTGTTAGAATACAACTCGCGTGCTTTGAACTTGGATTATTTTTAAGCTTCTTCTTGGATTTTTAGTGAAAATTTGATTTGGAGGTAGTTGATTGCAGCAAAAACCTACTTTAAAGATAGTTTATATATAAATTGAAATATATTTTTCATATAATTATCTAATTTTGAGACAATTTCTTATAGAAAACCTTAAATTTAATATTTTTTTCACAATCTTGTAAAGTTATTTTCAAAAGACATTGCCATTGTGTGATAATCATGTTATAATATTTGGACTTATATATTCTTAAACCCAAAAGATATATTTTTAATCCTTCTTTTTTCATTTAACGGTGTTTGTCTAAATAAAAGTATAAACAAAGTAGCAGAAGTAAAGAATGTAGATGTTGCTTCTACTACTTTTGAGGGTAAAAGATATATATTTTTTTTTATAAAAAACTATTTTCACTGCTTACTAAAATGATGGAGGACATTTATGTGACTGTATGGATTACTACTTATTGGAAAAAAAATTCCTCCCTTAAACTTGAGGTGCATCAGAAGTTGCCGAAATATGCATAAGCTTAAGAATGAAAGCAGTTTTTATAGTATGTGGATATTTTTCACTTAAAAAAAATCTTCTATCTCTTTTCCTACTTCATAGTTTTTAAAGCTACTTCTTTGATGCACTTACTATTTCTAATACTTCCATCGGCCAAATGTCCCTCTAAAAACACCAAACTTTCCATTGCATTATAACCGGAAAAAAAAAAGTACGTTTTTTGTTTCTATTCTAGTTGAGGGTGATGTAACGAGAGACATTGAAGTAAAAAGCACAAAACTTAAGCGTGTTATTTGGTAAAATGGTAAAGTGCAATTAACGCATAAGTACATCTGAGGCATTCATGCAATTAACCTTTTTACTAATGTACAATTACCTAGATTTGAGCGACTAATACGCAATTTCGACGGGTGCAGGGGACTAATATCTTAAAAAGAACCTTTTTCTCTCCTTTCTTTTTTGATGAAATGGGCCGTGACCCACCCGAAACAACTTTGCCAGTGACCTTTTTTGGGCCCATCCTGGTAACTAGAGCTATCTTTCCCAAGCCCGAGCCTAAACCACAAGGTCTCTACGGTCGCCGGCGACAAACCAAAGGCCTAATCAAAGAGAAAAAAAGAGGGCGAAAAGAGGAAATTTTTTTAGTAGCCATGGCGAAGGAGACGGAGGAGGATCTCCTTCTCAAGAGTTTCATGGCCGAAGTCAGCGAGGTCGAGAGAGACAACGAGGTCCTCAGGTAGGTCACGCATAAAAATACTTCGATTTTTATTTTTTATTTTTGAGAATTTGTTTTCAATTTTAGAATTACACTGTTATCTTATCCCCCAGATGCAGATTCTTTAAAATTTTTAATGTATCTATCAATTTCCCCCAATTGCACATTAATTTGATTAACTTTCACCTTACAGTATTGTAAATTACTCGTTAATTTAGTCACTTAGTCAATAACTATTATCTTCTGGCTGCCGCAGGATACTGTCTTGCTTCAAATTGAATCCTTTTGAGCATCTTAACCTGCCTTTTGATTCATCGCCTGATGATGTGAAGAAACAATATCGAAAGGTGAGCTTATTGCTAATGATTTATCTTTCTTCACTTTTTAGTGAAAGTTCTATCATCAGCTTGTAAACATTAGCCTTGTAACCTCTTTTGCAGCTGTCTCTGATGGTTCACCCTGATAAATGCAAGCATCCTCAAGCGAAGGAGGCCTTCGGAGGTAACATATGTTTGGTTACTTCTTATTTAATTGCGGATCTGGATTTGAACTGTTTACACTTCTTTCGGTTGTATCTTCTTGTTGTTTAGAGAAGTTTTTTTTTTTGGGGGGGAGCGGGGGACTGCGCACTTGACGCTCACCATTTGGGTTGCTGCGGTGGAATGTTTGATAAACTTGAAATTAGAAAACTGGGTTCTTACTACAATTTTGATGGAATACACTTTTGGAGCCTAAAGAACTTATAAACAGTTAAGTATGCTCTGCAATCTAAATATGTTGTGAGGTTGGAAAGGAGATTATGAAAATATATTGACTAACTCACCACCTTTCATGTTTCACAGAAACCCGTCATTTTCTTTAGTAGATTTTTTCCCTTTTATTTTATCAATGCAATAAAATTTTGGGGGCCTCGGTATTATGAGAATGAGGAAACATGATATATCTAATCCCTGCTAGCCTTCTGCCTTCTAGATTCTCATAAGAGGCTGTTGCTATAGTTGTCTCATAAGGGGAAAAAGCACAAGTTTAAGGCTTCCATGTCTATTTATTATTTATTATGACTGGCATATTTTAAGGTTGCCTTAGGGGATCTCTGCTTCTGTGGACTTTTAGGAAATTATATAGCTATTTTTCTACATGTTGCATTCTTTAGTGTCTATAGTCAAAATATGTTTGAGTTCCTGAGGTTTAAGTACGAATTAATGGCATGGAAGTTTAGTGGTTGTGCTAAATATTGGTTGTTCTTTTTCTTCTCTTCAATTTCAAAAGGATTAACATGTAGCTAATGCATATAATGTTGATCATGGCAGCACTAGCAAAAGCGCAGCAATTGTTACTTGATCCACAGGAAAGGGAATACGTTGTTAGTCAAATCAATGCTGCAAAAGGTATGGTTATAATGTGAATGCTTCTCCTTTCTCATCTTCTAACTTATTGTCTTTTAGTCAGTCAGTTAAATTTCCATCATCAGTTTTGTCTTCGTTCTGTTTAGTTTCATATTTCTTCATCTATACTTCATGACTTTGACCTTGCTTAAGTAGTTCATTAACTTAAACTATATATGATATTTTCAATTTTTAAATAATTTCCTTTCTGAAAGAATTTTTTTCTTGTTCATATGTCGTAGGTTATAATGATCTTTAAAAAGACAGTAATTTGCTACAAATTATGCTCGTATAGTAGTTACACTTACATCTTGCCTATATCTTTCATCTAATGCTTATATATTTCTCCAGGAAGTCAATGTGTTTTATACTTCTTGTGTTACAGTGTGATTACAATTAGTTTTATTTTCTCTAATACACAATATCTTTGATATTACTACCAAAAGGCATACTTGTTAAAATTTAATGTTCTGACTTTCAGAAGAGCTCAGGGCGAAGAGGAAGAAACAACTGAAGAAAGACAATGCTTCTAAAGTGAAGTCACTGGTAGAAGAGGTAATCTTATGGTTATTCTGAATTTGTTTGTTTTCACTGTTTATTCTTTTTCCACACATTAGTCTTGTGTTAACTTGTGTTAAAGCTTGAAGATGTCCATTTTCTTTTTGAGCAGATTTGCTTCCAATATTCAATTCTGAAGTTGTTTCTTGCTATTATTATTATCATCATCATCATTATCATTATTAATTATCATTAACTATTATAGTTGTTGCTGTTGTTGTTGTTGTTGTTGTTGTTGAACTCTAATTAGAACCATGTCATATCTATCTAGTCTTTAGAAGTCTAGCAGAGTCTTGCAGTTCTCGTTCGTTCAAGGAGCTTAAATTGCATGACAATGAGTTATAGCATTCAAATTGATATATAGGCTTTAAAATATTAAAATATACCTCTTGTTTATAGTTTTTCAGCTAGGGATATGGCACTGGCGTTAGGTTTTAGCTAGTGTAACTATTGATCAAATGTTGGGTTGGATAGATGTCAGATTAAATGAGAAAGTCTAGGATGATGACATGCTGGTGGTTTATTACATTCTAAGAAACTCTATTGTATAAACAAATATTTGCTTCATGTAATATATTCGATATGCAGAAACATTTATCAAATGTTGGATTGGGTAGGTGGCGCTGGCATCAGGTTTTAGCTAGTGTAACCATTGATCAAATGTTGGATTGGGAAGATTCAATGGGAAAGTAGAGGATAATGACATGCTGGTGGTTTATTAAATTCTAAGAAACTCTATTGTATAAACAAAGTTTTGCTTTATGTAATATACTTGTATTTTTGCACGTGCAAAGCACGGGTCAAACTCCCTCTTTACTAATATTGTTCATGTACTTACACCATTTTGTATATACTTGTATAATTATTTACTTTCGAAATGTTTGATATTTGTGATTTAATAAAATAATCTGTATCTATTATTAGTAAGTAATATATTTTTAAAAACCATTATACATTTTATAACTTGCAATGCTAATAATGAATCGAAATAAAATTAACCTGTCATGTATATTAAAATTTTCAGTAATAAATCTATAATACTTAGTGACCTTATATGATTTAAAATTCTTATTGTGAAAATCCCCATTCCTTTTCAATCTATACCTAGTTTTCAATAATTTATTAGTTTAGAGTATTATCATTGTTCTTAGCACATAAAATGATAATTTTTTATAAATGAAAATGGTAATCTTTACTCTTAAAGTAGTTGTTTAAAACTTAGGTAGTCCAAAATATCATACTTATTTCAAAAACTTATATTACAACTAAACTCATTAGTTCAAAAGATTCTATCTTAATTTATCTCAGCAGTTGATAGTTTATTGAACTCATGTAACTGCATCAGCAAAGCACCAAGCACAGAAGTAGCCTACATCAACCGCAACAAAATCATGTAATTGAAGCGCATTGTCTTAAGAAACGAATTTGATAAATTCATCAAATCCAACCTTATTCAATCTAATAACTGAAGATAAATATTAGAAAATAGACAATATGTTTTAAAAAGTAACTATGAAATTATGTCCACTTAATGATAACCTCACACAAATTCAAAATTCTGCTACATGGTTAGCACATAAAATGAGTTTAAATCAGTTATGTGCAGAATAAATAAGATACAACACAAATAGGAAAAAAAACTTTTTTCTTCAAGCAAAATCTTTTATGTCCTCAATTTTCATAAAGTGTCGAACTTGCTTAAGATCCAACACGCAATTAAAGTATAACATGTAGTCTTTCTGCTATCAAATTCCAACATCTGTTCTTTCTGCATTAAATTCCAACATATCTCCCTTAAGGTTACAGAACACATTTTATGACTCCTCTGAATCAACCTAAATACTATCCATGAGAATGGAAATCAAACATTGTCCACTAGATTAATGACGATATTATACATTAAGAAGAATCTGTATAGTCTTGATTGATGCAGCTTTGGACAACATAATGGATGAGGGTAGCTCTATCCTGCTACAGTACACAAATGTTAGCTTTCAACTTGAAAGGATAAAGTCAAGGTATAATACTAATTCAACTTATAGCTAGAAGAAAAGAAATCAAAATTAAATCGCTCATTTCCAGACATCACACCTGATGAAGCCAAATAATTAATAAATATAAATGTCATATGATCTCAATTTTATGCCAGTTCCGTATTTCTATACTTCACTATGATGAACATTATGAAGATGTGTGTGGGCATTTCTTCACTGATCACAATAAATGCTTCCTTCAATTAGTTTATATAATTGAAAGGTTTTATTATTTGTGATCTAATTTTTTACATTAAGATTCCTTAAGCATCCTTTATTCGTCAAAGGCATAAATTAATTAGATTATAAACAAAATATAAGAAAGAAAAAAAGAAAAAAAAGAAAAAAGGAGAATGAACAACTACTGAAATAATAATCATTATCCTATTAAATAGAATTAAAATTAGCATGACTGGGTATCAAAAGGAGGTGTTATATGAATAACTATTCTCATATAACTTATTGCTAGAAGATGATCATTTTATTCTATGAGTTCCCCATTTAATTCCATGAGTTCTAAAGAACACAGAAAAGAGAACCATTATATAAATGCATATTATGCGAGTTTTAGAAATAAAGAAGGAAAGAGCAGCAGATGTTTGAGGAATCAACTTATCCCCTATTAAGCATGACTACATGTAAATCATCAGTTTGAGGAAAGAATTAGCAGGAGATAGTACTAAAAGAAACTTGTAAAAATTTAAATTCTAAAAAGATAATTCAATTAATATCAGATAGGTAACTGATAAACTTGAATATATTATACACCGCCTTTCTCTCATTTTCTCAAAGATTTATCTCATAGTTTGACTATTCAATAGAAAACACAATGAGAAATAAAAATTTAAAAAGTGAAAAAAATAGCAATTGGGGGTCAATCTTCACCAATAGAGCTACAGGGGTCTATCAGCCTCCTCAAAAACTTTTAAGCTATTTTTTTGAATAAAAAATTCACTCAATGGGTTTATTCGCTTAATTAGAACTACAGGGGTTCTATCCGTAATTGGGTGACACTAAGGGGGTCTGTTTGGATATAACACTTTAAAATATTGAATTCATAAAAAAAAACCAAAATGTCCATATGGATCAGAAATTTGCCATGTTTCAGTTTAACACACTAAAAGCTTGTGAACTCATATATTTAATGTCTTAAAAGATCCTCTCTCTAATAAATTGCAGCAACATACTGGTCTAATTTATGTCACCCATGTTGTTTAGTCTGAGTCATTATTATATATCTAAACATATCTTTTCTGTTGTGTTGAAATTATTCTTGATTTCGTTACTTAGCATTAATATGAGAGGCATGCATACTAGAATTTTGAGAAATAGCAGCTCAACTGTTGTCACCTAAGAGAAATTTACACCATATAGTCACTTAACAAAACCTCTTTATTTTCTAAATTGTCTGAACATTCTTTAATTTAAGCTCATCAACCACTTGTTCTTCAAGAGTCTTAATTATTTAAACAGTCCTAGTGATTTCAAGACCCAAGCGTTAGAAACTCTATATAACTCAAGCATCAACCACAAAATTCAAGTATTGCCCAAATAAAGATTTGAAAGAGAGTATTGCCAATCAAATTAAACATGCTAGAAACCAACCCAAGAAAATAGATGAGAGAAAAAAGAAAGAAAAAAGATTAAATTTATTCACAACACCACCAATCTACAACCAAGTCCAAAGTTGAAAATAAATTTAACCATTGAGTATCTAGGTTGAATTTTTTCTCTGTTGAACTCATTTGGGCCATTAACTATTGAAAATGGCATTTCAGAAAGCAACCATTAAAAAACGAAAGTGCTACCAAATGAAGCCTGATAGTTAAAATGTAAATTTATCAGGACACGTACCTTAAGTCAAACCAATGGAGCTTTTCTTAAAAGGTCTTTTAATGCTTTCTTCATCGAAATTCATTCTCTAACTGAAATGAAAGCAAAAACTCAACTCAAATAATTCATCCAAAGAAAATGCCTTCAGAATGAAACAAATTTAATCAATTATTTCCCAATGAAAAAAATTCAGAACAAAACATGACACTTACCTGCAATCGAACAAATGAAGCTCTTCTTAGAGGTCATTTAATGCTTTCTCCATCAAAATTTGTTCTACCTTGTACAAAAGGTAGAAACTAACTCAAATAATATGTATGAACTGATTTTGACAAAAACAAACAACAGATGCATTATAAAGATGGTACTGAATGCATTACAAATTTCTTCAAACAAAACCCGCTTCTTGAGCACATCTGATGGTCTGATAACACAACTTATCACATAAAAAATCAATATTATAATAAACTCAATATATATTCATCACTTAGCATGACGTCATTTGTGAAAGGGTAGTAAGAATCTAATGTAAGTTTCTTCCATTAATGAAGTTTTGATTGCATACAGTCACTAAAAATAGGGCAACTATTATTTTCGGAGAATTATATATTGTATTTTAACCTTTAGAAATCCTAATTAGTCTTTTTAGAATAATTAACAACCCCAGACAAATAAAGGAAAGATATAATACTAAAGACATAAGAGTAATCAATGCAGCTCATCCCTCAACGAATAACAAAGCTTTAGAATTTGTGAACTTCAAATAACTAAGATACCCAACCAACAACACAAAAAGGTTAAAGAATTCGTGAACTTCAAATAACTATGATACCCACTGTCAAGAAAACCCAAAGTCATACCTTTTGTTAGTGCCTCAAATGGAGTTTCTGAAGAGTAGTTGTACATCACGATACCTGCAAAAATAAAATCCAAAAAGTATAAAAAAATTGATGGCAATAGACCATCTCATAATAATAAAACTAAGATGCAAAAGTTATGAAAAATAAATGGCAATAGACCATTCCATTGTAAAACTCTGTCCTACAAAGTACTGAAACTTCAATTTTTATGGCCATGTCATAGTGTCGAACATACTATATTTGGGTCCCAAATAAAAAATTTATTATTATTAGTTTAGAATTGAAAACTTATTGCAATACATATCAATGCATTTTCATTATCCAGTAATATTGCATCAAACTAAAGATAAACATGCAATAATAATGTTTGTGCAGTTTTCATGATGTTCACTATCAAAGTTTTCAATCAAAACTTATATGCTCTATGCATACTATAAAAAAAACTCCCAGCAAAACTATCAAACAGTTAAGCAACCAATATTTTTCTATATATGAGAAAATAGAAATGGAGCTTCACTTCCTCCTTTTTTTTTTGCAAATGAGAAAAATCTGCAAAAGGAGTAAATACTCAAATGCAAAAGATATATCCATCGAAAACTACAAAAGGAAGAAAAATTAACTTTTCTAATTTGCAATATTTTCTACCTCTAAAAGATTTGGTAATCATAGGATTGAGCCCTGCAGGCGTTTGCTGTGCAAATTGGTCATCGCTCTTCCATCCAAAATCATTAGCTATAATATGATAAATAACAACGTTAATTAGAAAAATGTGAACACAAACATAGGGCACATAACTGATTCTCTCGGAGATGACCTCAACCTCAACGAAAAAATTTCAAGAACTCTTATATATAAGTCCATGTTTGAAAAGAAATTTTTTGCCATGCAAGCTATGCAAGTCATCTTCACGCTCATTCACATATATCATTTAAGTCATAGATTCATATTCTACTATACATCAGAGTTTATCATTTGCATATTAAATTTCTAGTTTTTGTTTTTTACCTTTGAGATCGGAGAAAATCAAGTAATGAGATCACAAAAAAAAAAAACAAACTACCTAATTTAAGGGCTTTTACATAATAGTTCAGTACACATTAGGGTTTTTAAGTTCTTAAACCAAAGATTAATTTTTCATTTCAACTTTTCCACTTCCAAATTCAAGTAAATTCAAGTAATTAGATCACAAACAATCAAGTATATATACACCCCTAGGGATCTTGAAAATTAAATAAAGAATAATATGCAAGAAAAGATTGGAAAAAATCTAACCTTTAATTGTTTGCCGCTACAAAGTCAGGGAAACCCTAAAAAAATTCAACATAAACTTGGGGATCAAGGACAAACCCTAGAATATTACAGAGTTGAAAATATAAAACTAAAAAAAAAAGACAATTTTCATAAAGATCTCACCTCTGATTGTTTGTCAATCCGGAGTCGGAATAGGATTTGCAATTGGGAGTTTGAAAAGGCAGATAAAAGAGGGCAGGAGAGGAAGAGAGAGAGAAGAGAATAGAAGGGATGAAGGGAGGTAGAGAGAGAGATGATGGCGGTGGTCGGTTCTCGTCGCTGAGGGTAGAAAAGGAAAGAAGATCAGAGGAGAGGAGTGGGGTTCTCTTCATTAGGGGGAGGAAAGGAGATGAGAGAGAGTTGTGGAGGGAGAAGAGAGTTGTATAAACAGAGAGAAAGAAGAGATGATAGTAGTGGAAGACAATTGTTCCCCATTTTATTGTATTTTATTTTTTGAATTTTGAAATTTGAAACGGAAATCAGATGAAGGCGAGAAAGGGGCGCGCGTGGAGTATTTTTGTCAGCGTAATATGTGGGACCCAAAAAACACTGTAGATCCTGGGGGGCTTTGCTATCATATTTAACGTAGTTGATTTGATATGTAGAACCGTTTAGTCACAAAAAATGACCACCATGAAGCATCATTTTTGAAAATCCTTTCTCACAGGCCGGTAGTAACCTGAGTCTAGAATGATAACATGATATGAGATCTATTAAACTCTCAGCAACTCTATTTTATGAACAAATGATTTTCTTTATATATGTATTCAAATGCAGATTCATTTGTTTGCAAATATTTTCTTCGAAACACAGTTTAATTGCCTTTTATTGATTATTCTAAAAGGTCTTGTCTCACTGCATTATTGATATGATTGTATCTGGGATGAATGATATTTTACTTAAAAAAAAGTTTCTATTTTGTCTGCTATTGATTCCACTGTTTGTTCTTGTTATGATTTTGTAATATGAAGACTCGGTAGCTTTTTTCTTCATATGTTGATATTATCCTGTCATATCTTTATTTCTTAAATATTCTTTTGGTAAAATATTGTTTCATCACCTGGCTTCCCTATATTTAATCAAGTAGGTGTAAACAAATTTTACTAAACCTGGTTTCTTTAATCATACTCTCATATCAATGCTTATGATCAAGAACGTTCACTTATCTGGTGTTTCTGTGTCATTTTATATTTCCTTAATTGCTTTCCAACCTCTTGCTTCCTTGAATGCCTTTTTTGTGTGTGGAACACTAATCCTGGATTCGCAAGCTGGAAAAATGCTTTTTCTTGCATATGCGATTACAAATGGTTACTGGAAATGACAAAAATTAATGCCGTGACAAATGAGTGCACTGTGCATATACATAACATCATAATGGAAACTCATATGTACATACTAAGTCCATGCCAGTTTTGCAAATAATTTTAATCAAGCGTCATGAGATTAGACCCATGTCACAGATATAATACTCCAGATAGATGAAAGTTGAGTTTATGAGTTTCCAGGCTCACGTTAGCTTCGAAAGTGCTGTATATGGAGCAAATGTTGGTATTTTTGCATATTAGTGGATAGAGATAGAGATGTGTGAATCCATATGTTGACAACAGTTCAATTGTGTTATAACTTGGACACGGTAATTCATGATTGTTCCCGTAGTCTCAGTGGAGAGAACCTGATATTCATATATGTCAAAATATGAATATAGAATCAGATGCTGATTGGATTTATTGTATTTAGATTCATCTTTTTTCACATGGCTGAGATGGCCCTTGCAAAAGTATTTCAAAGTTCACATTTGCAAAAGGTTTAGTACATTTTGTTTGTTGAAATGATTAAGTGGCAATTAATTTTCTCAAATTCTAACTGCAAATACTAAAGTAGAGTAGTGGTAGAAACAGAAGTAAAAGAGTGCTGATTCATTACCTGAGTGTATGATAAAAAATAGAGCATTGAGAAAGAGAGGCGATATAAAGAGCATGTCCATGCACCCACTATGTAGTCTTGCGATTCCTGAGCCAGTGTTTTTTCTATTATTGCTGGGGCTTTTGGAAATGCTTTCTTGCAAAAGAATGGAGGCTAGGCATCAAATTTAGGGAAAGATGGCCTTACTGAATAGATTCTTATAGCTAGACATGTTTATATTAGGTATATCCTTAACTGCAAAGTGTTTATGTAATTTTGGTCATCCTCAAAATTGTAAGTTGGTAAGAATTCAGAAAAGAAATCTCGTTATTTTAGTTTGTCTTATGCACATGTGGATTATATTTACATAATTCAGCGTGTTGGTAAATGTTTTTGGTCCTTTGGAGTAGTTGGTGGAGGCCCAATACTGACCTGTTCTCACTTTTTTAGTCCCTCTGTTTCCATCTAGATTCTAGTCATTCTCGTTTGCATTTTCCAGACTACGCGTGTTAATGCATGGTGCTCCTCGCTGGCCAATGGAAATATGAATGAAGCACGCAAAAGAGCTCTTGGAGCCTTTTGCCTTTTAGGAAAATAAATATTGATTTGTATTTCTTGAAAAAGTTGATCTTTTTAAACTTGTGCCCAGCATCATAAACCATTCAATCCACTCTGTGATAATGGAGTTCATCATCTAGGCTTTCTGTTATTTTTTGTTTCTTTTTGAATGATATATGTCATATTCACATTATGCACAGAACTTTATTTATTAGTGAACATGCTATTTATCATGCATTTAGGGGTTTATCGGTGCTGCCTCCAAGTATTTGGAATAAAAGCATCGTTGTCATTGTTGACATGTTGTTATAGGTTTATTTATTTTTAGATGTCATTCATGCATTATTTGAGGTTAGGTAGTCTGTTTCCTGGGAAACTGCCCATTAGTTCCTTGTACTGTCTAAAGCACGCAAGGACTTTAAATGCAGCTGGCCTTTGTATGTGCTAACTGACCATTGAGTTCTTTGCCATTGTCATCATCATTATTATCGTTACTTTTCTCCCGTCGACCTGGATTTGGACAGTGTACTATATATACTGTGAGGCTTCACAAAAAAGTTGACAAACTTTGATGGGATGTCAAGCTGACATCAACCCTCTGAGTTTGTGGCACATTAATGGTCAATGAAGCCTTGCAAGAGAGTTGCTTACCTCGCTTAGAATAAATTTTGCATGGGCAATCATACTACGCTAGGAGGTAATAGTTGTGCAGTTTAAGTTCATACATCTGGGAAACGAAACTCACAAACGTTCCTCAAGTAAAAGGGCTCTAA
The DNA here is from genome assembly GCA_037177215.1 of Asparagus racemosus. Lineage (NCBI taxonomy): Eukaryota > Viridiplantae > Streptophyta > Magnoliopsida > Asparagales > Asparagaceae > Asparagus > Asparagus racemosus. The sequence goes on from JBAKGM010000139.1 coordinate 15,211,280, forward strand.
AAGAAAGGAGCAGACATCAACCCTCTGAGTTTGTGGCACATTAATGGTCAATGAAGCCTTGCAAGAGAGTTGCTTACTTCGCTTAGAATAAATTTTGTATGGGCAATTGTCATACTACGCTAGGAGGTAATAGTTGTGCAGTTTAAGTTCATACACTAGGAGGTAATAGTTGTACAGTTTAAGTTCATACACCTGGGAAACGACACTCACAAATGTTCCTCAAGTAAGGGCTCTAAAAGAAAGGAGCAGATAAGGGGGGATGATGAAGTTCTTTTGCAGTAATTTTTGAGGCATGAAATGATACACAACCAGACAATCATTATTTTCATCTCACATTTCTATCTGAAGTGGAATATCTGACATTGCTTTTAATGGTTTTAAATACAGATCCAATTTTGTTTGATATTTCAGATATAATTATTGGTCTGTTGGATACTGGTATTGAAAATGCTGGACTTGGGCCAAATCCAGCGTTTGGATACAAAAGCATTTGAATTTCTGGATTTGGCCCAATCCACTTGGGCTTTAATCTATAATGAACCTGGAATTGTAAATAACAACCAGTAGCATTTCATTTTGAATTCCCATTTACCTCCCCGTGATCCGCAGTCCTTCCCTCTCTCTTCTCTGCGATTACACCCTCTCCATTCGCGATGACTTCTCTTCCTCTTATCTCTTTCCAATTCTGCTTGAAACCCTAACTCTAAATCCAAGCTCCCTTCTCCCTCTCTCATTGATCGCTGATGTTTCTCAGCGTCTCTGAGTACACAAACCTCATCGTCTCCGCTAGCGTCACCGCCGCCTCCCTCCACGTCATCGGAGCCTGTGTGATGAACACCGCCATTGTCTTTGCCATCGGAGATCGGGAGGAAGCCCTAGGGTTTAGGAGGGGAGAGTTTTGTAAGGTTTGCATTTTGTTGGGGGTTTAAATTGCAAAAATGGAATTGTGTAGCGGAGGTTTGAGGTTTTTGTTGGTAGCACATTTTCAAGGACACTGCAAGCTGGCACGTTAAGATTCGTGCAATCTTCATCTAATTTGATCTTTCATAATTATCCATATAGCTCTGATATATTTTGTTTAATACTTTGTTTTCTCCTTCAAAATCATCATTGGAGAAACTATCACTTGCTTGATGAATGTTCAATAAAATGTAAAGACAGATTTAAATTATTGTACTGATCTATGAGTTTTTCTTCTCTGTAATGTACCATGGAGGCATGGACAAGGATCGTCTTATGGTTTTCTGTTACTTTTTAGATCTTTGAAATGTACACAACCTTAAATCCACAAGCTAAGAAATGATTGTTTATATCATGATTTTCCTATAAACTTATGCACTTAATTAGTGTTGCAATATTTAGCGAATATTGATGCATAACTTATATAAATTGATTACAAATACTCTTGTTTCTAAATTGTCTTCGATCGGCAACTTTAATTTAGAAACTAAATTCCAATAGTTTCCAAATGCTAGAATTGAAATTCTAACATTTCCAAACATAAATTTAGAATTGTGAATTATAGAATTGAAATTCTAATGATTCTTAGAAATGGAATTGAAATTGAATTCAAAAATTCAAATTCTAGAATTGAATTTCAGAATTTCAAATCAATTCCTTGCATCCAAACGCAACCTCAGATAGTGTACTTTAGTTGATATTCAATAATAAAATATTCATCGACAGTGAGAATTGACCTGTATAAGAAAATCTAAATGTTCTCTGAAGTTTGTTTCTTTAATGCTGTCACTACAATGCAGTTCTAACAATTATGTAAAATGTTATAATTGTTCTAAATATTTGAAATAGAATGAACAACTTACATAACGTTTTGGTAATCAAGTTAGAATGTTTTTGTGCTAGATGGTCACATCTAGTAGGATTGCTGAGATTAGTTCTAAATATTTGAACTAGAATGAACAACTTACATAACGTTGTGGTAATCAAGTTAGAATGTTTTTGTGCTAGATGGTCACAACTAGTAGGATTGCTGAGATTAGTTGTTTTAACCACCATGACATTTAGAAATAATCATCTTTTTGAGGACAACACCAGGAACAATAGCAACTAAGTTAAAAAACGCAAACAGAAGCAGCAGCAGTAGCAATCACGGTGGTGTCTTCATGCTAAACCACTGCAATGTGATACATGAACTTTTTTCTGTATTAGTCTGTTTAAGAGTCATGTCTGATGTTAAACTAACAACTATTGATTATCTATAATTGATACAATTACCATATATTCCAATTTTAACGAAGGGTACAGTCGCACTGGCGCCATGCAGCGGGTAGGTCTCGTAAGTCAAGAAGAAGGAATTGGTTTGTGGTGGATGGTGGAGTTCATTAAAATTCAAGAATATCCAACTGAGAAAATCAGATATTGAACTATAATATATGAGAAATATTTCTACTATATTTATAATATGTGTCTATTCTATTTATAATATATTTTCTATTATATTTACTTATGTTTCTGCATAAAAAATGAAGTTTACTCTTGGCCTATTCATACTCGTGTCCGTGTTCATACTCACACCTCTCGGTATTTATCCTATTTGTACTCCTATCATACTCATATTCCCTTAATCTTGTATCTGTGTATCAGTCTCTGGATGGTGGAGGATGTAGTCATTTCTAATTCTACTTGAAAAGAATACTGAAGTTAGATATATTAATATTAGTATTCACTTAATTTGCACCTAAAGGCTGAATTTCTTATAGTAATAACCACTGGGTGGCACAATGATTAACTCTATAGAAATCAGGCCCTGCAACAGTTCGGATGATTTTTAAGCACATAAATAAGCCAATGTTGTATGTGTCCTTAGGAATAATCTCACATGTCACATTAATGGTTTGGCACCTTATAGTGGTGCAGTGCTATACATCAGCAGATGTACTTTGGTCTGATATATCACTTTGTGTGCATTGATTACAGCCAATATGATATGAGGCTACCATAGATGTGGGTTCTTCTTATACCTCTTGAAGTTGTCCACTACAAGTTGGGACTCATTTGCTTTTTCGTATTTCGATAATCATTTGGCTTAGTCCTTAAATCTTCCGTGAAAGAATTAGAGTTTGAACCTAAATGATGGTGAGATAGCAAACTAAACATTTCTAGTAACTCGATTTGGATTTAGTTCTTCTCTTGTTGTGTTGGCTAGCAGATAGAGAGTATAACTCACCTGATTTCTATTGATAATTGTGAGTTTCACTAAACCAATCTTTTTTTAGTTTTGGGAACTCCACAGTTTAAGATTGACCATGTCCTTGGGTGTTAATTTTTTATAGTTATGAGTTAAGTTTGTTGTTTTTGGCTTACTTTTTATAGTCTCCCTCAAGCTATCTGTATGGGATGCTTTCCTATTTTACTTTTTCCCCTCACCTTTCACATGATCATGCATTATGGTCGCCCACTTGGTTGGATTTAGTTCTTTCGTGTTGAATTGAACCTTATGTTTTACTACAGGTGGTCTTTTTTCCTTGATAATTATATTGCTTCTCTATAATGCTGGCAATTTTGTCTTTCACGAGAATAGAGAACACATTAATGTGGATTACTATGTCACTTCATGAACTCAAATCAGTGTGTTCTTCTTGATATTTGGATTACATGGAATTTCTGTACAAGGAACTCCTTTGACCATGGTTTGCTCTACTTATGTTTAAAATTTCTTTGTTTTGATCATATTGATTTGTTTGGTATTATGCTGACCTTCAACTTTATATATATATATATATATATATATATATATATATATATATATCATAGTCCCTTTACGCGTATGAGTTCGGGTTCAGGAAAAGGTTTCCGTGGTCAATATT
>JBAKGM010000139.1:15215206-15226115 GCA_037177215.1 Asparagus racemosus
TATATATATCATAGTCCCTTTAAGCGTATGAGTTCGGGTTCAGGAAAAGGTTTCCGTGGTCAATATTTCCTTTTACTATTTGAATATTTCATTTAAATCTTAATCTATCTTAATCGCATGTGAAGTACCTACTGCTCAATAATTAAAAAAAGATTAATAAAATACATGAAACAACTCCATGGTATTAGTTTGTTAAGATAAAGAACTAGTACGCTATGATATATGAAATATTACAAAATAACCCAAAAAGTTAAAATACCCTCAAAAGTTTAAAATTATACAAAACATTCTGACGTTTTAAAGCTTAAAAAACAAACATAAAATCTGAAAATTAACAGCAGCCTTCGAAGAATTTAAAATCTGAAATTAACACTTAACATTTTAAAAATTATAGAAACACCCTCAAAAGTTCAAATAATAAAAAATCATCCTGAAATTCTGAAATTTCAAAACATGCAAACAACAAAGATGAATTCAAGGGATTACCGTTAGACACCTAAAACTTTAAAATTTGCAAAAAAAATAACCTCAAAGTTATAAAAATTGCAAAAGCTCCTTCAAAAGTTAAAAATCACAAAAAACCCTGAAATTTAAACTTATAACCAGTACATATCAAATCTAGATATTATCAGCTGATCGCTAAAAATTTAAATTTTATAAAAAACAATCCAAAATTTTAATAATTATAAAAAACACATAAAATTTTAGAGTTGCAAGAAATATCCTGACATTCGAAAACTTACCATCAACACATGAAACATGGAAATTATAAGCACCTAACTTAAATTTTAAAAAACACTCAAAGTTTTAAAAATTACAAAACACACCCTCAAAAAATTTAAAATCACAAAAGACTAAAATTTCAAGTATTAGCAAAAAAAAGAGTAGTTGTTTGATATTCTTTTGTTAAAATATATAAATTTAACTTCCAATTTAAGATTTACTATCTCTTTTCAACATCTAAATGTAGTCTAATTTTATTGAAAAAGATAAAGGTGGAGAAGGATTAATGTTGGCTCAATAAAAAATGAAACAGAAGGAATGAAAGACACTATTTTCTGAATATTTTATAGAATAGTTTTTTTGAGGAAATTAAGATTCTTTAGAGGGATTATTATGAATTTTTTTAGTACTTTTATATGCTTATGTAGATGCTTTCATCATATAAAAGTGTAATAGAGTTAGCATTAATCTTTAATTTATGATTTTTTTTAAAAGTCTATCAAAGATTAGGAATAAACTCTATATTCTCTTTTGTGTCGTTTTAGCCCACTTTTAATCAATCATCTTGTCTTAGCTTTTAATGATTCATCTTTCTTTTATAACGTTATTTTTTCAAGTGTTTTTCACTTTTGCAACACTATACTTTTTCAGGTTAAGCTTGGTTTCATGTTAGTCCAAATAATATGATAATACAAATTGGCTTCGGATTACATTTGTTTCCTATCAATTTAATTATCAACATGAAAATTAAAATTGGGTGAAAATTAAAATTGGGTGTAGTTTATTTAAACGAACATCAATGAAAATAAATAATTGCAATGCTAAAGTTTAGAGACGTAAATGAGCAAAAACCATCAAAGTGGAACTGAGGAATAAATTTTAGTAAGGAAATAAACCAAAAATACTTAATCATGGTATTTAACCACGTGCATTGTACGTGCATAAAACCTAGAATATATAAAATGTCTGTGTCCAATATAATAACCAGTCGTCTATTAATACAGTTAGCATGTGTATGTCTCTCCCTGATATTTATGATCAAATTTAAGGGCATGTAAGAGCTGTGTAAGTTTGATGACTTGCTCTTCATGTTAAAATTTCTTTGTTTAGGTCATTTTGATTTGTCTGTATAATGCTGACCTTCAGCTTTAAATATGCTGACATTCTTTTTTCTTTTAAATGTCTATGAATCCAATATAACCCAACTAGCTATATATTAATGTAGTTAGCATGTGTATATCTCTCTCTAGATATTTGTGATCAAATATGAAGCTGAGCTTGACATGTATCAATAGGGAAAGTATGAGCAGCAGTATGAGCAATCAGCAGAATTTCAGCAACAGTTGAAATTGAAAGTGCGGGAGATCTTAACTGAGCAGGAGTGGCGTAGGAGAAAAATGGCAATGAGGGTATGTTGGACCTTATTATCCTGTGGTTGACTATCGATAGTCAGTCATTAGAAACTAAAAAGTTTATTAATGTCCTACAACCTTACAGATCTCAGAAGAGGAAGGAAGACTGAAGAAGGATGAAGAAGAAACAAAGGAGATGTGGAAGAGGAAGCGTGAGCATGAAGAGCAGTGGGAAGGGACAAGAGAGCAAAGGGTATGTTTATGCGATTTTGATACAAGATTTTTACTTTCTTTTGTCATAAGTATAATAAGAGTATTAAGGATGAAGCACTTTATGAATTACGTGGCAGATTAACTTTTATGTTTCATATTTTATAGTAGTTAAGTATATGATTGTGAAGGCTGAATCCGATGCATTTTTCAATAGTGCTTTGATGTCTTTTTCTGCAAAATTTTGATGCAGTTGTTTTGCTAGTATCTGTTTCTCTTATTCTTTGTTTGAGCATCGTGGTCCATAAAATGATTATTTCTGCCTGCTTATTGCCATGCATATTTCAGTGTAATGCTGGCTTACCTGTTATTCTGGTACATAGTCCAATTCAGTGCATGGGCTTGGCCTAGCTGCATAAATTTCGAGTTCCTCAATATATATTGCGGAGTTGCTAACTGGAATTTTTAATAGAGACCTATCTCTATGTTAGTTTACTGTATAATGGATTCATAAACTATTAACATAGATATATATTCTCATCTGTTATAGAAGCCTGTACTCAAAGAATTGAATGATACATTCGCTATTTAGAACAGAGGATGGCTTATTGAGCCAAGACTTATCAGTATCTATTGCTTGTTAAGTCTGCATCTGTTGTGTCAATTCTACAATGTAATGTTAGAAATAAAATTGCCTCCACGTATCTGGGGTCATACTGTATATATTAATTACTTGAAGCAGTTATAATTGTTTTATTCGTTAGAAATACATTGTTCTTATGTATGAAGATGTCCCATGTCTGTGCTTCTAGCTTTGACTGCACAGTTGATCTGGTTTCATGATACATGAAAAAGTGACTGAATAAAGTTTCCAGTAATACATTGAAATCACGACTTGATGCCTACTTCTAACGTTGGGACTTGCTTCTGATGCATTTTTGGGTAGAGAATCTTTTTAGAGGTTGTTTATTCTCCATGCAATCAGTACAAGATATTGGAAAGTTCAAGTTCGAGGGCATGAATCTTTGCAATAGGCTGTGATTTGATCTCTGTAAGCAGTTATCTTCATCAGGGTGCACCCCTGCAGAGTTTAAAAAAATAAAAATAAAAAAGAAATTCTCCTTAAAAAAATTTAAAAGGATCATTTGACACTATCATCTCATGGCTTGTTTCAACTTTTACTGGCACTCATGTAGTTATTCATTTCTCGGAAATGCTGCTGCATCTCTTATTTTGAAATGATATCTTGTGATCCTCTAATACAGCAAAAGTATTGCTCACAAACTAAATGGTGAATTTCTCATATTGATTGTTGATTAGAATTTGGTTCTTAACCTTTTAAATTTTGTTTCCCAGCTTAGCACTGTAGATTCAAAATCTGTTATCTACTAATTATCCGGAATTTTCTGTGAATTTAGGTTTCCAGTTGGAGAGATTTTATGAAAGGTGGGAAGAAGGTGAGGAAGACAAGCCTACAAATTTTTATTTTTTAATTTTAAAGTTCTTCAATGAAGATAGTATATCAATGCGTCATATCTTTTGGTTCTGCAGGCTAAAAAAGGGGAGACCAAACCGCCAAAGCTCAAAACCGAGGATCCAAACAAGTCCTACGTTCAGAGGCCAGTGAAGCGGGGTTAAGCTCTTTTCTCATTGAGGAAACAGTGGATATGGAAGATATAATTAAAATATTCGCGACTGACAAAACTAGCAGATGTCACAAGTTCAATATGTCCTCTCGCTGAAGATCAGCTCGATATACGACCTTTGTCTAGGTAAAACTACTTTATGAAAATGTTTATATTCTGTGTACGAGTGTATTGGAACTAAAATTGATGGGAGGGGCAAGATTTGATTTAAATTACTCCTCAAATGAGTTAATTGATGAAACAATTGGAAATTGCAATATGTTTGTAACCATTCAGGACTTGGCCAAGCTTGACCCGCATAAGTTTTGACAGCTTGTGGTTTTGGTAATTTTTGCCAGATCCTAGTTTTTGAAATGTCTGGGACTGGACCATCTCTTACTGTGCTCTCACTTTCACATTACCTCTTATGCTGTGGGTAACATTATGACTGGCACTTTTTTGTTGAATGGAATAATGCTTAATGATGCACATCCAAAATAGGCCAGCACCGTACGTGTACATGCCGCCCATTTTTTCAGGCCTTGTTGAAATTAGCTCTAAGGACTAGCGATTCAATCAAAAGCCCTTGCCTGAATTGTGATTGCTATCAAAAGCCAACTAGTATCCTGTGCAGCGATTAAAATCCAAAGCTAACTATATTTGGGGTATGTATGCCCTATATATGAGTATATGACATTGTCATTCCGTTTGCACGACAGCTTTTTCATACTCCTATACCTTGATAGTCGCGCAACTTACACAGAAATTTGTATGATATTCGTTCTTTATTATTTGAGAAACTAAGCTCCTGTTTGACAAATTCCTCAAAACTAGGCTTGATCCTATCTTAGATTTGAAGTAAACTGGTTCTTCTTCTTCTTCTTCTTCTTTTAACCCAAGGGAGAGGTGCCCAAGAGAGGGTTGGACCACAAAAAAAGAAAAAACAAAAAAAAAAGAAGCGCCAGTTTTTGTCTTGAAAAGGTGGATCAGAAGTGGTCTAATCTTCACCAATAAAAAAACAAATCATAAACGGGTCTAGAGTCAGTTCTGATTTAGGTTTAAGGGTTTGCCAAACACACCCTTGATCTTTGAGACTGTTGGATGAACTCGAGCGAAAAAATATCTATGCCACTAATTCCGTTATAATTACATCTAGAATGATGTACTAGATATTACCTACTTGTCACTAAATCCAATTGCATCCTAAGAAATATAGTCAAAATAACCTGACGTAGGGCCTTAGGCCCTTAGGCTCAAGTTTACTGGCAACACTTACAAAGAAGTGCTCCACAACATCAATTTGCTAAACTTGCGGATTGGTTATCTTTATGTTGCAAATACGAAGAGATCGCGTGGCATCCATGTGCCACTATCTTGATTGTGATGGGAGCACAGTATTCCTTTTATTGTCCACAGTTTCATCACCATTGTTGCTCTCTTTTTGGATAGTTTGGCAAAGTTTTCCATGTTTTTATCATGGGATATTTTGTTGAAGTGCTGGTCTTCTTGGTTATAAATAATGCTAGAACCGAGAAAGAAGGGAGTGTTTCTAGAAAGGGAAACGTATACTTGAAAACTTGTGGGGTTTAATGATCAAAGAGAAAATAAATATTAATAATAAAGTAAGTGAAGCGCATATAAGGTCTTCTCATATATTCTCAAGGAATGTATCAGAAAATAATTGATGCCTTTATGTGGTTTTATGAATTTGAAGAGAGGCAATTACGTTAGAATTTTGGATTTATTTGTAGTGGACTTAGAAGTAATGCCTCAACATGGGAATCAAGGAACTTGATTTTTTCCATTGTCTTTAAGACAATATTTACCCTGATATAGGTAAGGGTTACCGCAAATCTGCCTCTCAAGATAATTCAAGTCTAGATTACTCTGTAATGATCGCTAGTTGCAAACCAAAAGATTCAAGGAGATAACTTTCTTTTGAGTAGATAGCATTTAGGAGAGATCTCTTCACTTTCCTCTTCAATATCTTCCTTTCTTTTCACCACTACTCAACTTACATTAGTTCCCTCTCTTTTATAGAAGATCAACCACCCTCTTCCCTACAGTTTTCTACAGTTATTTGCTACAGTTTTCTACAGTTATAGTAAGTGCAGTTCGTAGTTTTTCAAACTGCAATCTTTCTCTACAGTAACTGAAATATAATGCATAGTATTCTTTCAAATAATGTTGAAAATTCCAACAAACTACCGCTATATATTGCCTTAATTTTGCTGGTCTTCGGCTATAGAAATGCTAAGGAATGGTTTTTTGGATCTATGGAGTCTACCTCTTACATACTAATATGATCCTAGATATGATAAATCCTTTCATTAATCCGAATCATAATATATTTTGTATGAGAAAAAGGTCATAAGGTGGCATTTTATTCTTGGATTAGACTCTTCTAATTAATAATCTGCTCCATTCATCATGATCTAAATGTCTCGAAATATAAAAATCATAATGTTTCAATACTTCTAAAATATATTTTTCATTGTTTTATTAGTTGTATTGCTGTAAAATCATTAATTTTATAATCACTTGGTGTATGAGTAATTCTTACCTATATGTCTAACTTTTATTTGTATACCATCCAAAATATATAGATTAAAATGAACAAAGTGAATCAAGTGAATTAATAGCAAATAACATAATTTTGAAGGCATCAACTTAGATACATTAGATTGAATCGAATGTGACATCTTATGGCATTTCCTCCTTTTTGCATAGGAGGAACGTGGAAAGAAATGGTATATATTATTTATGATATTCCTAAATTCAAGATATGTACTTCAAGAAAATGTCAAAGAAATATTTTCTTGGACAATAGTCAAATTCAAGAGAATAGGGCATTCATTTAATCGACCATCAATTGCAACTTGAGTCATAAAGTTAGATAGGGACTAGAGTGACAATCCCTTGAATCCACCATAAATGAAGAAAATGTGGTCCAAGTATCATGATTCATACTTGAGACATATCAAGTTAAGTTATACTTATGTTTGGTAAAAAAAAAACTTATGTCATGATTAGCCCTCACATGGTCAATGTATTTTCAAGCCATCATTTGTTCTGTTGTTCCTATGAGGCTACCTCTGATATCCATCCAAATTGTCAGAGTAAGTTGAGAATCTAGCAAGATATCCTATCTTGTCTTTTTGAACATAGTTACTACATGATAGTGTAGTCTGACTTCTTTTTATTTTGACAGTGACCAAGATTCAATGGAGATTGTTATCTTATCATATATTTCTAATAACCTCCTTTCTTTCCTTTTTCCTACTATCATCATGTAGAATTGGATCAAGTGTAGAAATTGTTTGTCTCTAGAAAAAGAAAAGTCGGTATTGTGGGAATTGCCATGATCAGTAACATGCGTTATTCTTCCCTTGCTTGGTTGGTAATGCTAAGAAACTACTTAGCAGGAAGTAAAGAATTTATATTCTTTACTGAATGCCACCAAACACAAAATAATGAGAAAATAAATGACAACGTACAAAATCGAAGTTTGAATTTTAAACACACCACCAACTGACCAAAGATCTAATCCCTTAAAAAAAAACCTTATCCGTACACCTAATATATAGTTGTAAAAGAGAGCAAAGAAAAACAGAGGAACAAGACACAAGCTTCAATTTACACTGATGCAATCACCTAAAATGCGAACCAATGAAAGCCTGCCACGTACACCCCAAATCAGTGGGCTCGCCCATGCAAAATATCCTGACCTTTGACTCATGTGGCCATTGCCGATTGCAGGAGATGGGCAGCGGCATGGCTCGTGCCACACCGCATGTAGTGGGTACCAAAATGGATTCCTTTTTTAGATCCTCCATTGTACGGACGATTAACGTGGTCCCGGTTGAGATCCACTTCTTTTTGCGAGCAATAATGCTAGATTTTGATATAGAAAAAGGATTAGGTGTGAATAGAGAACCCAATTTAGTATCATCCAATTGCAAAATAGATCCCATACAGTAAATTTGTGGTGAATACAGTCACTATAGCCTAGTGTGAATACACCTATTAGTGAGCTTTTTCAACCCTTAAAAAAAAACCAATTGAGGGTCTAACCACGCCAATAGAATTATAGGGGTTCTACGGGTCTCCTCAAACCCTTTTGACACTTTCGGGAGGTTTATCCATAAAAATGGAACTACATAGAGTCTATTCTCAATTGGGTGATACTAAAATGGTTCGTTCGCAATTAAACCTCAAAAAAGAAAATCCTACATAAGGCCCCCTTGTGGAAAATCGTATAAGAAGAAAGGGACACTTTGAGCTGATATAAACCATGATGCATATATTAGTATTAATTATATATAGTCGGATTGTCGACAAGTGAATTTGCAATTAGTACAATCTACAATGATTAATCTATGCCGATAATTGATATCTCAATATATATTGAGATTCATGCTAGACTAGTTATCTTCGTTCTCTACCTCCATTATCTTCGTTCTCTACCTCCATATGTTAATACCCGCACACAGTTTCTACAGCCCGTACTTCTTGATTTAGGATCTATCTACTAAATCAGTATAATCAATAAATCGTCATATCAAAATTGTTAATAAAACATGTTTCATGATTATGCTTTTGCCGTATGATTTGGTATAGAGTGCGCTACATGTGACTTTTCTCTCCAAGGTTTGATTTTGATTTAGGGTCTAACTAAAATTGATGAATCATGATAAAAGATGTAGCTCTAATTGGGAGCTTGGTTAAGATAAAAGAGGGAGATAGAGGTGACATAAAATCCAAGGGGGATTAAGGGAGCCCAGGCAATGGGGGACAACATTTTTGCTAGTGTTTGCCGCCCTCTTGGTCTTTGCCGGCATCTCTCCCACGTTCTCGCTCTCATGTTTGGGCCCACTTGGATCGTGAGTCTCTCTCATAGTCAAATATTAGTGGTTAGTTTTGAATGTGTTGCAGATAACAACAGAAAATATGTGGCTCACATGCAATTATGTATAGTTGAGTGAGATTGACTACACACCAAGTATCGTCACTGAAAGATATTTTATTTTTTATTTTATGTCCCATCCACCTTAGTTCTAATTTTAGTTAGGCTTAGTTTTAAACGTGTCTCTCTAAATCTAAAATATGTACCTATAAATAATAAAACATCAGTACCATCATTATTATTGCACGAAAAATATTTGTCATTTAGGAGCTGTTTGGCTGGTAAAAAAAAAAAAAAAGGAAATCTATTATAAGAACATATTTCTTATAACAGACTATTTTCTTGTGTTTGGTTCACATCTTAAAAATAAGAAAAAAAATGAGATGAGATGAGCTGTCACTATATTATTGGATGATGTGACTCAATTTTAAGGAAATCAATTTCATGACTTTTTTTTAAGGAAATGAGTGGAAGAGAACTTTTGTGATGATTTCCTTAACCTATTTCCTTATCTTTGATTCTAGGAAATCAACCGAACAGTCTCTAAGAGAAGCACTTCTTCATTTCAACAATTGGTTGTCAGCGTCTTATCAGCTCCTTCACTAAACAGATACTTTTGTAGCATCAAAGATAAACAACTCAAATTTAAACTCCATAGACGTGACACGAATAAAAGGACCAATCCAACTACTACCAGATTTTGGTCAGATCATTTGGATACAGCAAACTACAACGAAAATCCTAACCCTAACGCTAACCACAAAAACCCTAATCACCCCAAATCCTCACTCATCACTGTCCAAATCCAAGCCTACCCACATGGGCCTTTCTTCTTGGGCCACGATCCTCCTCTAACTCCAATAACTATTCCTATTCCTCCATAAAAAAGCGTCCATACCCGCACGATCATTACAGTGACCCACTCCCTACATCTGGCTAAAAGTAGCAAACAGCGATACAAGCGAAAAAGGTGATATAAATTCTCCCAACGACGTCGACTCGATCGAGCTCATCCGTCCACACCATTAGAATGTCGCGTTGGCCGAGCCCAAACCGAGCTTATCGCAAAAATTTATATTTTATCCTTTTCGAAAGAATCTCGCGGCGCATTATACCGCGCTTGCTTCGATTCAAATTCTCTCCCACTTGTGTATGTTTAATGGAGAAGGTTTGGAGATTGTTGGCCGTTGGATGAGATGCTGTGTTTATCGTGCGGTTGGGACGCGAGCACGTTGACAGAGTTCCGTAGTGCCGTGACAAAGGTTGGAGAGTGATGTGCGTTGTTTGAGGTTGCGACACGTGGAGCTCTATCGTTCGTGTAGAATGCATGGCTGTTTTGTGCTTAGATATCTGGATCTGCGCAGAGCAGAGTGGTGGAGTTCAATTGGACGCCACTGCGAACGGGGGGAATATTCTTCGTGTTAATCTTGGACTTAAAAATCTGTCTGAAAATGGTAAGTTTCATGTATTTACCCGTTTACCACTCATCGGATATTGATGTGAATATGGATGTGATTTGGTTAAAGAAAATGTTAAATCACACTAAAGCCTCGTGAACTTTCAATGTTTTGCATTAAACCCCCATGAACTTTCAAAATCACACTAAATTCTCAATAACTTTTTAGAATTGCAGAAAACCCCAAATAACTTTCTGAGTTCTGTAGATAACCCCCATAAACTAGAAAGGAAAGAAACACAGCATAAAAAGGCATTTGGAAAGTTTTTTTTGGGGGGGGGGGAGGTTATCCGGGATTTTGAAGTTCCTAGGCTTTACTGCAAAACACTGAAAGTTCATAGGGGTATAGTGTAATTTACCCTAAAGAAAACTTACAGCTCATATCTGTCAAAACAAAATGTGAGAAAATATATACTACTAAAGAAAGAGATGCCAGAAAAAAAAAGTCTGAGTGCACATACACCATGCAATATATTTATGTAAGAATTGTTTAAATAAAATTAAATTTCTTAAATCAGAGTCCATCCATGTGTTCAATAAATATATCGTGAATTTTAATTTTAGTTATTTGGATTGCTAATATTGTTTTAAGATCTACTGATCTAAGACAAAAATTATAAGTGTTTACTCGATATAT
>JBAKGM010000139.1:15249653-15263128 GCA_037177215.1 Asparagus racemosus
TATATATATATAAAGAGGGAAAGCAAAGGAAAAAGAGAATACCCTCCTCCTACTGCCGCTGCTACAAGTAGTAGTGGAGGGGGGAAAGGGAGAGGGCCCTCCATCTGTGGATGGCACAAAGGTTCCTGACGACGCTCACCCAAATTCAAAGCAAAAGCTCAATCCCTCGCCCCTTTAAATACCCCCTCTCCCCCTCTGCCAATTCCTCATCAATCCATCAAAAAACTCAAAAACACACTCTCCACAAGAGTACTACTAAGAGCAGATGGGAGAAGAGAGATCACACATCTCTCTCTCTCTCTCTCTCTCTCTCTCTCTCTCTCTCTCTCTCTCTCTCTCTCATATAACCTTAATCTCTCTCGACTCAAAACAATCAGTTAAAATCATGTCGGTCGCCGTCTGCAGGAGCCTAGCACCCGCAGGCTTTGAGTCGATTCTGGCTCTCTCCTCAGCTTTCTCGGCCCCTTGGCTTCAGCAGCAGCAGCCTTCAGCAAATGCTGTTGCTGAAGAGAACTATGTCAGTAAAACAATTGAAGAAGCCGAGAAGCCTCCTGAAGAGTTTGACATGTGGACCTCCATCCAAGCCCAAAAACCCCAAGAAAAAGATGAGAAGAAAGAAGAACCCTACGTTCATCCTCTGATGAGGCGGTCCTCAAGCCTCCTCAGCCAGAAGAGCCTGGAGATCTGCACTGAGAGCCTCGGGTCCGAGACTGGCTCGGACGACTACTTCTCCTCCGACGATGAAGAGTACTTCTTCTCTCTTAACAAAAAACAAGAAATTCAATCCAAACACGAATCCAAATATGAAGAAGAACAAGAAGAAGAGTACGTAGATAGGAGACATGGGAGGAAGGAGCTGGCGATGGTGAACTACCACTGCTGCTCGATCAGCAGCAGGCGGCCGTCACCACCGCGATCATTCCCTCCTCCACTTCCGTCAATCTCTCGACGTGACGGACCTTGTCTCCAGATGAGGCCCCACCGCGTCAATGGCCGCCTCGTCGTCGAGGCAGTCCCTGTTCCTTCTCAAAATTATCTCCACGCCGAGCGCCACAACGGTCGCTTACTGCTTTCCTTCATCAACACCGCCGCCGCCGTCAACAATGATAACAACGGAACAGAAAATCAAGAACTTGTTGAAGAACAACCAGAACAACAAGAAGAGGAGGTGATGACTGAAGAAGCAGAGGAAGAACAAGAACAAGAAGAGGAAGAGGAAGAAGTCGAAGTCGTCGACAGAGGGACCATCGTCGAAGTCAAGATAAGCACACAGCCGCCACAGCAGAACAACGGATGCGGCACAGCCGCATTGAAGGTGCACAGATCGTCGATTGTCATCAACAAATTCGTCAGCTGCACACCGATCACCAATAACAACCAAGACAACCACCACGCAACTCCCGCATTTGCCAGCCACACTGCGACACTCTCCCCCCTGCGACGACTATCAACAACTACAACGACAGCAGCCGCTGCGGCGGTCGCAGCGTCGTCACTCAGCGCATCGTCGATGGCCAATGACAACAGCTCGTCGGCGATGATGGACAACAAGCTTCTGTTGACATCAAGGAGGAGGAGGAATAGAGATGAGCTTCTGCATGACATGAGGAGGTGCAATCAGCTGAGGAAGCCGCTCTTCATTTTGGAGCCCTGTTGCATTGCCACTTCATCTTGAACATTCAAAATTCTCTCTGAATTTGATCCTGATTTGAGTTGTGTTTCTAAATTTACTATTATTGTGGTCTCACCCCATGAATAAGCCATGTCTTTCGTAGTAGTGTGAACCATTTTTTTCCTCCTTTTTTTGTTAATCATTCAGTGATTAATTCCATAGTAGATGGCTGAGATGGTTCATGTCATGTATTGAGTACTATCTTCCTTTGATTTTTGTTTATGCTAATGTGTTTTCACTCGAACAATTTCATAAACTAGCAAGCAGGAAAACCTATAGTATTGTAATATAAGATTAATTACATTCTCGCAGCCTGAGTTATAATATAGTTACACTGGTGATTCTGGAGTCTACATGTGTACACGGGTGATACTAAGATTGCTGCTTATAATTACACGGGTGATTAGCAATCTCAGGATGATTACTCATGTAGATGTGTTACCCGTGTAATTAAATTATGCCTCAGAATAACTGAATGCAATTAATCCTATAATATATGCAATTAATCCCACGAGTCTCTTTATTTAAGATTACGTCAGTTGATCTTGTCAATGCTGGAAGGCTGTGTCCTTGTTAGGTGGAAAGTGAGGTACTAATATTTAAAAAATTGTCATTAATGATGATATATACATTAGAGTGTTGAGTATTTTAAGTAAATTACAGGAGAATTATTGAGGGGCAGACTACATTAAAAACAAATGGAAAAGGAGAAAAATCAAGTGAAGGATAAAGAGGCAGTACGGCACATGGTTTTGTATTGGTCACTGTTGGCGGCAAAAGGCTGGCATTATACTAGTTCTGATCTTATCTCTCCTCACGCCACCCATATCTTTTTGTGATATTGGGGTTTCTTGCATTATTTCTTTGTACCAAATCTCATTCTATTTGATGCCAACCTTATATGCAGTACAATCACAAGGTCGTATGAGAGAACAAGAAGCACGAGATTTTTGAGCCTCTTATGGTGCCAAAATCACATAAGTCCACAACCCAAATATTGACTTTTTTATGAATTTCAAGTTAGAGACCTCTTATAATTCAAACTGTCATGTTTCTAGAGACAAATCCGTGCAAGCAGAATTCGCCTCCCAGGCAATAGGACTGAGGATTGACCAGTCAAAAACGTGTACGACAACAGATCATAACGAAGGGCAACCAGCTTAATCGAATCCAAACTCGAACCCAAACTGTACATGCATGCATCTAATTACACTGACACTATAATAACCCATCAATCAAGTATTAAGAAGGGTAATTTTGCTATTAGCCCCCCAAATCTTTAGTATTTCAATATAAGCCCCCAAATCTCTGAGCCCAACATCTTCAATATTTCGATATTAACCCTCCAAATCTTTGAAATTGATCTCGGGCCACCAAATCCTATTAGTATGTTGAAATAAGACCCCCGATTTAAATCTGGTTGAGATATGAGGGAATATTCTGCTCAGTTTAACTTTTTTGGTGATTCGCTAATTATACCCCTCCCACATAAATCCAAACTCATTAACCACTCTAACTTATACATGTTAAACATCCCAAATGAGTTTACTAAAACTCTTAACCCAAAACCACTTTACACTTCATCTTTTCCAAGATGGAATTAAATTAAGAAAACCAATAACATACAATGATTTCAGTATCATGATGCAATCTCACATATGTTCCTCGTATTTGGCTGAGCATAGTCATCCGTGTCCTCGAACCAGAGTAGGTTTATGATCCAGTACAAAACTATAAAAATAATCAAATAGAGCATGATTGCATTTAACAAAATCATATGAATGCCAAAAGAACTTATATCAATAGGTCGACATTTTAATCATACTTCTCTATGCTAGACACATACACATACACAATCAATAACACAACCCAAATCCTCATATTGCTGTACCTCAAAATCCTTTTACAAACATCCCCATAAACAATAAACAATGTGCGCAATGCAACGTCAATGTCCCCCACTCAATATGCTCCCTTCTCAATTATCTATTCTCTCCCCCCTCTGCATCCAAGTCATCAATTTCAATCCAAACAAACTAAACAAACAACAACCAATTGTTTCGCACGTGAAGCAGCAAAAATATAATAATAATAATAATAATAATAGAACTAATTTAATGAATTAGACAAGATTAACATTGCATTAGACAAAATTGACCAAAGCAATTACAAAATCCTAATGAGATCAACCACCACCACAACCGACCAACCCACTACATAGAGCTCACATATCTCCCACTCCTTTGGCTTTGGTCCCTTAACAAAAGCACGTAAAGGTCAATGGACACAAAGCCCTTCATTTGATTGCACCAAGGTCACCATCTCCTTTTCTCTTTGAAAACCAATTTCAGACATGGATGCAATCCAACAGAGTATCCACGTACAACTAAATCCAACAACAAGATCCCTCTACATCTCATCTCAATCTCATCTTTCAAAGGTACTACTCAGAGCTATAATTACAAAGACAAAAGGAAAATAATAGGACATGGTTGCCTTTGAGAAAAAGGGCTGATGCGGCTTCTATGGTAATAATTGGTGAAGGGCAGGGTGCCCTTAGAATTCGCACATGGAAGGCTCATGGGCTATAAGGTGGTTACTTGGCAATTTGCTGGATGTTGTCGGGCACTATTCGATTTTTGGCTTTGGTACGGATTTTAAGAGGCGAAGAGATACTCTATATCCCTAGCTGTGGAGAACCTTTTTACAATTCACCAATCAAATCTAATCACCTAGTGGACATGGTGAATGATACTATTTATCTAAATAATATATTGTGAGACCTTTTAAGATAAACCGGCATTATTAATTAGCTCGCCTAATTAATTGTAGGCATTCTTCACGTTCAAGATTGTAGAGAATATGGACTCGATTGGGCTAGGTTTGAGTGGTGAGTGGGTCCGTGAATGGTTGGTTTTGGGTGGCAATCAGGTAACATCAAGCTTGGTGGTGCTCTCACATCTTGGTGTCTAGATTTGGAATCAGAACAACAGAATCATAACAGGGGTTTTGGTTTGATATTTGAATGATTAGGAGAATATATTTGTACCTCTAAGCTATATTTTGTGTTCAAAGTTGTCGTTAGAATTTTGTACATATGAAACTACGGAACTGTACCTCCTAATATGATTAGGTTGAAAGAAAGTTATTGAGGAAAGAATATCAAGTGACCTTATGTTTGGTTAATCAATTAAAATTCGTGGAATGAGTCATTGTGTCTCCCCTGAGCATGTATAAGTATTTTCAGTAAAAATTATGACTACAATTTAAGTACAGTAAATTGTTACTTACTAGACTCAGAATTTTGGAGATCATGAAACATATGGTCCACTGAATGCGAGGGCAGAGTGTGAGAAATACTAGGTAACGTGGATGTGCATTGCCCTTGTATTTTGGGGACCTGACACCTGAGTAATAGACTGCCCATCAAACATTTTTCGATAACATTCAAATTTGAAATGAAACGAAACTGTCATATATACAACAAAACCAATATGATTTGATCCTAGTGTACTGTGTCTCTGTAATCTTCTTTCTCTGTGGCCCATATTCAAAAATAGCCCACGTACGTCCACGCTCTATCTATAGAGTCCATAAGTAATTTCTCTTTTCAACATGCACCAATTCATCATTCTCAATCCTTTGAATTCAAAGAATATTAGACTTGCAAGTCTCAGTAACCAATGAATCTCCATTGCATTTCACAGTAACCAAAGCTCCCTCTGCAGGCCACTACCAATTTAGTAATGTGATGGAGCGAAGAACCTATAACGAAAATGGTGAAGGAGCCTAACTGCTGAGATCAACCTCCTGTGCACTTCCAATGGAGACTAGTTCCAAAATAGACAATATTCTCTATGTTACTAGGTTCTTTCAACCTATATCTAACACAATCTTTCAGCTAAGCTAATATTAGTAGTTTTCACGTGCACAAGCACAATCCAACATCTATACAGAAGTTCTACAATGAAACCCCAATAAGAAGTAGTCAGAAATTAAAAGGTTAAGTGAATACATATTCAGATTCTCTCCACCGCTGAAAATAGTAGAAACTCTTATTTTCTCAACCATAATCATCTATTATTAAACTAGAAAATTATGATTCTAAGTGAAAAGTGAGAATAAGTATTAAATCATAACAGATATGTAAGTATTAAGTTTGGTATGAATCATAATTGTCTTCTAACCGAGGAAGTAATTTCTCCACTCCCTATCTGCGGTGGACAGGATATAAATCCAAGTAAATACAACTCGAACGGTGGAGAGTTACAACATAAACATGAAAGATCTACATAAACTCTCGTATGCCATGATAACTAGAACTCTGGTAAACTTTCAATTGATAAACCAAGTTAAATGGGAACCATTCATTAATACACATTTTTCTTCTCTTTGCAGATATATATACAACGCTAGAATAAATGGAAAACAACTGAATAAACTTAAATAAAAAAGGCTCAGAACTTTCTAACTCAAAAACCAAAGACAGACAAACACATTTGACAATTAAATAAAGACAATGCATTAAAAATAAAAAGAATCACAAACCAGTATATGCCCAAAAATAAGGGAGACTCCCTTGAGTTGTATGCATCAAGAGATTAAGCAGTACACCCTGGAAATCAGGAGAAAAGAAGGTATAAACGAGGTTATTTCTTCTATGACACTAGTATGATCAAAGGCAATTTGCTGCAGCCAAAATAATAATAATAATAATAATAATAAAGGATAAGCAAACTCCAATGCCATGACAACACACCTAGAAAGTAGATTTCAAGCCATGGATTCCACTGATTACCATTTACTTGCCAGTGTAGCTAGTGCTTTTGCATGTGGAGGTGAACGAGGAGTTAAGATGGGTTGCATTTACTCGCCATAAGTTGAAATCAAGTGGGAAAAAGACATGCCAATCTGGGCTTTTACTTCATCACTCTCCGAAGGAGATATTCCAACTTCAGCAAAAACATAGACCGTAGTAGGGCAAGAGTCTGTTTCAACTTTCAGTTGAAAGAACTATCTCCACACAGCTACCCCTAATTTCCATAAAAAATTCAAAACCCCAATCGCTGGCTGGGTTTTGATCATAATATTAGATTAGAGACGCAACTACAGGAAGTAATAGACTCTTATTTGTATATTTTATACCACTATGTATTATACACATAATATTAACAAATTTAAAATTATATACTAAAATTAGGAGGATTAGGTTCCATGAAACTTATGCCTCAGCTTTATAAAGGATCCAATACTTCGCCTTCAGCTTTTGCTTTTTTAAACATTGACATAACACGGTCAAAATTTAACGTTACAATTAAGTTGAGGTGGATAGGAACATTAACAAGCAAAATCAATAAACTTGTAACATCAAAATCTACTTACATTGTACAGTGCAAATTTTTGTTGTATCTGGTGCGCAGTTTCAGATAAACCCTTATTTGAACATTTACACACACTCACACACCCATACTCATACATCAATGCATCCACCCACCCACAGTATACTATATCAAAAGATAGCACTTGCTTATTCTTGGATAATATTTGTTGATTCTAGTTAAAAGATAACAGAAAGAAATCTCAATTGACAACCTACATGTGTCTAACTTCATAGCTAAGGAAACTATAATCAAGAGACCATTATGCCATAAAATCTTAACAAACAATTTAACAGGCAGGTAAACCTATCTTTTACCAGTTATGCAATTTTAGCTCACACAACCAAGTAAGAAGCAACCACCTTCCAATTTTCCTGGGAGAGTCTAAATAAAGAATTAAGATGAGATGACTTACTACATGCAATTATTTTCATATCTAAGGAGCAAACAAGCTATAGAGACGTGCATCACGTTTGATATCCCTTTTCTATTAGATAAATATTTAAAATAGTATTGGCGATAGGAGATGTGAAAGGAGAGATTTATCTTAAAGGAGAATTACCATTAACATTATGACAAGGTGTTTCATAAGATGTAAACATCCACCAAAGAAAATATTGAGATTAGCTATGAACTGTAAACATTAGCAGAAAGGAACAACAATTCAAAAACACGTCTCATTTCAAGCATGTATCGAAATCTATAATCTGTCTGTTTGAAAAACAAAATTGATCAAAACCTCTGCATCATGTTGACAAAATCCAAATGCTAAACATATCAGGTTTTTAGAGCATGTTTGGCAAATGGTCAAAGTGGCCTATATAAGCCACTTTGAGATGTTTGGCAAGTGGCTGATTTTTGGCAAGTGGCTGATTTTGGCTGACAATCCACCAAAAAATGAGCTAGGGTACCAAAGAAATAAGCTAGGGTACCCTAGCTCATGTTTTGGTGAATTATAAGTCATAAGGTTTGATCAAGTAAAAGACAATTATACCCCTTATGATTCCACAAAATCTAAGGCCTCATTAGTAACACCACCAACCCTGTGTCTTCTTTTGGTCATTTTGATGACAATGACGGATTATAATTCACCCATTTGCCAAACACTCGAAAATGAATTATAATCAATTTTCCAAACACTCTAGATTAAAAAAATCAACTTAGAGTATAATCCATTTGTAATCACAAGTTCCAAACATGCTTGTAAGATATGTGCCCGCAAAAGTCAAGTAATCTGATATAGGTCCTCAGTCCCCCAAAACATGTTATTTTGAGATAAGTCCCCCAAATATTTTAAGTTACACCAAATTAATACATGTTAGAAAATTCTTTTCAATTTTTTAATCTGGGTGTAGTTAAGGAGTCGTTATTCACCCCTTACTTAAATGGGACATTGTGGAGGAAAAGAGAGAGAACAGAACTTATATCGGGATATGTCTCTCTCAACTCCTACCCCCAAATCACTCAAAACCTCTGCCGAAATAACTAAACACCCCCCTCCCCATGCCCCCACCCCCCCCCCCCCCCAAAAAAAAAAAAAACAAAATCTTTGCACCAGGTTGCTCACCCACAACATGCCTGCATGTCTCAATGTCAACACTTGGTGTTTATTTGTTGAAATTGGTTGGTTTTTTTTTTTTGGTTGAAAATTATGAAGTGCTTGGATTTTTGGTTTTCACTATAAAATGAAGTTTTTAAGTGATCTGGATGTCTGGAATGTAGTGTGTTGTATGCTGATGCAGAAAACTTCATAAGCGCTTGCCAGGCTTGATATTGCATAACATTCAAATTTCTGCGAAATAAGATGACAAATAAAGATTTTGAGAAGGAACTGCTTGGAATCAAAGAATTTTGAGAGAAAGATTGAAGACGTACAGAGGGGTGACCTTTTAATGGGTTCTGGAGATAGCATTTTAGGCTTATTGAGGAAGAATAAGGTATAATAGGCACTGTGGGAAAATTAACAGCATTAGTGATTGGATGTGTCAGGTAAACAGAAGTTAACTATAGGGATCAATTTTGGGTAACTTAAAACTTTTAGGAGACATATATCAAAATAATATGTTTTGGGGAACTTATCTCAAAATACCCGATTTTTGGGAGACAAATATCTTAAAAACCTAAAATATATCGTAATTGAATAGCTTGCATCTTGATTAGCCAAGAACTGCAGGACTGCAAATATTAGATGATTGACTAGCCTCATAAATTACTTCAAAAAAACTATAATTCCTTTTTTCCTTGTGTATATTAATTTGCCTTTCTCGGGAAAAGTTACTCGATATACAGTATTGGCAATAACCTTTCAAAAGTTTTTGGTCGAAGTCTTATCTAAAATGGCATCATAATTGTTGTAGGATCCGAGGGATAAACATTAGTATTTGATAAATTAAATAATTATCATGTCCTAATTTGTTCTCATTTCTCAAATACCAAGCAAGTCTTCATTCTGATAGGGGTCCTCCACGAGACCTGAAGGTGCACGACCACTTAGCTTAAGCCTACTTAGTTGTTTGGTACATATTATGCACTAAGATTATCAGCTTAAGATTTTTGGGAGAAACGGTTATAGAACAATCAGCATCATCTAAAACTTTCTCACTTAAATTAGAAATTTAATTTGAACGACTCCAATGAAAAACCGACAAGGTCCATATCAACACAATTTAAACGCGAGAAAGTAGGAAGCCATCAAGCATAAGGAGGGAACCTACCATTAATCTGGAAGATCAGTTCACAAGTAAGGATCTTAATGATGCAATTTATGCAAATGCAAGCACTTAGCATGATGATGATTCATCCTAAACTTATAAACTAAATGCCCAACACCATAAATTACCTGCTACCACATTAGTTTGCCAATGATGCTAACGACATTTTAACTAGTTCATCTGACTGGAAGACTGCAGGAAAGATCAGGTTCTCTAAGTTAATTAGTTTTGACTTTTTAGTTATACTTTACTCTAGCCTATTAAGCAGCAATTTGGCAGACCAACTTACAAAGAAGAAATCATAGAAATTACAGAGTAGATGTAACAGAATGGACATGTTGGGCAAAATGTAATCTTAAAAACTAACACAGAAATAGGCACATAATATTTAAAAAAATACTTATGAGAAGCAACATGTTATTGTATAGCAGATGTGAGTCCGATTGTGCGCAAAATATTCTATTACCTCCAGCACCCTCTTCCAGGAAAACAATGACCTCAAAACAGATTTCTATCACTAATCTATCACTAACACATAATAGAGTACTTCTAGTTGGATGTCCAAGATGAGGCATTATGCCCGCAATAAGGATGTTAAGTAGGCTGGGTGGGCCTGTGGCCCACCTAGCTCGGCCTGTAGCCCCGTTAAACCCATGCACACCCACGCACGCATGTGGACACACATTGTATGGAGATATGGGATATGAGTTGTCGCCTCATTTAGCAATATGAGCTACCGAAAAATAAAAGTGATGAGGTCCACAATTTCTAATGTAATTAGAAGGGTGTGCATCACCACTAGGTTATCTTACGATAGCTCATTTAGCAAGATGAGTTGTCATTTCACGCCCATTATTTTCTAAACACATGCATACCATAGAATGTTTCCCTGCCTAGACTAGAATCCTATGTCCGCCCCTAAACTCAATATGCACTAAAAAGCTAGATGTAGATTCCACAATCGACTTAACTTATGACAGTAAGTTTGGTTTGAAACATTTGATCATGATTTATAAAAAAATAATAATGCACCAAGGTCATGTTGTAACATTATGATAAATTCTAGTATTGTAAAGGAATAAATTACGCATGTTCTCAAAAATCCTTGAGTACAAATAAATTACACTTTACAAAAAAAATAAACATTAAAATTAGCTAACTAAATTTCTCAGGACCTTCACAAGCTAGTTATCTCAGAGTTGCACAGAAACAGGTCGGTGGATCAGTATAAAAGTGCTCAATCCAAACGCTAAATAGAAAACATAAGATAACATGATATGAAGCATCTATTATCTATCCATCTAATTAATGGCAATGCATATGAGACAGGGGCGGACATAGAATTCTAGTCTAGGCAGAGAAACATTCTATGATATGTGTGTGTTTAGAAAATAGCACGCATGAAGTGACAACTCATCTTGATAAATAAGCTATCATAAGATAGCCTAGTGGTGATGCACACCCTTCTAATTACATTAGAAATTGTGAACATCATCACTTCTATTATATATTACCTATTATCTACGAAGCATCTATTATCTCTATTACTATTATTAAGAGAAGACTGCCTTTCAGTCCAATCTTTTGGTGTTATACCCCTGTGTTTCACGATTTTAAAAAATCCCAATAAATATGCACACAACTTACAATAATTTAATGGTTACATAAGGTTAGAGTTGGAGAACCATAAAAGAAAAGATAACTGCTTCTACCGTTCCACCCTTATCCCAGAGCCTAATAACTGCTTCCCTTACGTTCCTCACCAAAAGTATCATCTAAAAACCCAAACAGACTTATTCTTTCTCAATCTCCCCTCATGACATCCTTTTTCAAATTTCGGAAGAGCGCTTCACCTCTCAGACAAAGACTTACTCATCATCCGAACATTGTAAGTTCCTTGACAATGTTTCTTCACATTGCATCTTCATCTGTTGTCTACGGATTTGTACCAAAATAAAAATTTAGGCCTTCACAGAGACCGGAGTACTCTTTGAACCTCTCACCAAAATCCAATCACGCGTCGCGCACACCAGAAGACTAGTCAAAGATTAAAGAACCAATCTGAAGCAAGGATCAAAATTAATTTATGCACAGCAATCCTCTGCTGTTCTAGGATTCACGCGTCAAAATCATCTTAACTTGCGTTTGCCATGAAACTATTTGATCAATTTCATAATGTATCCTAGATTATGAAGAACAAATCGCACATGCTACCATTCCTGGAATTACAAAAAAAAAAAAGCCGCCACAAGCAGTAATCAAACACCAGCACAACCAAATAAGCCCTAGTTCATAGAAATCGATTTTTTTTCACCTTTGTTAATTCAATCGCAATAAATTTAAAGAAATTCTTGAAGAATTGAGCAAAGAACCTCGATACCTGTGCTCGAGGGTGATTTGTGCGGCGACTCCATGGCCGAGAGTCGACGACGACGCCTCCTCCTCATCTCGCTCTCGGCTTTTGATGTAAAACCTAAACCCTAATTTTGTCCGCGAAATTTAATTTTAGTTCCATTTGTATATGTCCAGGCGAGAGAGACAGCGAGAGAGAGAGACACCAATATTTACCGTAACTATTGCTATGTGTGGTAGTTCACTAACAGTGGGTTTGGGTGAAGCCTCAGATTTTAGTTCAAATTTCCTCCCATTCAGCTGCTCTATCATTCTAAATTAAACTGTCAAATAAAGACAAATCCAAATTTTCCTTCCTTTTTCCTTCTCTGCCCTCTATCCAAACAGGCTATAAGGAAAGTAAACGTAAGATGAGAAAGGAAAGGTAAGGAAGAGGAGGGAAAATGTAATATCTTGTTTGGGAGTTTTGTAAGGGGAATGAATGTGAACTTAAATTATGTTGTTTGGGGTACTAATTATGGGAATGAAAGTTAAGTAAATGAAACTTAGCCATTGATTCATTATGATAGAGAGCCAATATGTCTCTTTCATTATGAAATTTTACTTTTCTTCTCTTTCCCTCCATTACCCCCAATTTGGAGGTGAAAGAAATCATAGAAATTTTTATAAAAACTTATCCTTCCTTTCCACTCTTACCCTTCCCAATAAAACTTCCAAACGAAGTTAAACTGAAAATTCTCTTCCCTTCCCCCTCTTTACCCCCATCCAAACGCAGCATATGGGTTGGGCGCTCTCAGGTTGTAGGCTGAGTTCCTGGACTGGCCCAGTATTGGTAACAGCTTGTTTTCATCCTTTTTGCAGGGTTTTTAAGGGTCCTTTGGGTATTAGTTCTACAAATTCATATTTTGAAATTAGCTCCCAAAAATATTTAATGAGTGTTTTGAAATTATTCCCTATTTTATATTTGCTATCGAAATTATTAACACCACTTGGGTAGCAGTTAACCAGAGATGAGTACTCGCTAATTACCAAATTACACAAATCAACTAAAATCAATTACAGAATTCACCAAAATCAGGTTCAATACTAGTGGATTTTTAAGTTTACATATCACAACACAATTTGTGATTCAATATCGATGAGGAGAAATATTGAAGCCAATGGAAAACCACATAGCATTTTTACGTCTCATTTAGTACGTGGAAAGATAATGTCCATCCCCAGTTTTCATTCATGCATACTAAATATAACATCTTTCTAAAAGTTAGAATGTATGTGTTTCCGTCGGAAATCGGTCCGTTCCATTCCATTGATGTTTCCGAAATTACAAATGCCTTTATGGGCTTACAGAGCAAATCGAAA
>JBAKGM010000139.1:15277137-15300905 GCA_037177215.1 Asparagus racemosus
CCTTTTTTCTGCTATTTTTGTGTTTGAAATACAATTTAAATATACAAACATTATGCACCTGCTCGCACGGGTTGATTTGGTTATTTTTTTTATTTGTATATCTAATCCGTTTGCTCTCTATGAATTTTGTTTTTGGTTATGATTTTGCTTCTCAAAATTGAACTTACTTCCATTAAAAAGTTTAAAATTAACCTTTGCACTATTGCTCCTTCTTCAGAAGTAAATAACTTGAGTTAGAGCATTTTTTAATAACGGAAATACAAAATAAGGATATGAAATTTTTTTAGTTTTCTCACTTTACCCCCTCTAACTTTTAGTAGAAAACCCCTAATAATAGTTGTTAATTATTTTTCTAGCTTTTATGTAATTTTTAGATTTTTTAAGAGGTTGTTTCTAATTTTTAAATTTTAAATTTTTTATTTTTGGGGGAACTATTTGTGTACTAAAAATTTTCTAATAATTCTTTTTTTTTGAACTTTTAGGCTCTTCTTATAATTTTTAGATTTTATTAGAGACCTTTTTGTAGTTTTAGATTTTTTTTGCAGGATTGTTTATAATTTTCATGTTTTAAGAGATATGTTTGTAGTTTTTAGAGTTTTAAGGGAATTGTCTATGATTTTTGAAAAAAAATTTTAAATAATGGTTTGAAATTTTTAGATTTTCAGAGGGTTCTTTATAATTTTTAGAATTTAAAGGGGCATTTGTTAATTTCAAACTTTTCAAGGGGTTGTTTGTAGTTTCATGTTTATCAATGGGCTACTTATAGTTTTTATATATTTTTACTAGAATCTGATAATTTTACATTTTATAGGTTGATCTACAAATAGGAATGATTAGAGAGGTATATATTGGCCATGAGGTATAATGTTCATCAGTGTAAAACTATGGGGTAATGCTAGGGGTGCAAAACGGTCTGAATATATCAGGACCGACCGCAACCATATCCGTTTAGAAAGCGGATATGGTAGTAAAAAATTGAAATTGGTCGGATGTGGTTTCAGATACGGTTATGGTTTTGATTTTTCATCAGGATACGGTTTCGAATATGGTTTTCGAGTCAAAGTTGCAGATACGGTTCGGAGATCTGAATACAGTTTCTATACTTATTTTTGTTTAGATTAGACTTGAGAATTTTATAGATAAAGTGTTTATAAATATTATTGGCTTGCATTGGTGAATGCATATCTTCATAATACGATATCTGCGGTGAGTTTGTGACCAATGTAATCTTGAGGATGCTCTAAAATAAATACTTTTACATAATCTAGGCCCCATAACAGCATGCATTTGGTTGTAAAAAGTAGCATTGGATGTATTGACAGTTTTTATTAACCACTCAAATGTAACTTGATTTCATGTTGTAAACAACTTGTTGGTTTTCAAGGAAGTAAATTCTCAGACGAGTAGAATTAGGATTAAGTGCAAGCCAACACTCAAGTTATATCTAGTGATATAGAATTAGGATTCACAACTCATTCCAGATTAGTTTATGCAAGGATGCATAACAACACTCGGGTACTTATATCTATATACTATTTATAAAGGAGGATTGAGGTGTTAAAACTTTTGATTGCCTCTTTTACCCTTCTAAAATTTGATAATTCCCAATAATGCCTTGAAATTTATTCAATTCATTCTATTTATTACACTATAATTATTCTAGCAAAAAACATGAGAACTAATATAAAAAACTAAATATATATTATAAACTTTAATTATGTTCCTCAAATTTTATTCAATTCATACTATAATATATTGATATGTGTGTCTGATGCATAAAAGATCCATGGAGGGGAATACTAATATAAATGTTAACCTCTTGGTGTAGTCTAGAAATAGCATATAAATTATTATAATATATATTATTAACTATTGTAATATACTTATCATAGTATTTGGATACGAGGATACGAGGTAATTCTGAGCATGCAGAATTCCAAGCGGTGTGGGAAGCTATTACATTTGTACTTGATACTGGGTGTGGAAAAGTAATTTTTGAAGAAGATGCGGAGACAGTAATTAGAGATATTTATAATAGGGTGGAGCAACATGCGATTTTTGGACACTTTGTGAATGATATTCAGCGATGTTGTACATAACTTGAGGAATGAGATTTTCAAGTAGTTCGTCAAATGAATAATATAACGGCTCTTGTGTTGGTCCAAAGGGCTAAGGAAATTAATGATTTTGCAGTATGACTCAAAGACCTATCATCATTTTTGCACAATATTTTGCAGTCTAATAATGAGCTATGTTAATCCACATTCTTTAGCTGTGCTTCTAAGTTTTCAATTTAGTTTGGATATGTCTTAATAATTTTTTTTCATGAAAAAACTATTGCAATATAATAATTAAATCCTAGCTAACAAAGTAATTTATGACACCTCCCCTTCTGAACGTACTAATAATGCATTTAATATGAATATTAGTGAGAGAATGAACCCATAATTAAAGCATTCATGTATCTTTACCGACTAATCAAATTCTCTTCATTAATTATGCACTAATTATTTCACGACTAATCCACTTTCATAAACATTCCACTTGGATCACGAGAGTTGCATAGAATTAAGCTATATATGGATGCTCAAATGCACAAAAGAAAATACTAAAAGAATCAAAAGAAAAAAAACTGGAGGAAATGAGAACTTTGACAGTGGAGTTAGTCCCTTGATTATAGTAACCAGGATACCCCACAGTCAATAGGATTTCACAGATGATCATTGAGAGAGAAGATTGTATTACTGTATTTGGAGAAATGAACAAATCTACGATCGATTTCACCTCCAATTTATGAAAAAAGAATCAATCTATTAGTCATACAAGTATGCAAATTCGTAGAGAGAAAAACTAATATAAATGTTAATAATTTCATGGCAAGTGGGTGGCTGGGGGCTCTGTTTGAGTCCTCATCGTTGTTCTCAAAAAAAGTCATGACGAGTGCAATGTTAGATGGCCTTCGAATGTTTTAGTCTCATATCATTACTTAATATGCATTACGTGCAAAGCACGTGCTTTTGATATCCTTTTATACCCTCTCAATTTTAATAATTCTCAATAACTATAAGTTTTAAAGTTTGTGTGGTTCTAATGACTATTAGGTTCCCCTAAAATTTTATTTTTGGTTAAGCACTAATTATCATGTTAGTTATTTTGTAAGGACTTTTGGGTTCCCATGAAATTGTATTTTGGGTTAATCACTTATTTTTAGTTTTATTTTACATAATTATTATTCAACTCGAAAATATAGTTATGCGTATGCAATAATATGATGAAAGATAATGTTTCAGAGCAAATAACCAAGATTATATTATGTAAAGGCCTCTTTATGTATGTAGAAAGACATAATTTTCATCTTGACTAAGTTAAATATGAGAATATTTTACCAATACTTTCTTCATGTTTTTTATTCAGAAGAATGAAAAAACTTGCTTGTAGTTATATCATAGAACTGTGCCTAATACTATACAAATTATGTACAGTGTGCTAATGTAGTAGCGAACTATTTTGATTTGGACTCCCATGAAAGGAGAGAATGAACACTGAAGGGTAATTTTTAGATAAAATATAGGAGGATGGATAACCAAATTATTTGAAGAAATAAAGAGTTAATAGGAAAGTTTAATTACTAGATATTGAGGGTTATATAAAAATGATGTGTACTCAATTTAACAATATAAGAAATTAAATAATGTTGAAATATCCTTAAATTTATAATCTAAAGCGGACTACTATGTAAAAACTGCAGAATCTAGACCACAAGGATACTCTTTGGTAGTCATTTTCTTTATAGGAAACCTATGTTGATACTATATTAGAGTGGATCCCTACAATTTTGCTATTTTGAGATAAACCCCTAAAACTTATTGTTTAAATTATAAATTTAACATTAAAAACTAATTTAATAATATATGTTAATCTATAACTACATCATGCATCACGTGCAACGCACGTATGGCATATTAGTATAGTCAAATATTTGTAACCAATGCCACACGACTTATGATCTGATATCTTATTTGATTAAAATGGGACTGGTAGATCTTATTTTGTTCCAGCCTAAATTAATATGAATATTGAAAATAGAACAAATTTTGGTTTGAATATATGAATTTATTGTTCATAAATATTGAGTTTGATCATTTTGAATGGAACATAGGATGCATGTCTACTCATTGTTGTATTTGGGCTTCATCTCAATTTAGAGTAAAAATATATACATCTAAGAAGAAATTATATTACTGTACAAATGCATGGCTAGCTTCCACAATCAACCTTCGGAATAATGTCCCAACTATAAAAATATATTTCTAATGTGGAGATACATACATTAAGACTTTGGTGTTAAACTGTCAATCATCTCTTCAAATGCCTTTGGAAAACCTACATGTATTGACAAATGTTGGCATTATTTGTATTGACAAAGGGAATGAAGCATAACTTTCATCACTGCCTAATTTATTTGGAAGGAACATAATTATCTTCTGACGTCAGAATCTTGGAAAGAGTCGATGTTCTCATGAGTGTGATCTTAACAAAATAATAATTCATTTTTAAGAAAATATATAATTTTCTATAATTTATATAATTAAAACTTCATAGTCAATGACATCCCTTGCAATTTTATGCACCTAATTGATGGCGTAAACTAAGACCTGAAAACTAAGAAAAATGTTAGTTTAGTTTAGCTGGCAATTGCTACGTGGCATCAGCTATCAATTTTTTGTTTTGTTTATTATTTATTTGGTTGTTCTTTGGAATAATTTTGTACAGACAATTATTAATTAATTACACCTCGGAATTAGATTTGGTCATTGTCATTCAAGCTAAGCCAACTTTAATACATATCCATTTCCTCAATTTAATACTTGATCAAGTAAAATTAAGAATACGATATTACAAATTTAATCCCTAACGTGTCCCACTATAGTTAATCACTTATTTCTTGTTGGTCAAAAAGGTAAGTTACTGCAAAGGAGACGCTATAAGCGACATGCTCCTTTCCATGTAAACTTTGCTTTATGCTCTTTATTATCCTTTTTCCCATATTAGTCCCTACACACCTTTATTATTCCATGTTACTGCTAATATGGAAACTTAATAATTTTGGAAAAGTGATGTCATTAGTCCCTTCAAAAAACTTTTGCTTCATCCTTCGATTCCTTTCTGATTCACCTAAATAATTCTGGCTATTAGAAGAATTAGATGGCAAATACCTTTTCAGCTTTGCTCTTTTAATATTGGTTAACTTTCACATAACTCCCTCATCTACATTTTGAGTTGCGCTAAACTTTCCTTAGGTCATTTGCTAGCATCTAGCACCCTTAAAATGTAATTTGTAGAAATATAAATTGTAAGTAACATAGAACTGAAAGTTCTCCTTTCAGCTACCGTTCTTGTAATTTTTTCATCCCTCTAATGAATATCTTTTGAATAGGGCAACTTGCCCTATTTTCACTTCAACAAATAAATTGTAAGTAACACCCCTCTTTCTCATAACTTACAGGAGACTTACTGCTAATAAAAGTGTCAGAGGCAATGGGGGACTAGGGATGGCCATGGCCCCCCCTAGGTTTTTGCAAAATGACCCCTATATATGGGGCATTTGCTTGTAAACCCAAAGTTTTATTCTCTTTACTTTTAAATCAACATAACTCTCTATGTTCTCATACTTACCTTTAAACCCAATGTGAAATGCACTAGTGTATACACATGATAAGGTGTATAGCAATGTTATTTTAAAAGAAAAAGTGTATAACAATATGCTATAATGTGTAAAACAACCTGCTATATGATGCCTCATCGCTAATTTAAAAAATGTTTGGGTTAATTTTTGAAAAAAAACCCCTCAACTATGGGGTGTGTCACATAAAACCCCCCTTCAACTACTATAATTTGAGTAAATCCCCACAAGTTTGGGGTTGTTGTAGATAAGCCCCTCAAGCTTTGAAATTTTGAGAAAACCCTCCTTCACTATTGGCTACCCCTAGCTAATGAATGAGTTGTTGGTGGGGGGTAAGCAATATTTGGAAAGATATATTGCAAGCAACGTCCTCCTCCCTCACATGAATTGACAAAGACTAAGGGTTAATGATTTGAGATGAGTTTAGCGCAAACTCAAAATATAGATGAAAGAGTTTTTGTGCAATTTAACCTTTAGTATAAGCTTCAGTATGTCAAACTAAATTCTCCACGAGGTAACATGTGACCATAATCCAGGTCTTTTAATGACAACTTCTAATTTATACCTCAGACAATTATAAATACTCAATCAGAGCTATTATTGGCATATGCATTTAACAGAGAAAAAAAATGCTTGACAGAAAACAACTAGATCAATCTAAAAGAGAATAATTACCTAATGATGTTCTTTATTTCCATTTTTCGAAGGAATACAGCTTAGAAATTAAATTTGGTGGTACTATCAATGATGAGTAATAGACTGCCCAGCAACCTTAATACCTACTGTTTTATATGTAAACCAAATATGTGGTTTGCTACCATCATTATTATTATTGAAGCATTATAAATCCACGTTCCCTTACATAATTAAAATCAAAGCTCACATAATACAAAAGCTGGCAAGAGAATAATCCTTACAAGCCCGAAATATACGCACCACCTCAATAATAACAATAAAATAAATAGCAAATATTAGAAAGTGTAGTGAATGAAGGATACATATAAAATCCCTGAGGTTATAATAGGAAACTGTTAAAATGAGGATACCGTTGCAAAGATGTAGAGAGGATGAGTATGGGTCGGGATCAGATCACCCCTTGTTACGTTATGCGACTGCGATTGAGTCACTTGCTTCTTTAATTTTAACCTCGGTGGCCGATAGCTCCGATCTTTCAGTCGGTGACGGGAACATTTCTAATCTCTTGTCCGAGTGTTACATTTGGAAAGTCCTAGAAATAAATTTTTGCAATCCAGCAAATTCCTCGTTCTTTATGGCAAATAATTATGCACAAGGATCCGCATACAATATTCTTTTGGTGTTTAGGTGCTGTAATTTTCTTAAGTTTTTGGCATTATAAAATTTATTTTTGAAATTATTTCATAATTGAAAAAATTAAAAAGGCAATGAAGGTTAAAAAGGTCTGAATCGCTACTTAACAACTTAAATATGTTGATGGACTTAATTTTTACCTGTATTGAAATCTCATATGTGAACATGGTGGTAGTCTATATATTTAGTTTAATTTGATTTTTCAATTAATACTTAACTCTCATTCAAATTTCCGAGATCTGTGAGCTTCCAACACTTTTAGAACGAGCAATTGTCTAGGAAATATTACTGCATATCAAAAGGGCAATATCGGAAAACCATCATAACTTTGGACGACGTTTAGATATCGCCCCTAACTTACAAAATATCATAAACCCTTCATATGTTTACGGGTAAATAGAAAACCTCTTTTCACTTTAATATATTTTTCAAAAAAACTTTCCTAGGAGGCGATCTCTAGTTTGCACTTTCAATAGTATCTCCCTGCATAATATTATCCACTTATGTGAAATTTATAACTATTGATGTTCTGGGATTCAGCAGCGAGATTAGCGGGTAATCTCAAATCAGTAATGGGGTCTGGGATAGATACGGAGGATGTAGGTCCACTCATCTCCTCAAGAGGCTGATTCCCCTGCTTAGAGTAAGATAGCTGTAAAATAAGCACGTTAGAGGGCCGGAGTTGAGTTCTCCGGTGATTTTTCTGACGATCAAGTCAGTATAGAGCTTGAGTGGGAAATCAATGAACCGAAAGTAATTCTAATTGTGCAAATGATGAAGTGAACTAGCCAAAAATGGCATACCTGTGGCCCCGATGGGGGGATGAAGGCCATGCCCTTAGTAGTAGGCGATGAGCCCATATTTATACCCAGTTGAGAAGGATAAATGTGTAATGATGGTTGAGTCTAGACAGACAGCTGAGTCGTCGGATAGTAGACATGTGCCGACCGCAGATGAAACGAGTCATTACTGAGTTTGACGTGATGATGGCTGAAGAGGTGTGACGCTGATGAAGGATGGTGAGTCATGGAGACTTGCGGCAGAGGAAATGATGACAATGCCCAGTTGTTGGTGAGGAGTTCGAGGACAAACCACCTCTCGATTCGACTCTACAGGCTGATCGATAAGTACCCTTTTTTTTGTCTGTCTCGCAAGTTGTCGGCCTGGCTCTGATTGGGGGGGGGGGCATCGACGCAAATGATGAGGTTGAGTAAGAGCTTGTCTCGACTCGGTCCTATTTGGGAAAGGGACGAGTGCCCATACTACCCGAGCCGCTCTGGCTGAGGCCTGACTGATCTGCTGATTAGTATTGATCTGGGACACGTGTCGATTCCAAAAAAAGGATTTGCACTTAGGTTAATTATTGACTTAACAATAACTAATGCTTCTGAGGATGAGTCCTAATAAATTCTTAAAATTAAAGGAGAGTTTTCTAATAACACCTAAAGTTAAGATTTTTTTTATATATACTTTTTGAAAGTTACACAGAATTATTTGATTATC
This sequence comes from Asparagus racemosus, assembly GCA_037177215.1. Classification (NCBI taxonomy): domain Eukaryota; kingdom Viridiplantae; phylum Streptophyta; class Magnoliopsida; order Asparagales; family Asparagaceae; genus Asparagus; species Asparagus racemosus. The sequence goes on from JBAKGM010000139.1 coordinate 15,285,653, forward strand.
GTGCAAAGTTAAGAGAGATTTTCTGATACTTAAAAGCATACACGGCAGAAATAGAAGGGTAAAATTATAAATAGGGGACACAATAATATTGAGGATTTAGCATGTTTGGTGGCCGGAATAGTACATGTATATGCTCATAGAATGCGGCCAAAAGGAAATTTAGCATGTATCAAATTATGCATAAAACATAGGAACTTTAGTTTTTATCAAAATCCAAAACTTAGTTAAGAGTTGGTGACAGCTGATTAATTTCAAATTGACTTACAGCTTGAGCTGTGAATCTGGACAAGGACTAGTTCCAATTGTAAGTCTAAACATATTTATAGAAAATGGGCGACAATAGAAGATTCTGGACAGAAAATAAAGTTGAAAAATATACGGATAATAATGATGAGATGGGTCAGATCGTAGTCCGAGTCACACTCAAGGGGACTTTGATCTTTGGTTAGGTTAAACTTGCATGGTTAAAAGATTTAGAGCTTTAGTCAGACTCAATCAAATCTCTTGAAATTCGATGAATGACTCAAGTTTTGGCGTCAATTGAGGTTTGATTCCATCGTTTAGAGTAACGTTTGGATTATGTATGACGTGGAAAAAATAATCCTATAGACGGCTGATATCGAAATTAATATAGAGACATATACTTTACCATTTATTCTAAATTAGCATAATTAGAACATATATTAGTGAAGTATGAGTTCTTTCAGAGCCGTTTGCATGTGGGCGGTCTAAGAGGATTCCTAGTGACAGCAGTGCAATCAAATTTATAACTTGTGAGGCAATAATAGTTGAGTTATACTGATCGGAATATTAAAAATTTCAAATTGATCATGCTAATCGAACTTAAGAAAGATAGCAGTGATTTTTGAATGGTTAAATCTCTTAAGCTTTAATAGTAAATAATAAAGTTTTAAAAATATAAGATAGTTCAAACTTTTTTGAAAATAAAGCTTGATTTGTATTCAGATAACTATCACAAATTTACATGTTAATTTTCCGAAGAACTGACTTTTCATAATTAAACCTGAGATTGTTCATACAGAGAGAGAGAGTAAGAGAGATAAAAGGACTAAGTTGAAAAAACTGTGCTTGCTAATTTTTTATTATTATTATAGACTTATTTGGAAATATATAAATAGAGAGGTCTTCACGGTGCTCAATAGGACTCCACCCATATCCCCTCCTATTATCCATCCCAGATAAATTTTCAAAATAGATCTTTCTAGAAATTTATTTTTAAAAATCGATCCATTTGTAATTTATTCACCATTTTCGACCTAGTTTCAGCTAGTTGGTTGAAACTAGATTGAAAATGATAAATAAAACTTCACGGGATTTCAAACCCCGTGAAGTTTAGTGCCTAATCACCCAATCTAATCACTTTTTAGCATGATTAATCAAGCACTAAACTTCACATGATTTTAAATCCTGTGAAGTTTTCAAACTTTAATTGTCATTTTTGACCCAGTTTCAGCCAACTGGTTGAAACTAGGTCGAAAATGACAATTAAATCAAAATTGATCATTTTATATAAATAAATTCTTAAAAGGGTCTATTTTAAAAATTTGTCCTATCCATCCATTTGGTAAAATTATGCATATGCATCCCGCGCCAATAGATTCATCCATCTTTCCCTCGATTGCAGGAAACAAGAAAGCGAAAGGCTTTCCTCCGCATAGCCATTTCCGTCCCTCCCCTATGCTTAAACTGCGAAGAGACCTCCCCTGTTTTATTTTCTCTTGGGTAAATTTCAGCAAACCCCTCCGAGTTTGGGTTAATTGGATTAAAGCCAATATGAACTTCAAAAATCATTCAGAGCTCCCGAAAACTTCGGAGAGTTTCAAACAAACCCACTGAACTGCCGAGGGCTACAGATTTGCTGAGTTGTTTGCACCATAAATAGAATAGTGAAAATTTTCAAACCAATCCCTTATATGCCTATAAATGATATATATTATTCTATTCTATGCAGGCATTCTGATGAAATTTGTATTCCTTTCGAAAATTTCCAGCTACTAATGAGCTGTTTGGTTAATTTCCCAGAAAATTTGAGAAGAGAGAATCACTTAAGAAACGTCAAAAAACTTCCAAACAATTTCCTTCAGAAACACTTGAAATGAGTTTCCTTAAGTTAGAATCATATCGACCAATGAGAGGGTGTCACCTCAGCCTCTCTTATAGCTGCAAAGCGGTTAACAAACTAAAGAAAGAAAAAATTTGTGGAAGTGGATGGAAAATAACACAATATCGCATGGATTTGAGACTATTTTCTCGGAAATCAAGCTTTTTACCATATTTGGGAAATCAACCAAACAACCTCTAAAAAAATACTACTTTAAAAATAACATCTTTCTATTAGTAAAATAGAAATGGAATGCAATAATATGATTCACGTAGCTGTCCACAAATATTTGAGATAAATGTTTTGATATTGTTATTGTTATTGTTAGTAGTACTGTTGTTTATATCAGTAAAATCATTGAATATTGCGACTCTTTCCTTCATTATTTTTGGGTTTGCTTCTATTCTCTCGAGTTAATGATAAGAAATTTTTTGAAAGATCATGGGACTTTATTAAGGAAATTCCCAAAAATGAGGTGGGACTGGGGGTTATTAGCTCGTGGGCATATTGTGTATTTGTGTCGCTGCAAATATCAGGGGTTTTGTACAATTATCCTTTCCAATATGCTCTCCTTACCCAGAGGACACATTCGTCTTTGCCCAAAATCTATGACCATTTCCGTCATTTACGCTCCATTGCCGGATATCGTTTCCCCTCTGCCTCTCCTTGTGTCTCCTCTGCCCAATAACACCAACATCTAAAAGCAAAGCAAAGCACCACAAAGCAACATCAAACTCCACCCAAAAAAACCCCCAAAAATTAAAAAAAAAAAAAAAAAATCCAATCTCTTCATCTTCTTCCTCCAGATCCAGATCCAAGCAAATGCTCTCCCTCTAAATCCCAATGAGTCCCCAAGTCTCCTTCATTGACCAGCAACCCACCGAGCTCAGAGCCAAATCCAAACCCCAAGGCCGGCGAATTCTCCCCACCCCAGAATCCGACGACGAAAACCCTAACCCTAACCCTAGTATTTCAGTAGAGAAGGTTCTAGCCAACGGCGATTTCTACAGTGGCGGGTTCCACAACAACGCCCCTCACGGCGGCGGCAAGTACCTGTGGGCCGACGGTTGCATGTACGAGGGCGAGTGGCGGCGCGGGAAAGCGTCCGGCCGCGGGAAGTTCTCTTGGCCCTCCGGCGCCACCTTCGAGGGCCACTTCCGCTCCGGCCGAATCGAGGGTTTCGGCACCTTCACCGGCTCCGACGGCGACACGTACCGCGGATCTTGGAGCAACGACCGAAAACACGGGTACGGATCCAAATCCTACGCCAACGGCGATTTCTATGAAGGAACTTGGAAGAGAAATTTGCAGGACGGCCACGGCCGCTACATTTGGAGGAATGGGAATCAGTACATTGGAGAGTGGAAGAGTGGGGTTATTAGCGGACGGGGGGTTTTGATTTGGGCCAACGGGAATCGATACGACGGGCAATGGGAGAACGGGGTTCCTAAGGGGAACGGGGTTTTTAGTTGGCCTGATGGGAGCTGCTGCATTGGGAACTGGAGCAAGCAGGCTTTGAATGGGACTTTTTATCCTGCGACGACGGCTGCGGGGATGAGGAAGAGGTCGTCGGTTGACGGGGAGAAGAATTTTCCGAGGATATGCATTTGGGAGTCTGATGGTGAGGCTGGGGATATTACTTGTGATATTGTTGATGCATTGGAGGTTTATAAAGATGGGAGTGTGATGGAGTTTGGGAAGGAGGAGGTGATGAAGATAGTGAGGAGCCCCGGATGTTTTCATGGCGGGGAGGCGAAGAAACCGGGGCTGACGATATCGAAAGGGCATAAGAATTATGACCTCATGCTGAATCTTCAGTTGGGCATAAGGTGTTTTAGTGTTTGCTTGTGAGAGGAAATGCGTTTTTTCTTTTTGGTGTTTTCTTTTTGGTTTTTTTACTGATTCTGATTTGGGTTTTTAAGGTACTCTGTTGGCAAACAGGCTTCGACGCAGATGAGAGAATTGAGACCTGGGGACTTTGATCCCAGAGAAAAGTTTTGGACAAGGTTTCCTCCTGAGGGCTCAAAGATTACTCCTCCTCATCAATCGGTGGAGTTTCGCTGGAAGGATTATTGTCCTATGGTATTTAGGTACATTTTAAACTGGTTTTGGTTTGATTTTACCATGATTTTGCTATGTTTTTGGTATTGATTTTATTGGAATTGTTATTAGCCATTTGAGGAAATTGTTTGCTGTGGATCCGGCCGATTACATGATGGCCATTTGTGGGAATGATGCTTTGAGAGAGCTATCATCTCCCGGAAAGAGTGGGAGCTTCTTCTACTTGACACAAGACGACCGGTTCATGATAAAGACGGTGAAGAAATCAGAAGTCAAGGTTAGATAGCTATTTTCTACGGTCTTAAGACTTCAAGTGAGGTTTTCCTTTATGATGAATGTTAGCTTTCACATTGGTTATTATGTTTTGATGAAAAGGATTGCCTATGGGTCTATGATATAATTCAGTGCCTTGAAGTGCCCATGAGATTATTAATACACCATTCATTTCCTATATACGCTTTTAATTTTGATTTTGATGTAGCCCTCAATATCAGAGAGCAATAATTATGAATGGGTGATGGGGATCCCTCCAAGATAGATATGTCTTGCTGGCATGATCATTAGGATTGTGAACAATGGAAGTTGATTTATTATTAATTTTGCTAAGTCACGTTAACATACACGCTCATTTTCAAATGGGTCTAATCATTATGTTTCATAATCTTGTTTTAAAATTAAATTACTCTTACAACCGAAGGACTTGGAGATTTGTCCCGACTGATACTTACTGCATACACTTTAAGTTTGCATTATGGCACTCATTTGCTTCATAATTTATTTCAGGTACTTGTTCGAATGCTACAAAGTTACTACCAACATGTTTGCCGGTATGAGAACACATTAGTCACAAAGTTCTTCGGCGTGCATTGTGTGAAGCCTATTGGTGGCCAGAAGGTATACAGCATCTTAATTTGTTTTGTACAATTGTAATATCAACTCTTGATATGTTATGCTGGTCCCTAATTGTTTTTTGGAACTCAGGTTCGTTTTATTGTGATGGGCAATTTGTTTTGCTCAGAGCATCGGATCCATAGGCGATTTGACCTCAAAGGTTCATCCCATGGCCGGACAACTGACAAGGCTGAAGAAGATATTGATGAGACCACTACTCTCAAGGATCTGGACCTCAACTTTGTGTTTCGCCTACAGAAATCTTGGTTCATGGAGATCCTTAGGTACTTTAATATATCTTACTATATGATCTTATGTTTTCTGGTTGGTAATTCTTGTTTCTGATCTCTAGTTCAATGTATTTAAATTCAGACAAATAGATCGAGATTGTGAGTTTCTGGAGGCAGAAGGGATCATGGACTATAGTCTGTTGGTGGGGCTTCATTTCCGTGATGACATTTTGTCATCTAAGATGGGATTATCATCCCCAAGTAAGTTTGTTCTGCAAACTTGGAAGATAGGGATCCCTCAAATTTGATCTAATCCTTTGACTATGTTTTATATCAGAAATTTTGGGTAGGAGAGATTTGTATCAAGGTGCAGGGAGAGATTCGTACCAAGGTGCAGAGCTTATGTCCGAGTTTCGACATTCAGAATCAGATTTGCAGGATATGGACAGGATTCTAGATTTTCGGTATGTAATGGCTTTTTCAATTCCTTAAAACATTTAAATTGATTAGTTAGGCTTTGTGGGGTTCATTCATGTGCTAGTAAAACAAGTTCAAAATACAGCTAGATATGCTACATCACAAATGATAGCAACTGTATGATGTGATGATTAGAAATTTCAAAAAAAAAAAAGTATTTCTTTTGCATCATGAAAGTAGTGACACTTTTAATGACTTCCTGACGTTCATCTAGTATTATTATACATTCAGCTTCTAGGAGTATTTATGTTTGTACCAATTATTTTTGTAGGCCATCCTTATCAGACTCTATTTTAGGATGCACTGAACCAAACTTGGTCTAAATGGATGTAGTAGCCAAAAAATTAAGAGAAAAGTATACATTAAGCACAGTCATGTGATTAAATTATGTAAGTATATATAGGCTGTGACAAACGCACCGTGTGTGACCTGAATGGTTTGGAGGTTCCGATATGACTCACGGTCTTGGGTTCGATTCTGGGCTGAGTTATCAAAAATATACATATGCTGTGTGATTTTTAATCTTCTGTTGTGTATCATGCTAAAATTCACGGTCAGTTTTTATAAAACCCTGGAATTTTACCTATTTCCCCAAAGTGAGTAGTGAAAGGATTTCACAAAGGAGAAACCATAATTAATTGGTGGATTCTCCATTGTCTCCTTTGGTCCCATATCAATATATCATTCTCAAGCATAATGATCCACTTATCATGATTATGTTACTAAATTGCCTTCAATTTGGCTAACACAAGATTGAGTGCTGCATCATCCAGGGCCCTATTTGTTTGCTGCAACTGCCGACTGCCAACCTCAAAATAAAATACAACCATCATTTCTTAATTATTTCTTTAATGTAATGATTAATGTTCATAATCTAGCCCACTTAAAGCTTTAATAATAACTCACACTCTTTCATTTAATCAGAAAACAAGTGACGCGGTTGGGTGCAAATATGCCCGCAAAGGCGGAGTGTGTGTCAAGAAATAGCAACTTTGATGCATTTCCATTGATCTTCGGAGGTGGAGGGTTATTAATGCCCGCTCAAAGTAGTGAAGTACATGATGTAATTCTGTATTTTGGGATTATTGACATCCTTCAAGACTATGATATCACTAAGAAGTTCGAACATGCTTACAAGTCTTTGCAAGCCGACCCTACCTCCATTTCAGCAGTGGATCCAAAGCTTTATTCAAAGAGGTTTCGAGATTTTATTCGCAAAATTTTTGTCGAAGACAATGATTGATGAATTATTGCTAGATCTTTGAAGGTAAAATCGATATATTTCCCCTGATTGCGGAATTTGGATATATATAGCTATTGGACACAGCCTGAGAGCTTAGAGCTCAGCCAAGGGGATGAGCGGTGGATGAGGCTGAATTTTGAAAGGTCAGCCATTGAGAATGGGGGGATATTGTTGTTGTACATGTTAAATTGTGGAGGGAAATTGTCAATTTTTTTCCTTTTTTTTTAGGTGAGAAGCAAGATAGTGAGAGGCAACAGGACTTTTCCTTCCTGAAAAAGAAAGGGATTATTTTTATTTTTTTTCCTTCAAGTTGGGTTTTTGTAATAAGCCATGTACAGATAGAGTAATGAATCTTGGAGAGTAACGTATATCTTTCAAGTACAAATTCTATTGTATTCAAATGTCGTCCCTTGGCCTTCTCTCTTTTCCTTTTGTTTTCATTGTGTGTTGGTACAAAGCTTCAAGCTTGTGAGTTTGCCTTGTGGAGAAAAGTATAAGAGAGGGAGGGAGGTAGGACCTAGGAGCATCAAAAGGAGAGTGAAGTGTAGTGAGCCGTGATCCTCTCTGTATCGTTCTCTGTCATTAATAAGCTTGCTCCTCTCTTTTTCTTTTTATTTCCTTTGCTTCTTAATTCTTTTATCTCATCATCCACCACCCCTTTTGCTTTCTTTGGATTGACGTAAGACCAGACCAAGGGGTAAGTTTGGAATTTGGGTGGGTGCGTGGGTGGGTGTGTAAGCGGGTGTAGGAGCTCATTGGGGAACGCACCACGTTGCCACGTTGGTTTCTCTGTCCCTCGCTCTCTCGTTGACACATTATCCTAGGAGGTCAAAGTCTGTGTCAGGACCAACACTCTTTAAAGCTTACGGAGGTTCTCTTTACCCTTTCCATGCTTCTCTTATGAAGTGAATTATTACAGAGGGAGCCACCGCTGCCATCAAAATGAGAGAGAGAGAGAGTATGCTTCAATCTTCCATCTTGGTTTCCCTGATGTCCCGAGATTCTCCTCAGAATAAAATAGAAGGGACTTTTTGCTACATTTATCTATGTTGAGTTTGTAATTTGCTTCCTTGCTCACTGTTATTCAAAATGTTTGGCCTTCTATAGATTAATTAATTCTCGTCCTATGACCTCATCTACAGTAATTAAATGACGAGTATACCTCAAATTCCCCTAGTGTGAAGAAGATAATAAAAATATTATTATGCGCGCAAATTCTGACGTACTGATAAGTTAGCAAGTGTATATAGAGAAGTTTATTCACACCTTGGTCTGACTTATCCTCATTTGATGCAATCTTAAGCTTAAGTTCTAGTAAATCAGAGTCCAATCTTATACGATCAGCTTGGCAAAGTGACCGGAAACAAGGTAAGTTCTAAATCAGTTTCGTTTTGGACCAGGAGAGTGGGGCAATTCTGACCCGATCAGGAGCAAAAATTGGCCAAACAAAACCTGTCTAAATTATAAATCCAGTAATTTGCCAAACCAGGTCTAATATTTCTCGACCTTTTTTATCTTCTTCACTGAACTAGTTTAAACACTAAAACTTGCTAATATAAATGTGTAAAGAAACGCATACGAGCGGTCCTACACACAACCATCAAAATCCTAGTTAAACCTCACAAATACAAATTTCTTCCTACTGATATAGCCACTGTCTTATACTATTGACTGCTACCATGCTGGCTCTAACAAGGAAACCCTATCAATGTGGGGCTTACCCTCATCACGTGCACGCGCTCGCCTGAAAAGCACCCATCCTTACAAAAACTGTGGCTAGCTAGACTCAGTTATGCTCTCTTTTAGGTTCAGTTTAGGTCCCGAACAAAACAAACTGAAAGAGGACTAGGGACTTATCCCCTCAAAGACAAACCCACAGCAGTTTTGTCTTTGCTGTGCTCTTCCATTGCCAAGTTTAGGCTTCTGCAGTTCTTGGCTCAGTGCTCAGCGCTCTTTGGGGCTCGGATTGCTGCTTTTCTTGGGATTTTAATTCAAAGGGACCACTTTCAATTTAATGCAACAGTGGTAGGGGATTGGGTGTTGTATAAAGCTGAGGTAGTTAGTTTATTTAATTGATGAAAATAAAACTTTTCTCTTCTTTCCACCTGCCTCGAATTTAATGGACTGGTTACGAAGCTGTGGAAATGGAGTATGTTATATTAATTTAGAGAGATGGCAGCCTTGAGAGTTTTTGCTATAATATTATTTCTCTTGCCTTTACTCTTACAAGTTGGTCATGTGTCAGTCACGGAGAAGATAGCAGATGAATTTTTGGCTTAAGAACAAAATAAGCTGATTATTATTGAAAATAGTGGATATAAGCTCTCCCCTTGCTTTGAAAAAAAGAGCAATTAAGAGATAGGAGTGATGAGCTAAATCTTTTCCGATATGACAAGAAAAAAAAAGCAATATTACACGTTATTTTTTATAATTACTATTGTAATTATAGTAGCACTAGGAGCATTAGATATATCATTTTAGAAAAGAAATTAAAATAAGATTTTATTTTGAATTTATATTGGTGAATATTCATTTTTTTCTTCTCTTAAATGACTTGAAAGGGAAAATTTCCAATCATATTTTTTAAGAAAAGAATAACGAAATAATCTGAATAAAGCAAAATAGTGAATCACTCTTAGTGTGGGTGAATAGACGAGGGAGGATAACCAGGGATGAAATAGTACTTTGGGCGCATGTCAAGATGATCATAAGGACTTTACAATTATTTTAGATTTCTATTCTTAGAAATTTGCCAAAATTTTTATTGTACTGGAAGCTAATTTCTTCTAGTTTTCTAGTGAAATAATTAACAAAAACACGAAAAAGATTTGAATCTCAAATTCATATTGTATTTTTAAACATGTAACTTCTGACTTGGGTATCTACCAATCAATTATTGACGAGTTCTCTACAATATCTCAATCACAATGAATACAGTTTTTTATTTCTCTACTGGTGACTTCTTATAATCCATAAATCTTTAATCCTACATAACACCTCAACGATAAAGACGCTTAATTTAAACTATAGCACCTTTTTACAGATTAGCTAAAAAATACTTATCCGTAGCACCCCATATTTATGGGCCTCGCACAGTTGTGTCCATGCCCCGGGCCCAGAAATTAGAGAAGTGGGATCAATGTTATAAAGATTCGCATTGCATACACAAATCATCTCCGTGAATCTTTTATTGAATAAATAAATAGCCTTCATGTCTTTTGAATGAAAAACAATTACTTTCATCATCATATTACAAGATTAGCCAACGAATCGTGTAGAATTGGTGACCAAATCTTCGAGGGATGCATACATCACATGCTAATAGTTGCCTACACGTCCTGCAATTGAAGACAATATATATTCTTCCCACGTCCCAAGGTGAGGATTACTTATGATTATTTATTGAGGTCACACCAAAGTCTAGGCCCTCTTTTTGTTGAAGTATTGGCGTACAGTTAGCAGTTAGCATTTTCCTATTGAACTATTTGACCCAATGCCTCACCACTCTCGTAAACAAAGCCACGTTTTGATGGGCACATCTCACAATAGTAATGTTGACTTCCCTTTAATATACCAATATTAAAAGGCACTATTCAATTGGCTAAATTATCACATTGATACATTTTTTTTTCTATGTTTATCAACAATGTATTTTTTTGATACTCTGGTAACAATAAGAAGATATTAAGTGATAATATACTTCTCACCGTAGTCAGTCAGCTCCAAGCAATTTAGGGCTTGTTTGGATTTGGAGCTAGTGAAGAGAAGTTAATGAAACATAAGAGAAATTAAGTTAAGGAGAGGTAATGGAACATGTAAAATTTATTTGGAAAATTAGTAAGTTGAATCAAAGGGAATTTATTTCACACCGTTTAAAAAGTTTAATAAAGTAAAGAGAAGGGAAGGGAGTATATGCAAAATTACGACAATAACATTACATGCTATTAAATTATTTTATTGTTGAAAATTAGATAGAGGGTAAAATGGTCTCTCCATAATTATTTTTATTTTAGAAGTCGCATTCACCCTCTTTCACCCTCATTACACCTCAAATTGAAGGGGAATAAAAATTTAGTTTTTCTCCCCTCCTTTACCTTCCCTTCTGCCCCATGACCTAGTATAAGTTCATTCTCAAACAAGGATAAAATGTCTCACAACTTCCCCTACCCCTCATTACCCCCAATCCAAATGAGCCCTTAGATTTAGGGGTTTTTAGCATATACATACCCCTCAAATCTTTCATATTTACAAACCTAACCATCTAATCGTGGGGAAAAAAAACTTGGTTTGGGGTTGGGGAGTGGGGGTTTGGTTATTGGTTGAGAATATTTTGTTTAGACTTTGACTTTTTAATTTAACTTTAATGGGTTATTGGTTTGGAACTAAAATTTTGATTTTAACTTTAAAGTATTATCGGTTTCGGACTAGAATTTAGATTTAACTTTATAGTGCTATTGGTTATTTAGGATTTTGATTAGGGGTTAGGATTTCAAAATACAAATCCCATTTCTACTCTATATACTCTAGTGAGAAAATTTCAAGTAATTTCCCTCATCGGGATTTCTCTCTCCTCTTCCTTTAATGAGTCCCCATTTTTTTAAAAAAACCTTAAACTAAAATTTAAAAAACATTTCTAGTTAATATTAAATATTAATATTTAATATTATATAGTTATTTAATAAAATATTAAATATATTTAGTTTTAATCATTTTTATTTAAATACATTAAATACATAAACTGAAATATATTTAATAATTAATATTATTTTACTATTTTGATATTTGATACATTTAATATAATATATTTAGTTTTAAATATTAAATACATTTATCATTTAGCATATCTCGAATACATAAAAATTATTTTAATATTTAATATTAATTATATATAAATATAAATATAAATATAAATATAAATATAAATAAATAAATATATATATATATTAGACAAGAAATATAGTAAATATGTAAATCTCATATGTAACTAATATTTAAAAATTAACTAAGAAAATATTAAATATTAGATGACTTAAATATTTTTTGAGTTATTCAATAAATTTCATATTGAACATATTTATTTTAAAATAAGTTTTAATAAGATTCCTTAAATATATTTAATAAATTTAAAATGAAATAATCTTTAATATCAAATGTTATTTAATTATTTGTAGCTAAAATAATTAATATTATACATTTAATAGTCTAATATAAAATAATTTATTAAATATTAAATATATACTTAATATTTATCTCAACTTATATTTAATATTTATATATTTAATTTATTTAAATTAGATAAGAAATGGAGCAAATAGGTAATATTAAATATAAATTTTATATTACTAATATTTAATATGTTAAATAATAAAAGAATAAATATTAAATAATTTAATATTTATATAAAATTTGGACAAAATTTTCTAATGTCTATATAATGAAATATACAAAATAGTAGTCAAAATTTAATCTTAAATAGTATCATAAAAGTTTTATTAATTAAATGATAATTAAGTTTTTTCATAAATGAATAGTTATATTTGTTAATAGTTATTTAACGCTAAGTCCAAGAATCCATTCTAAAGTTTAAAAAATATTGCAAAAAAATCCATGACTCTAACCAAAATGTCATAGTTCTAATATGAATATTTGAATATAGGATTTTTGAACAACAACCCAGCCTTATCATACAATCATGAATGAATAATGCCCCCTAAGTCTTGATAATTACGGACATGTGGCATGTTTATGTCATCATACGTAAAGTGATAAAACCTATATCATTATTATAGGTAGAGTCCGTTGGGCTACACGTCCAACTAATTAGGTGCCTAAACGGTTAGGATTCGTCCCAAAGCTAAAGCTAAACCGTGACACCTACGCCCTTTAGTCCAAGGCAACGGTTAGCTGTCGTGCTGGCCATTTTTCATCAATTGACCCAATTCAAACGCTTAACTATTTGTTGTTAGCTGGAATAATAATAATATTATTATTATTATCATAATTATGAAGCACTGATAATTAAGCTTAGTTGATATTTGCATTACTTGGACTGTGATGTTCGATTAAGCCAATCTTTCTTGTTATACTCTGAAATTTGGAAGAAGAAAAAAGCCCAATCTATGCCAACAATTGTGGCGAAGAGTGTGACTTAATTTGTAACGTTGTGGGCTTGTTGAGATAATTTAAGATGTCTACATCGTTGGTAGCTTTCCCCCGCTTAGTATTTTCCAAAACAAAGTTCTTCTTTCTCAAGACTTCAAGCCGTTTTTCAATGTACACATGCTTTAATTAGAAGTGGCATCAAGTGTCAAACTTGCACCCATCAAGGGTCAAATGATTCAAATCTATTAATGTGCCTACATTTCTGGTTGGTATTATAGGATACGCTAGATATTAGGGTGCTTGATATTTGGGTTGAATTGAGTCGAGACGTTTTGATGCAATGTAGGCTACACGTCACTTATCTCATTGAGATACTTGTCTAAAATCTAGGATGAAATGAAGTGATAATAACTTACACAAACTGATGTGTCCTAGCTCCTAACTCCTAACTCTAGGGGACGTAATGCATCGATCATATGGAGTGGGATCTTGAAATATTACGAGTGTGGTAATTCATAACCGCGTAAGAACTTATTTAGATGGGATCCACACTCAGATCCGGTCAAATATAGACCCTAATAGAACCACCCCAATAGGGTTGTCCATTCGGGCCTAGACCCGGACCCGGCTGGGCCAGTGCCTGGCCCGGACCCGAGAAAAGCCTGGGAATCCGGGTCTAGCCGGGCTCCGGGCCCGGTCCGGGTGGGTTCGGCGAACCCCGCACTGGACTTGGCCCAACCAAACTTCTGGCTGGGTTCAACACTCCGGGTCCAGGTCTGGCTTAGACCCAGACCCGGCTACAAGACTTGGACCGGGCTGGGTGTCTATGCTCGGCCCAGCCTGGGGTTTGAACCCGGTCCGACGGGCAAAAAATGCCCGTTGGATCGGATGGCTCCGGCTTGGACCCGGCCCGGTTCGGTCTGCCCAAATAGCCTAAAACGACTATTTTTGGTCATTTGATCAAAATACCCCCAAAAACAGTCAAAGACGACCAAAATTTGACAGTATTTTGATCATTTGGTTAGGGGCTGTCTCTATAAATAGAGGGGGTTTTCATTTGATTTTCTGATTCCAAACTCATCTACTTCTCTCTAATACTCTCTTACTCTTTTATTCTCTCTTATACTTTCCAATTCTCTAATTACAATGGCTTCCTCCTTCGATCATGAAATGCAAATTCTGACTCCCGACACCAAAATGAGTCCTACTCATACTACTCCTACAACTACTCCTCCTACTACCGATGTTGATCCCGAATCAGGCGGCGATAATCCAACACCTATTGCTCCTAAAAGACTGAGATCTGATATGTGGAATTTTTTTGAGAAGATAGAAGTCATCAGGGATCAACGCGGTAAACTTTTCACTCAGAAGGCCAAATGTACGTTGTGCAGCCATGTCTTTGAAGCTCATCAAAAGAGCGGCATCAACCACCTCAAAAGCTATTTACAAAAACACAACATAGGTAAACCAGTAACGTCTCAAGGAGACATCCGCCAATCTCTACTCTCTCAATCATCTACCTTCGGTAGCCTCGGTTCCTGGAACTACGATGCAATTAAAGCCAGAAAATGCATCATCAGGTTTATTATACTTAAAAACCTTCATTTTAAATTAGTGAAAGATGATGAATTGGAGGATATAATTAGAGATGGTTTTTATCCCTCATTTAAAAAAAATTTCTCGTCAATTTAGTCAACGTGATATTTTGAGATATTATTACGAGGAACAAAAAAAAGTAATTTCTTATTTTCAAAACTTAAATTGTAAATTTTCTTTAACTTCTAATATTTGAACATCTAGAGCACAAAATGGTTATTTATGTATCACAACACACTGGATTGATGATACTTGACAAATATTTAAAAGAGTTGTTTTTTATTGTACTTGAAGATTCACACACTGGTATTAATGCTGCAATTTTAATAATGGAAGGATTTTTAAAATTAGAAATTTCTAAAAAAATATTTTCTCTTTCACTAAATAATGGAAATAATAATAATGTAGCTGTAGATCATATCAAATCATCTTTGCTATTGCCATGTCAGAGTGATATTTTTCATATTAGATGCATGTGTCATATTTTAAATTTAATTATTCAAAATGTATTTAATGAAATTAAACTTG
>JBAKGM010000139.1:15305787-15317072 GCA_037177215.1 Asparagus racemosus
CCCCCCCCCCCCCCCCCCCCCCCCCCCCCCCCCCCCCCCCCCCCCCCCCCCCCCCCCCCCCCCCCCCCCCCCTCTTTATTTTAACTTGTATTGAATCTAAGAAGATGGTTTTAGTGGTTGAAGATGTTTTCTCCTTCGTGCTCTCTTCCTCACCTCTCTTGATAATTCTTTAACAAATGGTTTCAATGGTTTTCAAGCCTAGGATTTCATATCGCTTTTTCCAAGGTTGAAGGAAGATTTTCTTTGGAGGTTATGTGCTTGCTAGTTTCTCTGGTCTTATAATCCAGATTCCTTTATTTAGATGGATCGTTCCTTTTCATTCGCTCCTTGGTTAGGACTGCTAATGTTGCTGGGTTACAATGTTAAAAGTCTTCACAGCTTTCCTAAAAAAGTCCTAAAAAGGCATCCAAAATTCATACTCAAAACCAAGTCAGATTGGATGTCGATAGGATTTACACCTGTCACTTGTCCATAACGTAACTCCTTCACACCTTACCATTTTGCACAAACTTGAACTCAGTTTGGAGCTAATGAGAAGAATTTTGATTGTAGTTTCAGTATAGGTTTTTCACTTATTCTCTTCAGTGCTTTAACACTCATATAACTTTGTGATCTTAGTATTCATTTCACATAAGGTGTTACCCATCTAAAATAGATCTAGGAAGCACAGAAACGATAAATAGTGGTTTGAAATTAAAAGCAAATATAACATCTCTCAAAAATTAATAGTCCACCTTCCAACACTGAACCAAATAAGTCATAAAGAGAACAACTGCAGGAAACTCCATATTGTCGTGAATTATGACAAGAACTTTTAGGTGACAAAGGGGATATACTGTCGATAAAACAACAGGTCAATGTTTAGACTCACAAGTATGAAGCAACATAGGATTTTCATTTTAGGCCCACAGGCTTACAGCATGAAGGGAAAGAAGGATAAAACCGCACCCCGGGGGGGTGGGGGGCGTGCGGGGTCTCCAATGAAGGGACAGGACAGACATATCCATATTGTCAATGACGAATTATTAAAAAACAAAAGGTGTATACCTGGTCAAATTGGTTGGCAGCTAATAGAGTACGAGCATGCCGGATGCTTGCTTCTGTTTTGATCTCCATGTCCACTCCACTTACAGGTGAAGCTAGCACCCCAAACTTGTCACATATTTGCTGGGCAAGTTTCAGTTGTCCTCTGTATCAGTCATCTCACTGGTCTGTTATCCTACATACTTACTAAACGCATAAGAAATTAATAATAAGTCCTTCAGGAACTAACCGATGTAAAGCACGCTCATGCAGTAACTGTAGCCTGAGAAGCCGCATGCGTTTATTTGATTCTGGAGAGAACTTTTCTTCTGCAAGCTTAAGTGCTTTGAAGGCTTCTGTGGAAAAAATATATAATATGGTAAAATCTATTAGGCAGGAAATATCTCATGATATGAAGGACACTGCAAAGGTGTAGTATTTAGTTTTAGGAGTCCAAAATGCAGCCAGCTAAATTAAAAGTTTAGCAACCTGCATTTCATGATCATGCCGTCAAATCCAACTACATCCCATGATGGATTACCACTATGATAAATTTGGATATTGCATATACAAATTGAATACATAAGTTAAACATCAATAACATGATGGATTGGATCTCAAGTTACAAGGTTGTAATCTAGTTCTTAGAGTGATTGGTAGCAATTCTAACAATCACCTTGATCCATGCAAAAGCCATGGCTACTACAGTCTTGCACTTAACAACAAAATCACCATAGATCTAACAGAGCAATCAAATACTCATATCTGATGCCCTAGAAGCCATATAATCCACTGCCAAAGTCACAAACCATAATTAAATATTGATTCCAATAAAGAGGATTAGAGGATAGTTTAAACATATATAATTAAGTATATGGTTAAATATAAAAAAATTATAACACAGGTACTGAATCAATTCTGCATTTACAATTAATTTATACAATCAGCTGACCTTTGTATCCTTTAAATACTGCTAAATGTTGGATAAGCTTGGCATATCCTAGTGATAGGTCCGATGAGCTGAAACAATGGAAGTCACATCAAATTATTTGAGGCATTCAGAAAATTCAAAGGAGTGAATTTGTAAGGGGAAAACATAACCAACATCTCTCACCTTGCGGCATCAGCAAAGCAGGTCACGTGAACCAATGAATTTATTCGAACTAGTGGAGCACTGAGAACAGGAAAAACTGTAAGCATAGGTATGGACTTGACTACAGTTTCAGCAGTAGTATGAATTGCACAGAAAATTAAAATTTGATATGAATAAAAAATCATGATATTATAGAAGATAAAAAAAAGATTGTCATGTCTATAATCAAAATAAAAAAATTATCTAGCCCAAATGCCTAAATTTAGTAGTGATGTACCTTCCATATAGCTCCCAGGAAGTTGCTCTAAGCAAATATGACGAACCGGCTAATCGCAAAACAGAAGCAGGAATTGGATTTGGCTGGGCGCCAAAGTGAAATATGTCGTAATCATTAGCAAAAGAGCTCTTTGCTTTCTGTGAGTTTGTGCAGGACAGACTAGTAGCAGCTGCAAGGTTTTTAAGCCACGATGTACTAAAAGAGCCATCATCATTTGGCTGTGATAAACCATCTGATCCGATTTCACTTAGCACATTAGAACTTAACCTCAATTCCTGTCAATATAAAAGGAAGATAATATAAAGTTTCTCCCGAAGTATATATTTAAATGTTAAGAAAAACATGATGGTACCATACTATAAGGTCCGTGTAGTAATGTCTTACCTTACAAACATCACCAGGCCATGTTCTGAGTATCGTGGTAGTTTTTGGACCAAATGAAATGAGTGGCCTTTCCACATGCTGAATATAAATAAACAAGGTAAGCACTAGATACATGAACAATGAAAAATGAAGATATGAGAAAGTAATTCAGTTATGAAGCATGCCAGTACACATTCGCCAACAAGAGGCTGAGAACAAACAGAAAACACTACTAAGCAATGGTATGCTGCTGTCCATTTAAGTTCAAACATACTTTTCCAGCTACAACGTTCCAGCAATTGTGAGCATTCGCATTCCTATCATTGCTACAAATTCTACCATGTTTGAACTATTGCGACAAATTTTATATTTCCCTGTATATGAAACTCATTAATATCTACAATTCTACCATTAGGTTTAAAGGAAAGAGGATCAAAATATCATATTACCATAACTAGGATACAATAAGGATCTTCCAATCTGTTTAAGGATGGCTAGGTGAATCATTTGCAAGGACTTTATATCTCTTTTAGATTAGGATACCATATTCGATTTACTGTTATTTCAATCATTTACATTGTCTTCTGCACTTCATTCTAGCCTCCCTTTCAAAAGTGACTCTTACACTTTTCAAACTAGTACACTAATTAGTCTCCAGAGCAATCTCCAAAAAAAAACTCATATCTCAAACAATCCCTTTTATCTTTCAGTTGAAGATACTTGTAGCCGCTTACAAATTCAGCCATTTTTTTATTGTTGTTCATCCATCTCAACACTTTCTATAATGCTTTTAGGGCATTTCTTGTCTTATTTTGAAGCAGGAACAAGGAAATTCAACCTTCACTTAAGCAAAGTAAATCTGAGTACATATTCCATTTCAACTGAGTGGTTCAAGAGTAAGGTTTTACATATCGTATATCAGGGGAACCATCAGACAGCCAAAGTCCATATAGGATTGCAGACATCAAGGAAATATCGGGGATATGTAGTAATATCGGAGTGTCATATTGGATGATGTGTATATATAATATAATGTCCTAAATTGTAATCTAAACAATACTTATTAAAATCTAAGCATATAAAAAATGTAAATAATATATGTTTAGCATGACTAACTAATTGCAGAAACTTACATGGGGGAAAAGAGCATACTATAATTTTGCTAAAAACCTTCGTAAGGATGGATTTTTTGCCAAAAAAAAACATTAAAGAAATTTTGCATAGCTATATTGTTTTACAACACGCTATATAAAAGGATATATCAGCCAACATATTCGCTAATATATCAGCCATATTGGCTGATATATCTGCCATATCAGTGATATATTGCCAAAAAATTGCCAAAAAACGATAACATGTATTTAGACCACATAGTTTTGCGGCAAGCCTTATTAAAGGATATATTGGCCGATATATCGGACTATGTCAGGGATATTTAAAACAATGTTCAACAGTAACATGCTGAGAAATATGTACAATACCTGACATGGGCAATGGATGCCTTCAGATATTGGGGACAAGGCGCAGGATATGAACGTAATATAAAAAGAATCAATCATTACCTATAGAACTCATCACGGGTGCGCATCTTGGTAACAGAAGAAAAGATATGTTCATACTGAATAAATAATTTAAGCTATGGACTGACAAATGCAAGGTAGGTTATATTGTATTTAGATTGTAATTTGAACCTCTAGAGAACAGTAAATTTAAGATATCCACATAAAAGCAAAAGAACCAAACAAAACCGATCTTATTAGGGATTTTGGGCTCTTGTGCTTTGAGGATGCAAGATAGAATGAAGATATCAGTTTTGACGATGACGATAAGGGACATAATTTTTTTCTTTGGTTTGCTTATCTGATTTATTTTGAAATGACAAAGGGTTACCATGAGCTTTTTGGTGTCATGTTTCGAACAGTTTAGTTTGTGGGCTGTCACATTTTTCCTACACTTACTGGAAATTTGAATTTGATTATGCTATTCAGTCATCATGCTATATAATATGAACACAACCATAATGGAACATAATATGAACACAATTTGTTACCATGTGTCTATTAAGTTGGAAGGAACTCAACTAAAATGGAATCTAATATGAACAAGAACTTATATCTATAAATTTGCAAGGATAATATGTGAACATACTACATTTGGTCCGATAGAGGTACCGGTTGTGCCGTCCATTAGAAGACCCCAAGCATGACATGGTTATATACTAATGGGACATGAGGCTCAAGCCTACTTAGTTTCAAATCTCATCACATGATCATTTTACTGAATCCTTAGTATACTAGGTTCCCTCGCAATAAACCATAAATTTCCTACATGAAAGGGAACCCGAAATTCCCAGGAGATAGTACATCAGGAATCAATTTTCTCAGACATCAATGCCTCTCCAAAATACCCTCATGCTCCCGACAGGAAGCCAAGGGATATATGACAAAAGCTGACACTTGGTACCTAAAAGAGTAGAAAAGATATAACGTAAACACAAACAATAAGGGCAGATGGTGATTGCAAAGCACCATTCAAAAAGATTCATACAACAGTTGTGAAAGACTTTTGATTCAAGTGAGTGATATGATTGTCAGTTACATATAGTTAAACATGGAAGAAGGGTGACCTTATGGAAGCCTCCAACACATGGTAAACATATAAAGTTATGTCATATTAGTTGTATCTATAATCTAGAAGGGGCAAACAGTTACCTTACCTTAAGACCAAATTTTGCCAATGCAAGATGATTGAAAGCAACCAGGCATATCAGCTTCAAACTATCAGCTCTTTTTAAAGACCTTTTCAACAGAAGGAACAGTTGTTGCTGAGCGGACAAAGGTGTACTTAGACCTGTACTAGTCCCTAGAGGAGAACCAATGATTTCTGTTGAGCTTGAAATGCCTATTTCAGACAAGAGATTGCAAATTGCTGCTAAAGTATAAGCAAGGCATGGATCATCATTGTTCTGCAGAGAAGTTTTGTAATTAGAGCAAGTCTTAGATATAAATTCACACACGCACGCACAATTACCTGCTGAGAAATCCGTACTGCCTCAGTAAAAGCCTGCAACATGTAAACATCAAAATCGTATTAGATGTATGTACAAAACAACAACAACAATCAAGCCTTTATCCCAAATGTTTGGGGTCAGCTACATGAATTCTATGCTTCCATTCCACTCTGTTGTGGGTCATCTCCTCCGTTAAGTTAGCCATAATCATATCCTTCTTAATTACTTCAAACCAAGTCATCTTAGGTCTGCCTCTAGATCTCCTACCTCCATCAACTATTATTGTATCACTTCTCCTAACCGGTGCACTAAATGGTCTCCGTTGTACATGACCAAACCATCTTATTCTATTCTCTCTCATTTTATCCTCAATAGGAGCAACCTCTAATTTAGTACGGATGCGCTCGTTTCTTATACTATCTTTTAGTGTATACCCACAAGACCATCACAACATTCTCATTTCTGCTACACTCATTTTTGAACGTGTTGTTTTTTAATTGCCCAACACTCTAACCCATAGAACATTGTTGGTCTTATAACCGCCCTATAGAATTTTTACTTGAGTTTCATAGGTATTCTACGAACACATAAGACTCCCGAAGCACTTCTCCATTTCAACCATTCTGATTCAATTCGATGTATAACATCCTCCACTATCTCACCATCGTTCCTAATGATTGATCCTAAATAACGAAAATAATTAGTTTTAGGTATTTCTTGACCATCAATATGTACAATAGGCTCTCTTTCTTTCCTAGTTTTAGGTATTTCTTGACGATCACATAAACTGAGAAACCTAATAACAATTTCTATAATTTGAGGGACTATTTTCAAACTATGAAAGATTCAAATGGACAAATATAAAAAAAACCCAAAAAGGAAAAAGAAAGGGTTATTTGCATATACCCTTTAAATCATGGGTACTTGTAAAAATACCCTCCAAAATTTAGTATTTGTAAAATTAACCCTCAAATCATAAATTCTTTAAAAAATTACCCTCAAAGCAATTCATCATTAATTTTAATAAGCAAATTTGTAATCCTAATATTTCCGTCTAGGATAGCTTCCTAGACAAAAATTCTGTCTAGGTCGCTATATTTCACTAAATTTTTTTATTAAAAATATGTGATTCCATGTACATTTTCCATTAACCTGATATACACGTCAATTCCGTCTAGTTTTGCTTTAGCAAGTTCTGAGGCATATTGTCAAAATCCCATTAACTAAAAACTACAAGTTTGTAGCAAAGGTATTGTAATGATAAATAAACATCTTATGCATCACTTGACTGAAAATGGGACTCTGGTTTGCAGTCTGTCATAGGGTAAACCTCTTCTCTAATTTTCAAAATCTGACCAAACATATTATTTGAATTGCCAGTCAACTCTTTTGCGTCGTATCTCCAGGGGAATGCGAAGGATGTCGTTCAAGAAGAGGTTCTCTGGCTCGCACAATTTTAGAATGTCAATTCAAAATTAGTACATTAAGATCTTCATGCTTATGCATGGATATAATAGAAGCCTGGCAGAATTTGTCAAGGAAAGGGTATGGGATTGAATACTTTCCTGCTCTCGTATATTTCAATGTTCTCATCTCTTCAGTGTATCTATTTTCTAAATCTGTGTTGTTGGAACTATAATGTTTGCTCGTACTACTGATTTCTCACTTTTGGGGTTGAATTTGTCCGACGCTTATTGGACAAAAAAATCAGCTAGACTTTTGTTGACTAATTTCTTGTTCTAATCAACGTGACAAAAACAAAATCCAAGTAGGTCAAATTTCTTGCTTCTTTTGCTAGTAACTGTTGGCTCTGGCAATGCAAATTTTTATTCTTCAAATCCAATTAGAGCTACTCTCACAACGTAAAATTGAGTTCATGTCCTTGAGGAACACGAATTGCTACACAAACCGCTGATTTATGTTCATCAAAACTGAATAAAGATACGAATAAGATAAACAGGAAAACATGTATGGGTAGAAACCAAGGAACATAAATGAATTAAAAAGTGTATAAGCCAAGAGGTACATGAGTTGTGTAAAACAAAATTTCTCAAACCGTACACCATCAAAGTGATTGACGTCATCTCAAAATAAGAAGAGTTAAGACCTTTAAATCATTTAAATTAGTCTCAGATTCATTAATCTGATGTATCTAACCGTCTAATCGACGCATGTCTCCATCACAAATCAAAGAAGGTAGGTATATTTTTTATTTATATCCTATCTTATATGCTTAAATAGTATTTGCATTCTTACAATGTCATGCGTATATCCATATCACTTTGCAACCCGAGTCCTAGTAAATTTTTTTTTTTTTACCATTATCCATGTTAAAACAAAGTTGCTTTGGATGATGCAACCGCGATACAATATTAACCCTCTGTACGGCCGACAAGACGAGATCTCAAGCTCAAATTTCATCTAGATGAAATTCCAAAAATAAAAATCATTTCAGAAGATCATTAAATAATAAATTAAGGGATTGTGCTGAGATAATGTGTGGGTACAAGAGCCAAAGCGAACCCGGCTCCCCATTTTCAGTGGATCGTAGAGGATCATGTCACGGTTCTGGTCGACTGAAAATAGTAGGAAATCCATATCTACTTTGATCTTATGGGATAATGTGTGGGATTAAGGGATCGTCCGTACATAAACAATCAATATGAATCTTGACTTTAGCCAAAAAAATATATAACGATCATGTTCTCGATGGAGGAGGAGGAAACGTCGACCAAGTGAGTGCTGTCTAATTGCATGTCGCAATTGAAACCTCATTTTTCATTAGTTTTAACCGTTGGGAATAGAGCGATTACATTATCAATGCCTATAAAGAATGTGGGTTTTTGAATTGTTTACAGATCTATTCTTTTTATTCCATTGGCCACCTAGAATAGGAAATAAATCTCAACAGTTCCGTCTAATTACGTGCGCAAAATAGCACTTGAAGACAACCGATTCGGTCTGTTTTTTTTTATATAACTTAATAACTTTTAGAATTCAATTCATAAACAAATAGTTAACGAAATACATGCTCGATTCGGCTTATATATATTTCATATTTTATACGTCTTAATTGAACAACAATTTAATGAAATACTGTGAAAGCCCCTCTCATCAATATATCAAAACTCTGAAGTTATGATAAGACTTGAGAATTATAGCTTTATATTCTAACAAATACGTATTCATTTATATTTTATATTTTATACATATTAATTGAACTTGTTGCAAACATTAATCACCCCAAAGTTTTATTACAAATCCAATTCTATGAATGTGGAATGGAGAGCTGACTAGAAGAAGAGATTGTTGTTCTAGGCCCAATAAACCTCTGGCTTTAAAATTAATGGGCGTTATAACCTGTAGCCCAATTAACGTGACATTTAGTGCTGGGGTTTTCATCCTCCCTCGTGCCTGTCTCCGTGTGAATTCCAACCGCACGCTCACTCTCGCGCCCTCTCTCTCAGCCGGTCGAGGATACCTGAAGGGGGAACAAATTCTGAGCTAGCACTGAACAATCTGATTTAAAAATGGCTAAAATTGCACTAAAATATCTTATATTTCATTAATTTCGCACTTACATACCCTCAGTTGGTTTTTGGAGCATTTATATACTCGAGTTGTTTAAAATTAGCACTTCAGTACGCTCTGCAAACGTGAACTTTTTCATCTGAAAGTTCTACTATAACATTCTTATATACTAATTTTATAACTTTATAACTATTAAATTTGTTGAACTTACTGTTAAAACTATCTAAATTTTATTTTTCAAAAAGAATCAGAATATACTTAAATTAGAATTTGGATAGGATTAACATTAAATTAATAAATTAATGACTAAAATGCTCTAAAATTAATATGTGAATGTCATATAAGAAATTTCGTGTGGAAATTTTTACATTTCCATAATTGAGAGTACTAAAATGCTATGTCTAAACAACTCAGGGTATGTACATGCTTTGGAAAAACAACTGATGATATATAAATGCTAATTGAGTGAAATAATTTCGCTGGTGGAATGTGTTATGACAATTGAACTCCCATCAGGCCCACAAATTTGAAAGAAATCCAACTGAGCGTCGCTCCTCACCAACCTCCTTCACTTGGTATAGGGGGAAGCCATTTTTCTGTTTTCGTGATGATTAATAATTGTAGAAGATCTCTTTATTTTTTATGCTTGTATCCATATAATTTTAAAGAGTACGTAATAAACTTGCATTTTTAGAAACTTGAATAGTCTAGTCATTATTAGTGCCCTGATCAATGAGATTTCGAAACTGAAATAGCTCGGTTTTCCATAAACGCATTCTTTGGTTCCTCTTTCCTCTACATCTCAACCCCCTGCATTTTGTTTGGTTTTGATTCTTGTAGTATTTTCACGCTTCATTTGGGTAAATGACACTGCTCTCTACCCCATGTCAAGTTAATACACTGTTTTGTTCTATGTATCTTATTGTTTATACATACCTTCAATTTTCTTTATATTCATAATTTTTTCTCAATTCAGGGCTAGAACTTTCGTGGGGATGCGAGGCTTTGGGGAAAAAATATAGTCTTATTTCTATATTGTTTTCTTATTAAAGATTTTACAGTAGAAAGTTAATGTAAATGAATGTTATTACAGTCATTTTCGCTATTTCGTTAATCTATTGTGTTCTGTATTAATCCTAGTCTTACTTTTCTTTCATAAAGCTTTTCTTTAATAGTGTTCGTTCCTGCAATAAGTGTAATTTTCGTATAACCCTACAGGAAACACGCGATATCTCTTATGCACTTTGGATCCTCGATCTCTTTTATTAGGAGGGTCAAAATAATGAGTGGTAAGCGCAAGTATGAACCATTTCAAGCAAGTTATGCCACTCATTTCCTTGCAAATATTTTCTTGTATTTCACTCCCCGCGCCAATTCGCGGGGAGAACTATCTAGCCTATGGAGTTGGCAGTGATTGCTTCTGAGCTGTTGTTGACTTCACTGAACCACAGAGTGACATGCATCCCTCTTACATGATTTTTGAAAGTCTAGCCTGCATTTTCCCAGGATTTCTACTATATGAGTTTACTTTCACCATTGTAATATGTACCTTTGAAGGTTCATGTCTAGAATATCCTACCTGTGTAAGAAGTTATTCAGTGTTTCTTGTAGGAGATGCTTGTAAGAGATTATGATTTTTAATATCCCAGCCTACATTTTGCTAGGATTATTTTGATCATTGTCAGCTGTATAAAATGATTACCTTTGAAGATTCATATCTAGGGTATCCTTCCTGTATGGGAAGTTCTTTTCCTGTAGAAAACTAATATTTTCATGTTCTCGTGTAATTCAACTTTCTCATCCATTCATACTCTGCATCATACCAATTTCTAAATTTGTGATGTTGGAATTATAATGTTTACTTGCACTGTTGCCCTTTCATTTTGTGGCTGAATAAGCTATTCTCGAGGCCTATTGAGGGGGGGGGGGGGGGGGGGGGGGGGGGGGGGGGGGGGGGGGGGGGGGGGGGGGGGGGGGGGGGGGGGGGG
>JBAKGM010000139.1:15322553-15340844 GCA_037177215.1 Asparagus racemosus
AAAAAAAAAACAAAAACAAAAACAAAAACAAAAAAGAGGGAAAAAAATCCCAAGCAGGTCAAATCCCTTGCCTCATTCGCCAGTAACGGTAGATTTTGCCAAAAATCCACCTTGACATACAAATTGACCTATAGTTTGGCTGGTTTTGTAGTGAATTACCCACGCAAAATGTTTTTTCGTTAAATCCAAGTAGGCCTAATCTAAATAGTTTAAACGACGAAAGTTTACGCGAGACGAAATTGAATACAAGCACATAATTGTGCAAGGCCGCTGTCAATAATGTCCAAGATATGAATGTCACTAATCCAATTTCAAATTAAACTTTAAAATTAGGGAACTCGCGCATTGAATGTATATAGTGCACATCCATACCAATTTAAACAAAATTATGAATGATTCCGATTTCTATTGAATCTTGATAATATAAGCCACGGCACATTATGGTAATGATTGAAATGCAAATAAAGTTTCCGTGATGCCTGTCTTTTAGCTTGTGAAATTACTCCGCGCCTGTCATACGCGCACCGAGCAATTCTAGTGGCAGTCACGGTTTAGCGACTGTCGCTATGCTCGCGGACACGTGCCCCCAGAAGCAGTCCCAACCTAGACGTATACCCTAACCCTGTACCCAAACCTAACACAAACCAACACAAAAGAACGTTAAATTGGGGGTAATTTTCAGAAAGACCCCTTAAAGTTCGGGTGTTTCTCAGATGACTTCCCTTAAATTTTAAGATGTTACAAAACCCCCTTAAGATTTGGGGCTCTCAGCCCCGTTAACTTTCTCCGCTTTACAAAAAATGCCCTTAGAAGCATGAACCTATGTGAAAATTGCAGTTAAGGTTTTTTTTTTATGTTGAAAGTTGAAGGGATTTTTATGAGAACCCCAGAACTTAAGGTGAAGTGTGCGACATTTCGAGAGTTAAGGGCGGCTTTCTGAGAAATGCCCAAACTTAAAAGAAAGGTTTTCTGAAGTTTACCCAGAAATTGGAGGAAGAGTTTAAAAAAATTTCTTATCTGTAGCATATGCTGTCTGGCTATCTAGAATTTATATGAAATGGGATTCAACAAAAATAATTTGAAACAATATGTCGCTGCTTTTTCGCCTAAAATCCCCAAATATATTATCGAATAACCAAAAAGCACAAACATTTTGAAAGAAATTCGTATTATTCAAGATATATTGCCACCTTTTCAAAATATTTACCAGTAAAAGTAACTTTTTTAACAAACTGCTACCAGACTAAGATACAATCAAATTCTCTGTTCATTCACTGAAAACTCAAATATCTGCCTTTTCTCCTCCGCTGTACCGATCGAGTATAAACTGCCATTCTATATATGCGGCTCCACTGCACAATCAGAAGAAATCACCTCTGTTGTTCTTCCCTAATTCTTTTCTTCTATTGACCCATTTCAGCTACAATTCCATCCAGGCGAAGGTCATTTCTTATTAAATGAAGGGAAAAAAAAAGCTTCTGTAACCTATAACTGGCTCGAAAATGGTGCCTCTTGAAGCACAATGAGAGGAGCCTGGAGGTAAATCAATGGAAGGTGGTGTTTTTAAGTTTCATGTCTCAATAATTTGATCGTTTGGAACTTGACCAAAAATATCGGGACATCCCTCCCATTGGCCCTTTTCTCGGGATTCCCAGTAACCACCCATGTATCGGTATGTGTCACTGCCTTTATCTTTGGCAAACCACCGAGGCCTCCAACCTTGTTCCTGCATCTTTCTCGCCTGTAAAAAAAAAAAAAAAAATCGCCACCATGATTTATGGACTTTTTGAAGATTATACACAGAAAAAAGTTCAAAATATAGATAATGATGGGCAAATCCTATATAGAGCCCTCTATACAATAGACGTACCTTGATGCACATATAACTATCAACCATAAGCGTAGTCAGATTGGTTGTCAGGGCAGTTGCTGATAATAGATAATGTGTGCATCAAGATCCGTATTAGGCCATGTGTCTTCATCTCCAATTTCCTATATGGTTCTCTAGAGGGAACTCTAGATATTCTTTTTTAAAAGAACTTCGGTAGTGTATGTTTCTGCATTTGTAACAACCAAACACAATCTAAACTGACTGCATATGCATATATACTTGCATGAATTGATGGAAATAAATTTCAGCTGTATATGTTTCTGCATTTGTATGACAAGCAAACACAAAATAAACTGACTACTTTATGGATTCAATAATACAGAATGGAGAGGGATAAAAGTTCCTGGTCTAGAAGATATGGTTGCATTTTAGTTTAGGAAGTAGGAAAGGAGGCAACTATTTATGTCACTTTAGATTGGATTAAAAAAATGAAAAAAAATTGAGGCTAGAAGTCAACCAATCACAGTCCAAAATAACTAACTGAACAGAAGTTTGTAGAGGGCGGACGTTCAACATACAACAGTTGTTTCTCAAGTGCTTTTTGAGATCGCATTGTGAAAACAACATAGGAGTTTTACATGTAAAGAACATAGATTTTCCCGTCCCCAAAGCACTAGTACTATATTTTGTTTATACGAAACAAAGGTCAGGTCACTGCAACTTGGAAATGAGGAAATTAAAATAAAATTCTTTGATGTTAATAGATCTTCACCTGACGTTGTCTCTGCTCCAATCTCAACTTTTCTGCATTTGCCATTTCATACTGCCCATTCTCCAAGCACCTCTGATCAGGCCTTAGCCTTGAATCTGTAGGTGGTAGCTTTTCCTGTTTATCATCAGGGGGCAAACTAAATTGTAACAAAAGAGCTTTGATTGTAAAAAAGAATTGAATGGTTCCAGAAAAGAAAGTACCTGTTAATAATACAAGGATAAAATAAAATAAGAAAAAAGAGTACCATGTTGCATCTCTAACCTTTAGTCCAGGAGTAAGCTCATTCAGTGTAATAGCAAAGGGTGTCAAGTTGTACCGAGTTGGATATTGAGCAGGTTTACTACGTTTCCATAAGAGGTGGGCTTCAGAGACTTCAATTCCTTTGCCTTTTCCAGAGTAATCTCCACTCACATAATGCATGCTCTCATCCCACTTACCAAAGAGGGTGGCTACCGTTTTACCATGCCGATTTTGAACTACTCCATGGACCTACAAATGCAAAATTACTAGATTATTTACGTCCACTTTCTGCATGCAATCAAATATCAATCAGAAAAATGAAATAACCTTAAGTGACTGTTTTAGTTTCATGAAAATTTCCAAATTAAGTTAGCCAAACATACAATAAAGATGCAAAATCAGATCAGAAGGTTTATATAAAAATGGAACAAACTAACTACTACAATAGTTTTTGGCACCACAGTTAACCACGACATGCTCTTTGGTTCTTGAATGCCATAGGAATAGTAACAGGTCTATTAACCTTAGGATTTTAATCACCTTGGCAAAACCCTCCATGTTTACTTTTGGTAGTTCTAACATTAGGATTTTAATCGCCTTGACAAACTCATAAAGTAACTATATTGTCTCATGCTAAATTATTTGGTAGTTCTAACTTTAATCAGGTTGTTGGTCTGTGGCATGAATGCCCTGACTGTTTCTTATGACGTGCGAATAGGGTACTGACTTGCAGTCATTTTTTTCTTTCCTCTCTGATGTTAGAACACAATTCCCAAGAAAGCGTTATGCTAAATCATCAATTAAGCACAACAAGTGAAAAGAAGCACATGAGAAAATTGGTACTCGGCATAGCAAATCCAGAATTTGTTAAGGGCAAATGAAGAAGAGTACTCTCATGCTTCAGTTCTAGTCATCTGCTTCAAAATGTATGGCTTTTAGACTGGATAAATATTTGGTTTATTTCTTTGACCTTTTAAAAAATAAATGACTTGGTCAAATCAGGTATACACCCAGGTAAGAAAGGGCATCCTTCTGAATGATGTATATTAGAGGTTGCTTCTTTCCTGATCACTGGATGTATTTAATAGTCGCCTGATTAGGTAAAATGCAGGCATTGTGAGTTGGTTCGTCCAAAACAGCCTAATCCTATTCAACTTTCCTCCAATGTGGACTCAATCCAACCAAATGCCAGGTTGGGACCTCAACAATCCAAGCCTGAGTTGGTCAGGTCACAGCTCAGATGCTCAGATTGAAGAGCATGTGACAATGATGAATGGCAATACATAAACAAAGTACAATGAAATAAAAAGTTACGAGAGACAGTGTTACGAGAGACAGTTCAAGCTGTAGTGGAGAAGAGGACTTCAGATATAGGGCAAACACAGTTCCATAAGGGAGGAGGATAAGTAGCTGAAACAAATAGACATTTCATTCACATGGAAAACTTCAAGCTATTATAAACCAACAATCTATTTTGGTTGAGATGGAAGGAGTATTGGAAGGTATATCGACGGAACCTTGGCATTTCATTTTACAGGTTCAATAGTGAATAAGTCAGGCTAGATTCAATTTCACAGTTCACCAGTGGACAGGACATCTAGCTTTCCTTTTTGAAATTGCATACATGTCAAATATAAATTAAGGCATCAGGAGGTGGGAGAAAATGAAAACACCTGATGGGGATTGCGATCAATTATAGATTGCTCCTTGAACTTTAGCTTACATGAATAATCACAATTTCCTTGTACTCGCATTGTACCATAATGGTCACAATATAGCTTCCCAAGTATAAGGTTGTAGATGGAAGTCGTCACCTGAGACAAAATGCTGAATTTCAGATGGTATAAAAGAAAATATAAGTTAGGATATATAATATCTCTATTGAATGTTTTACCTTGCTCCATTGAAAAACTTCTCCATCGTCAAACTCGAGAGTTAGAACACCAACAGGATCAAGCTGGATAGAACGACCCCAAAACTTGCTTTTCAAGGTACTATCTCCCCAGAACCTCCATCCGGTACCCTCGCAATGGCACGCAACAACCATAGGATGATGACTGACCTGCATTACATGGTGCCACGTAAGATAGAAGAATATGTACTATATAAGTATATGTGCTCTCTACAACTCCTGTATGACCATCAAGTCACAAGACAATAAAGCGAAGCAGGAAAAAATATATTACAGTAATGATACAGTAGCAAACATGAAACATGAAGAAATTTGAACTTAAATCCACCAACTGCATGCAAGGTTTTCTCCAATCCTTCTCTAAAAAGAAAAGGTCAGAAGCAGTAGTGAATCAGCCAGAGGCAAATGTATACTTACAAACAATATTACTAAAATTGCAATAAATTTATAAAGCCTTAAATTATATTGAGAAAAGTCCTCGGAAATTAATATATCTGTACATAATGCTTAAGAATACGTGTAGTAAACACAAAAAGATCAGCTGCACTCTAAGTTGCATGGAAATGGGTACGGGTACTGATATGGGTACATGACACATCAAATCTGTAAAAGGTAGGATACAGAGACAGGACTATATATTTGTATGTATATGTATACATGTATATAATAAAATTAATAACTTACATGAAATCAATATTCATCAAATGTTATGTGATTAAAATTCCTATAAAATTTTTATATTTCAATTTATGTAGATTATAAATTGGTAAACAGCTCTTTTTTGAACTAGATACCCAAGGGCCCTTTAAAATCATAGTTGTTAACAATGGGCTGAAAAGAACTTGACCTATGTCCAACGATTTCCAAGTAGATGTGAAGTGTAGGATATACGTCCAATAAGTGTATGACGAGTGTTTTAAATTAAAACATGTGTTATATAATTGAGTGCACGCCCAATAAACATACGCATATATTCAAGAAGTGTTTAAGAAGTTTGGGTGTGGGTACGGGTACAGGTACAGCTTCAAATAGAAGTACTCAGGTAACATAGGCTGCATCATTGCACTGATTTTATCAGTAAGCAAGTTTGCTATTACCCAGAGTAACTTCTACTAAAATTTTATCCAGGTGTACCTGGCAAGTTCCCGCCAACTGAAGAAGCTGGATCTGGACAAACGAGACTACAGTGCATGCATTAACCTACATGTAGTTTCTGAAGTATTCCTTCCTAGTCCTATACTTTAATGGAAGCATGATATCTCCAGGTGAAGTTCTCACGCTCATCATTGAACATTACAAGAATTCCACCTGTGACTTAAAATATTAAATCAGATGAATCCAGGTTCATAGAGTACAAGTCCTACTTTAATGACATAGATTGAAAATCTTCCAAGCAGTATATTACGAAGTGTCAATTATGGAAAAAGAAAACAAAAGGCATGGAACACAATAGAAAGGTAACAATGACTAGGAACAGCTTGAATGATATAGCAAAGTATTATATCTACTTCCAAAATCAGTATTATTGATTAAAATATACAGCAATAGTTTACATAAAATTGGTGGTTAAAAAATAAGTGTCTATATCTGCAGACCTTTTCTGAGAAAAATTTGAGGCCTTTGTCTGGATAGTCAGCTTCATATGTTTCACCCAGAAGTGGATTGAATGGCTTGCAGTCTCTACCTTCAGTTGAAGCATATCCAGAAACAGCAAATGCAGCCACGTTAAGGATCCTCATAAGACCATTTCCCTTCATAATTTAATCAAAATTTAAGAGATTAAAGGATAATAAGAAGCTTATTATAACATATAAAATCGAAATGTATAAGATACCTAATCAAAGAAAGTGAAAATTTATATCATTGTGTAAGTACAAAATTAAAGGAAAATATACCATAAGATGTTTGTGTTGATCAAAGAGTTTATGGATCAATAAAGGGAAGTTGGTTAGCACGAATAACCAAACTGCACAGAAATATCGCTACCTGGTGTCTAAGCATCATGTAGATTTAAAAAGAAAAGTCCCCTCATGTAGATCACCTCTCACAGCATACACGTAAGGAGATCAATTTAAGCAAGCTCTTTTTAAACTAAAAATCTAGGAGTTCAAAATGTACGACAATAGGTCTCTCAGGAGATTTTATGACTAGCTCATTAGAATCTGACCTTAACGGGACACATCAATAAATGTACATAAACAATAACTGACATTATAGAAGGATCAAGACAGAAAATCAACTTGAAAACGAAAAGCACACTTAAATGAATGTTATTCTTAATTTTTGTTTGAGATATTAATGTAGTATGTTACTAGTAAGCATAAATGAGGTGACTCGAGTCATGCAGGTGAAGAAGTTCGCACCTCGACCAACTCATTTATTTAGAAGGATTGACTGGAGCCCGTTAAGGCTTATGTGAAC
Organism: Asparagus racemosus; assembly: GCA_037177215.1. Classification (NCBI taxonomy): domain Eukaryota; kingdom Viridiplantae; phylum Streptophyta; class Magnoliopsida; order Asparagales; family Asparagaceae; genus Asparagus; species Asparagus racemosus. The sequence goes on from JBAKGM010000139.1 coordinate 15,329,730, forward strand.
TCTCACTAATCTCTGGTTAGTTTCAAGTTAGCCTTCATTTCCATCTAGGAGAATATTTCAGTGCTCAATAAAGATGAATGATTAGAGTTTATAACCAACAAAGATCTAATAATCAAAGCATCATCCAGCGCTATGTCCATTCATGTAGCAATTACAAGATGAGAAGGTCAGGGTCCTTCGTCTTGACATATTCAATGAGATCAATAGATTATTAATCATTAAACTAAAAGCAAAACAGAAGACCTCATCAGCATTTTCACTCAATCAGATTATGGTCCCTTCATTATCACATCAATAGACATCATAGAAAAAAGGGAATGTAGACACCGTCTAGACAATCCATTTGTCCTCACTCTATATAACTTGAGCACTATTCATATCCATTGTTTCAAGATATGAGCAGTGGTCATTATCCAATGTATCAAGAGAAACAACAAACAAAACAAAGATATTGGTGACTGTAATGAAAAGTGGAAATACAAGGCTGGAAATAGTTAAATCTGAAGCAAACAAACTGTATAATTTCATATGGGAATCAAACAGTCAGCTGTAAGTTTCTACATTCATGTGGTTCTTCAATTCTTACAGGATGACAACAGTTAAACAAGAACAAGTAATTACAGCTGGAACTTAAAAGGTTAGCAATAAAATTCTTTAATGCTTCAGATAATAAAAGTTACGAATGAACTACATTGTCCGACAACAAATAATTATGCTGGGACTAAACACTTAGTATTACCCATTTAGTATTACACACAGAGTATTTCAGATAAATAACAGTTACTATGGAACCATATCGGCCAACACTACTCATAATTTATGATGTCAATAAATTAATTTAGCAAGTCTAAAGTTTGTCACCAAAATATTTGTAGCATGAGAAATCTGGGCACTTAGGAGAATTTGAAAGGGCAAACCTAGGTGATAAAATGATAATCATTTTTGTTTGCACAAGACCTACAACTATATGATATGGAGAGGATGTAATTTTGATGCAAGTGTGAAAGACTTTGTCTGATATGAGAGATCCTAGAAATCTTGAACTGGAAGCCACGTGACCTAACAGTAGTTTCCATAGTCTTGCTACACTACTTACAACATGAAACTAAATAAATAAAAATACCTGTTTACCACATTGATATGCACGGTCTAGAAGGTAAGAGTATTCCAGATCTTCAAAGCATTTCTGTAAGGATGAAAGCGGTTCATTGAAGTATACAGGGAGGCAAACTTTGGTAAGATCTTTCCCGATATTGTCTTTTATCATTGACCAAAGGCTCACTCCTTTCTCTTTTTCAACTGGATCAGGCAACTTTTTACGTCTCTTGATATATGGATAATTAGGCTTCATAGTCCTTACGGTCCCATCAGAACCATCAATTGAACAAATCGAAAGTTGCTCCTCATCATCAGAATCGATTTCTGATCTAAGCAAATCGGAAGAGCTGCTCTTGAAAGAACTAGAGGAGAGAAAATCCCGTGTATCAAAAAATGCATTATCCTCTTCTTCAGAATCTTCTTCTGCAGCATCTTGTCTGTCATTGTCATCCTCCAATTCACTTGCACTTCCTTCTGAAGAAAGATTGGTGCACGAATAAGACAAGGATCAAAGTATCTTCAAAGTGCTATGAAGAAAAAGGCATGAACAAAAATGTTCAACACACAAAAAGTCAACCAAAAATCCAAATGAAGCACTGGTGCATAAAATGGTATCAGATGGAAAGGAGAAAACAAGCGAAGTCTCAGGTTTTATGCCAATAAAACAAATGTGTAGCTTAATGTTGCGTTTAATCAGAAGAAATCATCTATGAGCTGAGTAAATTTGTTTCTGTGAATATCTTATAAGTCTTTTATAAAGATGCCAGAGATGCTTAAGAGATGCTTAAGAAACAACTCGTAACGTAAAAGTTAAAAGAGTTAGCAACTTCTCAATCAAGAGATAAAAAGAATATCAATTACAAGCTCCACTTTCTGATAGAAGAGGTATCAGATTTGGGGAATACCAGAATAAAGGGTAACCAAAAAATTAACTACCCACAAGTTCAAGATCAGGTAAGAAACTATCAGGCTTGTGAAAAATTTCTAACAGCAGGTCATACCACTAAATTTCTCATTTCTTGATGGAAAAGAAGATCCATGCTCTTTTGACTGCCTTTGGCTCTCATCTACAAGGGTATTCTCCAAATCGACCTTTTCTGTCTACATAGTGAAGAAAAGAATAGTATTTCAGTAGAACATTATAGAAAATTTTAATAACTAAGGCTGTGTCTAAGTATGCATCTACTGGTGTTTCATGTAGCATGCTGACATAACTGAATTAATGCATCAAGAGTAAACTTTATGGCCCAAATAAAAGAGAGAGTAAAATAACAAACATCTAAAATTTTCAACCCTACAGCCCATATAATAATAACTTTTAATATAATACAAGATGTTTCATCAGAGCTGTATGGTATCTATAAAAATCATGCCATTAAATCTAAATTTTTAACTAAGTTTTGACATTACAAAAATAACAGCCAAGTGTCTTAGTATTCAACGCTATGATAGTGTCATGTGCTGATCTGACGATCTGGAGATTCATCACTATGATATTGTCATATGTTAAGCGAAAATAGCGAGCAGTTGTTCAATGATGTGCTCTTGTCACATAAATACGTGTGAGAAAGAGGGGTTGCTTTTTCCTCTTTTCCCTCAACCAAATAGTTTGGAGGGAATAAGTATTCTTGGTAGGCCACTCATCCATGGTAATATTTTACATAAATTCTCTTAATGTTTCTCCAACTTCACAAATGACCCTTTGGACCTTCAAGCAAGTATGTCGGTCCATGAAACCCAACTAGCAGTCACTGCGATTTTCAACATGAACTGCATGGTAGCCACTATAATCATCCTAAGTACTCTAGTTTTCGCTAACGCAAGCCCGTTGGACCCATTTCATTAAGGAAACTTCCTTGAAAGCATATTCTCCTAGGAAGTTAGACAAGACAAAAAGTTGCCTCTCCTGTTCTTTATCTCTTCATGCACGCTCCTTCCTTCCCTCTCTTTCCTCTCTCCATAAACCACTCAAAGAATGTTTTAGGAACTCTTCATGCCTTTAGTGATTTCTTAGCAAACAAGTAACCTGATACTTGAACCATGATAAAAGAAAACAGAGCAGTAGAGTATGAGGTTTCTGTAACTCTTAGTACAAGTTGAAAATTTTACCTTGAACAAGTCATTCTTTCTTCTCCCTACTGCTTATTGATTTTCTTCAGTATCCTTTTTACCACTTAAGTTGATTTTTTTTCCTTGGAAAATAAATTATCCTTTTCTTTTTACTCTTACTTCTGACATTACATATAGTTATTTCTTTTCTCAAGTCATTTTACATGGACTTTACCATGCACCTTCACTTAAAAGATGCAAGCATGCCTCTAGCTCTACCTTCTCTTCATGCTACCAAACTGTTCTTTCCTGAAAACTTCCCTTAAAATTTACTGTATATTCATGGGCTGGCACGCAATTGATAGCATTAGATTGCGCCACCAATCTATGGACCACGCAATTATCAGGGAAGGAGAAATCCGGCAACCAACAAAACTCTAATTGTAAAATAAATAAACAGCAGTTACAACACCCGCTAATCCTCGCATGAATTCTTGCTTTCATCAATAACCAATCCTATCAGGAACATAGATTATATAGCACACGTTTGCTTAAAAGTACATGTTAAAGAGACACGGCATTCAAAAAAATTAACTATCATCACTTCTTACAAAGAGGAACGTTACTCATTGTGCAGAATGTCTGCCCAACTATTTCTAAAAGCAGGATCTCTCAGATGAAAACTTTCAGCCAGTTCAAATTAAATTGGACTTCTATTAGTCAAGGAAAATCACTATTTACATGAAATACTTGCATACAAGCAACAATGAACCGACAATTGAGCAACTGTAATACAGACCAACTAAGATTCAAGTCGATTTGTTTATACCTCTAACTGCCGTAGTGTATCAATAAGCCTTGCCTGCTTCTGCTTAAGCAATGTAAGCTGAGTCTGCAATGCTGCAAACTCATTCCTCATGATCTGTTCACTATCTTGAATCGCCGCCTCACTAAGCCCCTCCTCCATCAACCTCTGCCTCAATTTCTCTGTGGACACCGTGAAATTATCCACCGGAGCCATCAATTCACTGTTTGAAATCCTCGGAAACATCTCCTTCACGGCCTGCAAGGCCTCCATCCACTTGATCCGGTCCTCCCTCGTCTCCGCCCTAAGATGCAGCCTCTTCGTCCCCGTAAATATCGAAAACTTCTTATCATCCGACCTACTCTCCCTAATTGTCGAAACCTAGCATAAATTCACCCCAAAAAATAAGTTAAAAAATCATCAAAAATTCAAATTTCACTCAGTTCCTACCTTAAGATGGACTTCTCCAATGGCTTTCGGCCGCATCATCGAGTGACCATTACTCTGCCGAGACAATCTCCTCATCGATTCCTCACCAATAACCTTCGATCCTTTCTCCCTCTCTTGACTAACCTCGATCTTATCGGGTCCATGGATCTTATAATACGAAAGAACTCCATCCTGAAGCACAAACCACCGCGGTCTCCATCCTTTGCCATAATTCACCCACTTCTGCAAAATCCCCGAGATCCCGTTGCCTACGACGTCATTCAACCTAACCTCTCGATGATCGAGGAGGTGATTGGATGCGAATCTGAACCCGTTAGCGTTGGAGGAGGTGGCGATAGCGGGCTCAGAATCCGGCGAGGTTTTGGATCTGAGAGCGGTGGAAGGAGGAGGGAGAGGCATCGGAGGGAGAGCCGGCTCCGGCGGAGACAGCAGCGGCGGCGGCGGAGCGGTCGTCGGAGAAATTGGAACCGGCGACGAGCAGCAGAATGGATGCATAAAGATCCGATACGGATCCGATAAGCGAAGGGAATTTTGAAAGTGGGGACAATTGGGAATAGCTGAGGTTAAGATTAATGAAGGAGTAGAGAACAAGTAAAGGTCGACTTCGCTGGGGAGTTGATACTGGGTCTCTATTGTGCGTTGCTGCCGGTCGTCGCTGATTAATTTAATTTCGCTTCCTTTTTTTTTACTTTTCAGTGGGGGGTTTTTTTTTTGTTAGGAACCTTGGTAGTCTGACATGTGGGTCCCTTTTTTTTTGCTTTTTCTTCGTGCTACTGTGTTTTTTAGCGTTTCAGGGCCTGGAGATTTTAAGCATTTTCACAAGTATTCTGAGGTCGATTTAACTCCCTATACAGAAATAGCCACATCGGTAAAGCAAAGCAATGAATAAATAAATAAATTCTGGTTTATTTTATTTACCTGTAATTTTGCTTCAAATTAGAATAAACTTCACAGGATCTATATGAGGAATTTGTAAAATAGGAAATAAACTGTGTCCAAAATTTTTAGAAAAGGAGATAGAGTGTATGCTATTAAGACTATCAAAGAGCACAACTGGCCCTTCTCTTAGCTTCCAATATTTTATTAAAGTTAACATTTTTAATATTTAAATCACAGCATCTTAATTAAAGTCTTTGTCACTGCTCTACAAAGCTATGAAATTGGGGTAAAAGTTGAGGGTTATAATTTTATATTTCTAATAACAGATCTTATCTATCTTTCTAATCATGAGGGTTATAATTTTATATTCTAACTACAGATCCCATCTATCATTCTAACCAATAAGAAGAGCATGACGGTTTCCAACCTGTCATTCTCTCACCTGTGAAGGACACAAATCTTCTATTCGCATGTGAGCCGTTCTGATAAAATCAAAACTCATCTTACAAATCGAATTTTTAGCATAGCATTATCCATACCTCAACTCAAAACAACTATTCGTATTTCTATAATTTTTCAAAGAGACATCCCATTTTTCCCAAAAATATTTTATTGATGACAAGTCGGGGCTTATATCCACCAATATTAAATATAATAAAACGTACACCGTAATGTCTACCAAATTTAAAATTTTGAAGTCCGGAAAATTTTACCTTTTGACCCGGCATCTTAACATGCCTTCTAGATTGTGATTCCGACTTTAAACCAACACAATTAATAAGTCCGGTTGGATAACAACATAATTAATTACGGGTCAAGTCCGTGTTGGGTCCATGGACAACTAGAACCACAATTTTAATCTAACTATGTGATGTCGGGTTTAACCAAGTCCATTTGGATCCTACTGAGCCCAAATTGTTATGCTCTCACGCAACACTTGGGTCCAGCAAAATTTAAATTAAACTCACTTTGCTTGTTAGTAAAAATATATTTTTTTGAGGTCCAATTTGCAAAAAAGAAACTTTTAGGTGAGCTTAGTTATGGAGAAAGGAGATGCGGAGAACTCTGCCACGGCACGGAAAAGACCACGAGAGTGGGTGCGAAGCTTGACAAGAGAAAAAGATTAACATAGTGTAAAAAAGTTTTTAATAAATTAGTTAATTACAGGGTTGGTCCTTTTTCGAGGGCAGAGCAACAGAAAGCTCGTTGATGATGATGATGATGATTAGAGGTCACGTGGAACAACGCGGGATGTTAAAAAGGGGTGTGGGCCTCTTGTGTGTGGATTTGATTAACTGCTAGCTTGTTCATCTAATCATCCAACGGTTTGGGGGTCAAAAGTAAAATAGAATATGAGATTAATGGTATCACTGAAAGTTTATAAACGAAAGGTTTTTTTTCCCCTTCTTGATATCAGTTATCAAATAGTTATATGCTTTAGTAATTTTGTTAAATCTAACTTGGCCTGGGCTAACTATTCACTAGTTTTAATCTTATCGAAATTAACTCGAAAGTTAAATAGGGATTTTATTAAAAAATTTTAAAGTTGAAGGGGTTTTTCTGACAACTCCTAAATCTTAAGTAGAGTTCAACAGAACCCAAAAGCAATAACGCTACTTATTAGGAGGTTTAATTGTCTCTTAATTGTGTAAATATGAAATTAATGATTATTTTAATAAAGAATATTTCTTATCCTTAAATGCGGTGGTAATATCGTAATATACATGTAATTTTTATTGCATGTGTAATAATAAGCTTTGAAGATTAGTATGGAGGGACCTAATGAGAGTCAAAGAGGAATCATGTTGAACTTTTTGTCGTCATATAAGAATATTTTTTTTTCTCATTTGATATTTATTGATGTTATAGAATATATGCTTTCCTTGATGCTGTTTCTAGATCATTAATCATTAATTAATCATACTCTCTAATTGAGCTTAATTCGTATGGTACTTAGTACAAGAACTAAGAGGGTCCCAATTAAAATATATGGGAACTCATCGCACACCCATAGTAATCACGACGAATATAGATCAAGCATGGACTCATGGATATATACTCGGCTTATGGTGTATGAAAATTAATTGAAATTTAGAGATGGTATATTACACCATGAACTTATTTTTCGCTAGAAGGTTAGAGGTATACTTGAACTTGTAATTTCTTGTCATATGCTGTACGTATATCTTGATTTGTTGAATGTTTGTTCAATTATTCTTTTATTCTAAAGGCAAGTTAGACATATTAATGGTTGCCTGGGATCACTAAACTCTTTTCGGACTTGATTAATCAAAAAAGAACCAATTTTGGTCATGGTTAGTTAACCTCCAACTAAAAACACTCAATTAATTCTAGGAATTTTTGGTGTACTGATCAACTCTAAGAGTGTGTTTGGCAATCTTTCAAAACTGGGCCATGTTTGAACCTGACCTAGTTTTGAAAGAGTTTTTGTTTAGCAAACAATAATGATAGATCTGACCATGTTGTCATAGGTCAAAATGGTGGCGTTAAACCAGTTTTCTTTTTAACCAGAGGAGACTGGTCCAAAAGAAAACTGGTTTAGCACAAAACTGGGCCAGGACTGGTCTGGCCTAGTTTTGTGTAGTTTGCCAAACACACCCTAAAGTTGTGGTTACAAAAATTTATTCTAGTAGTTTTGACTTCCAAGATTATAGTAACCTCGCAAATTCTCTTCACTCTCAAATATAACAAAGATAATGTATGGGTTTAATTACATAGATAGATGATTGGATGCATCAATTTGAATTTATATATCTTGGTCAAAATTCAAATCCAAAAACACATCTTATTTCTTTTTTCCCCCCCTCCTTTTTTCTTTTCAAGCACACCAAAAACGTTGTGCACAAGCATTGGAGCCATTGCAAGAACCAGGTAACAGGGGACCATATAGTCGCCATTTCTATTATTCACATTATCATGAAGAAGAAGGGTAAGAAAAGGCTAAGGAGAGAGCTCTGATCAGTTCAGAAAAGTCTCGTACTTGTCGAGTCCAAGTCTGAGTAACAAGCCACGTGCAACATACGTACATTCACTCAAAGGGGGGGAAAAATTGCTACAGAGGAGAGTCTTAATAGAAAATCATATAGAGGTAGATACACAAACTATCGATATAGCACGAATATTGATGTACACGTCTCCACCGATTACCAATATATCAATACAATTGACTGCATCAATAGTTATAGCAATCATACTGATGGTCAATATAAATGTACTAATAATAGATAATAATGCGTGTATCTATATTCTAAGCCAAATGCATTCATCCTATGGTTGTCTATCAGATGTGGATTGCGTTGATACTACCTGTATTAATAGACAATCTTATGTACTGATAGCTACAATATTGTGCGCATTAATACATGCTTAGTCAAGTGTTTTCATCTTCAGATCGCCCATCAGTATAGAATGCGATGACCACGACTGTGTTGATAATAACAGTGCTAATAGATAGGCAAAATATACTAATAGCTGATACTTTAATACTGGTGCTATTCTGGATATTCTCATGATCATCCTCTATTATATGATTGTCTATGGAGGGCTCATCATATGAAAATTTCTGGTTGATTTCACATAACCCCTAAACTTTTGGGGGTGTTGCACATAACTCCCTGAATTTTATTTATCTCACATACCCCCTCCCCCCGAACTTTAGGGTGTCTCACAAAACCTCCCTAACTTTCATATTTTATCAATCGACCTTTCCCTACATGTGATTTGTAAATAACCACAATTTTCTTGAGAAAGAAAAAACCAAAATTTAGGGGGAAATGCATGATGTCTATAAATGACAAGTGAAAAAGTTTGGAATTTTTTCTCTCAAAGATATTTTTATTATTTGCAAATGACAGACAAGGAGGTTAAGTGAGATAAGGTGAAGTTTCGGGAGATTTTGTGAGACACCCCAAAGTTCAGGGGGTTTATGTGAAATAAATAAAGTTTAGAGAGGCCATGTGCAACAACCCCAAAGTTTGGGGGGTTACGTGAAACTAATCAATCAAATCCATTTGCCCTCGCGCTCGTTTTGCCAGCTAGACGGTCAAAGAGGGGCTGCACGTTGCCGAATTTGAATATGTCAAGCTCTTTTTTGCACCATCTCCTAATCTTATGCTAACTGGATATTGTATTTTTGTTGGTGATAAAATTTTCTAGATGTTGATTTTGATTTTATTTTGTTGAACAAGGAACATGCATGGATGTCAGAGTCCATGGGAATCATTGGGTCACAGTGATGATGTAGAGGTGACATGATTAAAGTTTTTGAGTCATGGTCGGTATGGAAATTATTTAGAATCCGATTCTTGCATATTATTCCGTTTACAATTAGTTAAGGGGGTTTTCATGGGAAGGACCATATAAATAGGTGAAATTAATAGAAACTGTTTTTACTATTTTTCTTTTTGAAGAAAACCATGTTTTATATGTATTTTCCTATCAATCAACCACTTTTTATCAACAACTTCTTAACAAATAACTCAACTATTTAAACTGTCATTGAGCTCCTTCACATGTGTATTTCAATTAGTCTCAGATTTAACTAGGGTTAAACCATTGTCCCCCCACCCCCACCCCTCACCCTGCCCCACCTAAAATAAATAAATTAAATTAGGATGTCCCACCCCCCAATTAAAATAAATAAATTAAATTAGGATCTCCCCCCACGCCGCCCCCCCTCCCCCCCAAACACACACACTCTCTCTTTCTCTCTCTCTAAATCCCTAACCTCATGACCGTTAACCAACGCCTCTCTCTTCACTCTAAATCCCTAACCTCATGGCCATTAATCAATCTTTCATTCCTCTTTTTCCCTTGCTTTTGGCCTCATGATCTAATCTTTGTGGTCCTCTTCAAAGATGTTTAATTTTGGGAAAATTGCTTGGAGGAACCAAATTTGATTGGGCCAAGCATCCCCACCCCCAACTAAAGTCAACCACATCAAAGCACATTGACCCAAGTTTTCATGCTTTTACACCTCAAACCCAATAGTGTTCTGGCACTTTATAGTGTATTTTTTAGCATTACTCATTTTGCCGTTTGTTCTCATTTCCGATTGGGGGTAACGGCGCTCAATATGGGTTTTGTCTTATTCCCTAGCAAAGCAACCCATCATGAAGCTGGGGAGGTTTTATGGAGGGAAAAGAGAGAATTGGAGGGAAAAATCTACTAAGTTTCCTCTAAAATGTTGCATCTCATATCAATGTAATATATATTCTTCTCACTTTAGATCTACTCCTAAAATCCTCAACAACCTTCAACAATTATTTATATTCTGAACTTTTTCCTCTTAACTTCTTCAACAACTAAAATGGAATATTCTTTAATGTGTGTGATTTCATTTAACAGTAACGCAGCCCTTATTAAAGTCAATTCGGCAACATGTTTAGCTGAATTGAAGATGAAAGCTGCAGAGAATTTTAAAATACAGTACGAAAGTTTGTTGATAAGTTTCTTTATCGAGAAGTTTCCCAATGTCTCGTTTGAGCTTTCAAAAGATGAAGATATTCTCAACATGATAGATTATCACCGTTTAATGGGGTTAAATACGTTAATCATGACCGTTACTAAAAGAGATGAAGGACCCACCCATGCCATAGGGATAGAAATAGAGCTTAAGTAAGTATTCACAAGTATATTTTCAGGTTCTGGATACACGTGACATATTATGTTATATATGTGACCTGAAGATATACCACGTGACATTTTGATCTTATTTGTGACTTATGGACTTTATTGGTGACATTTGAGTCTTATATGTGACTTTACTGGTAAGTATTACACGTGACTTATTTGTGACCTTTACATTCAACTTG
>JBAKGM010000139.1:15340944-15354469 GCA_037177215.1 Asparagus racemosus
CGGCAGGCTTCCACGAAGACGATGAAGACGAAGACAAAGTCGACGAAGGCCTCGGTATCAGCGCTCAGAAAGATGAATACGAAGACGAATTGGTCGGCGGTGGTTGCTGGAAGAGGGTTTGAGAAGAGGATTTCGAATTTCCTGGTAGAAGGTCTCGGTAACAGCGCTAAGAAAGAAAGGGTATATTGGGGATACTTTTTTAGATAGTGTGTATTTAATGTTGTATGGGGGCTGGTTGTATTTTTTTCTTGTATCAGGGCTTTTTGATTATGGTCTTTGGGCTTGGGGTGAGGATGCATGGGCCAATATAAATTGCTGTCTCCAAGCAATTTTCCCTTAAGTTTTAATGGGTTTCAAAGATTTTTTTCCTTCTATCTCTAATTTACTCAAGTTGTCAGTGGGTTTCACAGACTTGAGGTTTAGAGTGCGGAAGAGGGAACCTTTAATTTATGGTTTAAAGTGAGGAAGAGGGAACCTCTAATTTAGGGTTTCATTAGATTAGGAAAAGAAAAAATAGAGGAGGGAAAGAGAAAACAGTAAAAAGAACTAAATTAATAAAGGTTTTAGCTCTGTTTCATGTTGTGAGTTGCTGGGAAAACACGTGTGGAGCACATGTATTAAATAAGGGCAATATTGGTAGTTGAGTCATTTATTGGAGAGCTATTGACCAAAAGTGGTTGATTGATAGGGAAACACACATGTAAAAGGTGGTTTTCATCAAACAAAAAACAAAAAACAAAACAAAAGAAAAAGAAAAAAGAAGTGGTTTCCATCAATTTCACCTATTTATAAGGTAGTTCCCAAAAAAACCTATTACTTAATTGTTTTTATCTAATTAACGAGATAGTAGTAAATAAATAAATTTAATTTGTGCAATAGATTATGAAATTTTAGGATAAAATCTTTGTTGTTATTGCCTAATTTGTCTTTTATAACAAGGGAAAACTAGTGAAAGTGTAGATATATGATAGATATTGTAATTGAAATGGATCATAAAATGTTTTGAATATGAATAAACAACTATAGTTTAGGAGGTGATCTTGCTAATGTTGAACAAAAAGTGAAAAATCTCCATTCTATACTCAAACATGACATGTTCTAGATATTATATTTTCAAGTCAATAAGAGCTTAAACACTTTATTTTCCTTTTCCTTTCCTCCTTTTTGTCCTCTTTTTGTTTCCGTCCTATTTCAGGATTTTCCCCCAAGTTTATTTCCACTCTTTATATTTTGTGTGATGACTTTGATCTCTTATGTAAAGACTGGTCATGAGCATGTCTAATTTTTAGGAATACAGATCCTTTTCAATTAGATGGTAATTGGAGAGTGTTCGATTACCCAAACCATTACTTTCTATTCCCATTTCAATGGATGAGATAATATCGCGTAGGATTACCACCATTACCTTAAAGACCACTATTGTCATAAAAAACACTATTGTGAACACTATTGTGAAAACCACTATGACAATATTGAAAATTGTACATGGCATAATCTCGGCCCTTAAAATTAGGATGAATTGTAGAGATTTGAATAATTGGCTATTCTTCAATTACCACGTAATTGGAAAGGATCTAAATCCTATTTTTAGTGTTATGCATTAGTGATTGATTAAACTATTTTCTTATAACATCCTCAGCTTATATTATTTTATCATTCTTATTAAGTTATTATATGTTTTTCCTGTGGAAGCTGCATAGAAACTACTTGAAGTCTGGTGTAGTCTAAGTAAGCTCATATTAGCTTAATTTAACAGGTGATAATGAAGAAATGAAAAATATACACTTATCATGAATATTGAGGTCAAAAGAGGCCGTCATTGTGATAACAATGACAAAAGGCAAATGTTACTTGTTGGTGGGTGATTGATGCCTATATATTTGGATTTCTTAAACTCGTGAGTGGAACTTCTATCAAGCTCCATTTGTACTTATTATAAGACTTCTATTCCCTTACAATTCTTTTATCGCTCGGGTGGTTGGCAATTTTTTATTTTTATTTATTATTTATTATTATTTGCCTAGTTTCCGTCGACCAAAAACATTAAACAAGGGGAATATTTTTCAGATAAATGGGAATATGCTTAAACAAGGGGATATGCTTTGTATTTACTTTCTTGTATGTATCCTCGTCTCTCAAACATCTGACTTTATCCATCGTGATATCATGTAAATTATAGTGTTATTAATGTAGGAATTTGATTAGTATATAAGAACAAACAGGGGTATGCAAAAATGTGTACCCAAGAAAAAAAAAAATATATATACACACACACACACACACACACACACACACACACACACACACATACTAGTACAGTGTACGTGCTTTGCACGAAACAATACATGTTTTGTTTTACGTTTTTCAAATTTTTTTGTTAACTTGTATAGCAATATAAATTCTGAACAATTATAATATTCTTTAAATAAATAAATTGTATGGGATAAAGAACTGTATGATTAATTATTATAGTTTAGATAACTGTTATAATTTATTCATAATTTATTAAAATGATTATAATATAGTAAATAATGTCTTCTCTTTTAAATATAATAAAATTATACATAGCATAATTATAATACTATTAGTACATTTTAATTTCATAATTAGTTTATTACACTTTTAGCAAATAATTTACTAATTGTATAATTATTAAATTATAGTGTAATTTATTAATTTAAAAAATACTATTAAAATTATTATACTATTAATACTATTACAATTACAATAAATACAAAATTATTTTTCATACTATTATCATACTTTTAACAGGCTAATAAGATGAAAGATAATAGGTAGTCCTCCATAAGAGGTGAAAACTAAAGGCATAAGGCATAAGCGTAATGAATTTTTATTATTTTAATTTTTCTAAAATTTTAAATATTATATGAAGGTAAATTAGGGATACATTTCAAATTTCTATTAAATAACATAATTAAATAATAAAATAATAATGTGACCAAAGGTTTTGAAAAAGTGAGAAAATGCATAATTAATAAGATATTATATATAATTAGTGAATGATTAATTACAACAAGTGACATATTTGAGTATTATTAAACTTAGAAGGGCAACAATGGAAATCAAAAGTTTTGACAAGGCAATCCTCTTTTATATGTAGTATAGATACATGACAGAAGGCATGTAACTTTGAGAAGAAGGAATTTGGATCCTCTCATCCTCCGCGTAATGTCATTTTCCTAAGATTAAAATTCACAAAACTATCTTTTAGAAATTTAGCATAAAACTATCGTAAATGTTTTTTTACTCAGATGAAAATATTAGAAGCTTTTATATCTATAGAAAAAATATTATATACTATCAGAAAGTTATCTATTAAGGATGATAGACCTACTCACAAGAAGAAAATGGAGAATATTCAGGTGTAGTTTTTGATAGCTCAAGGTAGTTTTGTCAATTGTATATATAGCATAATATTAAAGTATTTGGTAAACTCTCAACTTTCTCCCTAAAGTTTTAGCTTGCCTATTTCCCATCTAAACTATGTGTATGTGCCCAATGCGGTCATTTTTTTAGCCCACAATTAAATATTAAATAGATTGATGACGTAAAAGTATTATTTTTGGTGCATTTCTTGTATTAGTGCAATTAAAAAAATAATTTTTCGATTACAAGAAAAGGTAAAGGGTAATTTTTTTAGAAAAGTACTTGGAATTCTTTTTTGGACTGGGAGAAAAGGAGAGAAACTGATAAAAACTCATGAAGAAATGCACAAAAGAACACCAGTCATGCCTTTTGATCTGTTAAATATTTCACATGGGCTCACAAAATAATCGCATTGAGCACAACACATCGTTTAAAGAGGGAAATAAATAAATTGACCCTTTAAGAAAGAAGTTGAGAGTTCACTAATATTTTAAGGATGAATGATTATTTTATTTATAATATACCTCCACATATTTTGTGCACTCTGTTAAAAACCTGCAAGAAATAAACCGGACGCAACTACTAGTTTAAGACATGTTGAGTGATATGGGGGCCAACTTGGAAATGTGCCAACCAAGTATACATCGAGACAACTAGAAATCTTAAGATAATAATGGACAACTCAGTTTGCAATGGGTTATGTCATTTTGCCATGTATGACTAGAATTAGTCGTGTGATCCGTGATCTTAAAATAAATATATGTGATCCTAAAATTAAAATTTGAAGTTAAATATTTTCGTGAATGTTCAGTCGTCCACAAACTTGTCCAACTGGGCATTATGTATGAACTAGTTGCTTAACTCTAAAATTGAGATATAATGAAGTTTGGTTGTTTGTTTTTTCACGAGATAAGGTATTTAACCTTTTCCCTTTTAATTTATGCTCCAAATTTTCGACTTAAAAACTACAAATATAAGTGATTTGCAAATATAGAACACTCTCATCGATGAGATAAACTCCAATTAGGCAAACAAGATCAAGCTGATATGGTTCAGAGAGCATTCACTAAAAAGTATGCTTGATACGTAGAAGTCACGGGTTTCCTTCACCAATTACCATAAAAATTAAGAACTTCACAGGCTCTGTGCATCATTTCAGGGATAATTTACCAAATAAGAAAAGATAACTTCAAACAAGATTGAAGCCATAGCATTAATCTTCATACCAACAAACAAATCTTTCTCAATATCATTCTAATGAAGAGTAAAACACAAGCCTTTACTTAAATAAAGGGTTAGCCCTAAATTAGGACGGAATAAATACTTGAGAAGTGAAAAACATACATGAGGGTGACTTGCAATGTTTCCCATTTGTCATCTCAATTTCCTAGGCCTTTTTACAATACCACACTTTCATAAAGTAAACACAAGTTTGATGGGCTATCACAACTAAAGCTTAGATTGCATTAAAAGAAAAGTTACAGGTCAAAAATACAACCCCCCACCATTTCTACAACAAACACCGAATTTGAGGATAACCCGTTTCAATGAAATAAAATATACATCTAATTGAACACAGCTGATTACTCACTAACCATAAACTCCTAATCCTTGCGAGTTCTCTCAAGACTGTCAACAACTTCATGGAGTTGAGAACATAATCTTGAAACCTCAGGATCATTCCAATATAAACCGATCTTCTGCAAAAGAAAACTATACTGCTGGTTATCTGGTAGTATTGACAACTCTCTAGGAACTGGAGGTACAAGAAAAGGGTGCTGAAGAAGCTGAGGAATTCTCCATCTCTCATTTCGGTCCCATGCAAGGCATCTTTTCATAAGATCGACAAGCAGTGGATTGGAGACTGGTTCATAAGTGATTTTATGGTTTTTATCGGTGATGACTTTGAACTTGGCCCAGAAAGTTTTGTACTCGGCAAAGGGAGTCTTTCCATAGACCATTTGGTACAGGATGCAACCGAGAGACCAGATGTCTGAAGGGCGTCCACATTTTATGGTGTTTCCACTTGAGTCTTGTTCATTCCACATGAATGCTTCAGGTGACATGTAGTTTAGGGTTCCAACCTGCATTAGCCAGTATCAGAATTTGCTATATGCCCTAAAAATTCAAGCCTTCTATAGCTATCTTCATCCATTGAATTTCGTCATTTAAAGGCATATTTCTAAGCCTAAATTTTGTGGTTATAGGCCCTAGAGATCTGATGCCTGAAACTAAAATTAGGCTAATGGGAAAAAAGGATTTATTAATTTGTTATTGCCGCAAGGGTCTCCAATGTAAATTATCTCAGAAAAACGGGTGCTATGTGCCGTAAAAACATTTAGCCTTCAATACATATTCATCTAATGATTTGATGCCTGAAACAAAAATTCAGCTAAAGGATTAAATGAAAAATGTGGAGGAAAGGGCTAGCCAGCGCTCATCTGCAGCTTCGGACAATACATAGATGAGTTGCCTACACATCATTAATCTAGCTTCCGGTAGTTGCGCAAAATAGGTAAACTTTAAAGAGATCATTGCGTATAATCATACGGGAAGGAGAAAATAATAATGGCCATGATAAGAACCTGAGCATCACGTTGTATGTTGGTTGTATCGCTCAGTATAGCTTTTGCAATGCCAAAATCAATAAGCTTCAAGGATCCTCTGACGAGCAGGAAATTCGCAGGCTTCAAATCTGAGTGAACAATACGCTCCTCATGTATGGTATTAACAGCTTCAAGCATTTGCTGCAGAGGGAGATGTCAATTCTTCTAAAAGGGGAAAAAGAAAACACATAAATGACGTGTACATCTGTCTATGCAAAAGAAAAGACAAACGATGGTCATCTACGGAAAACTGTTCATATATCCACCACTTGGCAGTCACAAAATGAAACATACAGTTAACAGTAGCTGAGATATAATTAAGAGACTGATATTGGTAAGATGATCATTTGGTTCCGGCCCTTGGGAATGCGAGGTTTAACTGAATGAACTGTTGGATAATGGAATATAGGTAGAAGAAATACAATGATGCAAAATGATAAGAGGAGAGTTTATTATTTGCTAGCAAGCAGCTCCACTTCCAATCAAATGGTCTACTTTTCGTTTTATTCTTTTTTCCTTTTTTCCCCTTCTTTTCGGGCTCTTTTCTGTTTGTGGGTAGGTTGGAGAACATCTGGAGATATTTTCTTTAACAAACATTTAAAAGTTTTCTTAAAGTCCCTGCCACTACACCAAAACTCCGAAGTTGTGGTGAGGTTTGGGGGTTGTAATTTTATATCCCAACATGCCTCTGTAGGTTGAGTTTTACTAACATTCAATAAGTTCGATCTGGATGGTAAGAATGCGAAGCTCATGAACAATGAGACAGTTCTGCATAGATTAACATATATCACCAATCCATCATTGGCATAATTGGCCAGCATCCACACAGGTCACTAATGTAAGTAAAAGGACATGAATTATTTTCAACTGTTTTCTTTTTCCTCGTCACTAAGTAACTTGGATGCGACCAAACAAAGCCTAGAGTAGGTTCAACTCAGTGATGGTTCTGTGTCGATGATATAACAGAGACTGACAGTCTTTCACTATATCGAGAACAAAGGTACCAATTATTTGATACACAACTGAATATTTTATGAATCTTGTTCTGCACTGCTTGAAAAATAACTAGAGCATATTGCATCTCGAGGTCTTTTGTTAACTATTTGTACTACTTTTGTTACACACTATTGAGGTCTTCAATAACTTCTTTTTCAATTGCAATGCTAGTCTAACTGTAAAATGACCTCATAAAAGGAAAGAAAAAGAAAAAAGAAACAGCGGTATAGTGATGATGAAATGACCTGCCAATAGAATCGGAGCCAATTATCATCTATTTCTAAACTTGAGCTTTCCACCTCCTTCCACTTTTGTGAAAGCATGTGAGCCAAGTCAATCTCTCCATACTCCAGAACCATGTAAATGTATTGATCATCTTTGATCCTTCCATCCTTTATAGTCATGGAGCCATTAATGACTTCTTGAAGCAACGTTTTATCTGTCACCTGAGATGAAATGGCCTTTGCATATGAGATCTTACGAGACAAAAAAAGAAATATCCGGAGTAACATCATTGTTCTAATAACACGACAGAGAAAAAATGAGATGTGTCACAGTTTCCTAAACGTAATTGTACCATGCATATGCTTATTTTATACCCTAAGCACAAAACCTCTCACCAGGATTTGGAAATATAATTTCATGTACACGTCCTTGTGTGTGTATATGTGTGAGGTCTGCACATATGCATTCTTATTCATACCCAAAATTTTAATCATTTGCTACCTAATATTAGTTATTTTCATTATCTTATAAAAAATGTGGCAAATGTTGGGGATAAATCGAGAATTTTCTAAGATCATGAATGAGTGAGAACAAACAAGAATTATACAAGTACATAAGAACCTTTGGCCATATAGATAACATGATCGAAGTATTCTTCCCTTAGGGGACAAAAGAAAGAAGAATTTACATATAGAAGATTTCCAAGAAGAGTCAATATAAATAACAGTGTATGTAAGTGCTCAGCATTGAAAACTGACTGGCAAAAATGATCCGTGTAACAGACAACTAAAGAATACAATATTATTTTCTCTCCAAAATAAGAAGGTATACTTTAATGCCTGGTATTCTACCAAGCTACGTTACAAGAGGATGTAAAATCCACATAGAACATAAAGTGAACCACCCCATAGACATTAAAGCAGTTAATATTTGTAGTTTTATGTAATCCATAAGCAAAAAAACTATTATTTCATACAAATTTGCTCATACAGACTTATATACTAAAAAGATACAGCACAGCAAAGAGCGAAAGCATACAAACTCATAACCACCCCCCTTTTGTTTTATGTCAGCCACAAGCGAAAATTAGTAGCATGTGTAATGCGATTGAGGCCTAGCTTAATAGGGAATAAGTTGGGTTATTAGAGGTCCCAGGTTCATGGCTAGTCTGCAACCTTTGTTCTAATAAATAAATTTACAAACATAATTGGTTTGGTTCAGGCTAAACAGGATTACTTTTCCCATGTGGTCTAAAGTATCACTTCATGTGAAAATAGCTAATAGAATGAGCTGTCTAGTGAGGCACTCATAGCAAAATAAGGCCTTTATAACATAACCCGTTATCCATTTGAGCTCCAATTGAATATCAAAAACTTACTCGTCCTCAATAAAATCCAATCTGGGACAAACTAACCGCAGCTCTTACTCTTTGCTTGCCATTGAATTGGGTTGCTCTTGTGGATTTGACATACAAATGGAGAAATTGCTGAATCTAATCATAGAGGTCAGGAAAGATAATTATGTGGCAATCTTGTTGACATCTAAAGAGGTAATGCACAAAAAAAAGATTAAATTCCATACTGTAGAAGTGCTATGGTGAAAAAATAGATGTCATTTCAATTACATAACACCTAATAATTGCATTTAGATACTACCTTAAGTTAAATTAAAGTGAAACAATTACGTTAAGAGGAAGAAGATAAAGCTCTAGGTACGTTAAGTTCAATTTGTACCATATAACTTTGCAATTTTTTCTTATCAATCAAATGTGGTTTTATAATACAGTCCTGGCTCCACCACTGCATGGTGATGCCTACAAAGTGCATGTCCAATAAAATCCAAGAACCATGTACCTTGGTAGCCTAATCTACAATTCAAGAACCATCTACATCATCTTTTATTCGAGTGGCACCGGTGGGCCTGCATATTCAAAAGTTTGTGCTAAAGCTCCTACAGCAAGCTGAATTTGTATTTTAGTGCTTTGCATGTGAAATATCATATGCTGAGAGGCAAACTACAAAATCTCAGAAATAAGTTATGATTTTCATGCAGCATTATCAATTCACAAGCTTTAATACTAAGAGAAGGTTCTTCTCACTTACAAAATGTATCTTCAGAATTTTGTAATAATTTTAGTGTGCCGGAATCTAATATCCGTTTATATCAAACAAATGCCATATTGCTATGGTAAATTCGATGTATCAGACACACCAAAGTTCTCAATATAAGAAGGAAACACATGCTTTAACTGAATCTTTTTGATTAACATGTATGATGCATAATGCGCATGTATCTATCTAATAGAAGACATCGAATGTTTAGTTTAAAGAGTTTTACCTCATAGTCAATTAGTTGTATGATATTGCCTTTTCCCTTTAGCTTGTTCAAATACTCAATCTCCTGACAAAACCCGTAAGCTGTTGGATAGTCGCGTCCTTTAAGTTTAATCTTTTTAAGTGCATATATTGTACAATCTGATGTTATTACTTTATGAACTTCACTACTTCCTCCACTGCCTATTTTTCCAAGCTTCTGGTAAAGCTTGCCATTGACTTTAAAAAATACATCAGGATCATATTTCTTCTTACGGGGAGCCTTTTCAACTTTGCCTGACTGAGAAGGCTCCACATCCACATTGGCAGATGGATTATTTGCAGAAAGAACATGAGATTTCAAATGACTGGCATTGCTAGAAACCGTGTTCTCCCTGATACCTTCACACATTTGAAGAGACTGTTGCTGATGCGGTTGTCCATCAGCTTCCTTTACCGCAGTCTCTCGGCCTACTGGGAGACTATGAGCTGGAACATCCAACATATTCTCTACAGCAGAGGACATTTGAGTCGAAAATCCAGAGTGTCCGGCCAAAGCAACATTGGTGCATTGATATGGTGGTCCTGAGTGGACTGACATTGTTGTAGCACATGCAGAACCCACAACTGTAGACCGAACAAATTGATCCATGCTTTGCTGGTTCCTCAACTCATCCCTCTTCTGCGTCATGTGAGCCTCACCTGTGCCATATATTCGTATTTTTGCTAGATCATGGTGGTTTGAATCCTGATCGTTAACAGGTACCTGGTTGCCAAATTGATCTTGCCCTTCTGTCAATGCAAGAGAATGCAAATAAGATGAGATGTCGTCCATTCTAGTGTCAAAGGTCATTCTTGCATCAAGACCTGCATACCACAGAACCTAAGAGAGACAGAGAGAGAACCATACAACAACCAAACATATACAGTTTCATTCAACTACTAGCCTGTGATTGGTTCCAGTCAATGTGAAGGAAAGTTCTGAAGGAATTATGGTCTTTCAGTTAACTACTGATGACAAATGTGCATATGTAGATCAGTAACTTTGAACTATAATAGTACATCATTTCATATGCACAAATGTTGCTAAAGCCAATGCAACTTATGGAAACAAATTGCATTTGTTCTTACTTTTTCCCCCTCATCATCAGTTCTAGCAAACCAAGGTTACACAAATAATGACTACAAGATATAGTACTGTGATCTGACTAGGCTTCTACAGTTTGTTTTGCTCGTGGAAAGGGCTTGAAGAATGAGTTATTTCCCAAGAGCAGCGGTTCTCTGATCAGTTAATAAAACCTGCCTAAATGAGAGAAATGAATTGTATTTCTCTCTCCTGTTTTTATCTTGCACTTGATTTCTTCAGTTTCTACGGACCTAAACAGCTTTTAAGGGCAAGTGATTCGGGGCATGAATTTATCCACCAACAAGACTTTTAGAGTTTATTTTTTTAATTATAGAAGAGGCAATGAAATTAGCTTTTTTCTAGAAAAAATTTGATTACCTAGTTGTTTAGTTCATTATTTCATAGCACAATACGAGAATATGAAAATACATAACTGTGGGATGGATACTCATACTACAGTTTTTTTGTGGAATTAAATACTATAAAAGTGTAACATGTTGTTTTTAAGCCTCTACTTTTCAGGTTTTGGTCATGGAAAAGTGTTAAATTTCCTTACACTTTAAAGTTAAGCCGCCTTATGAATTTCATAAACTGAAAATTTTCTACTTACTTTGAAAAGTTAGGCTGGAATTATCAGCTGAAGAAAACTGATTCTTCTTGAGATCATCATGAGATGAGGATATAGCTAGAGATTCCTTTTTCCCTTCAACATGCATTCCAGCCTCCACCTGTTGCATTCCAAATGAGCGCATATTGTTGTCCTGAACATTAATAACAGTTCCAGTAATTGAAGGAGGAGTAAGGGAGGAATCCTCCTGAGGATTTGTCCTGATTTCCACCACACTGTCCTTCCTTTGATCAAATCCGACATTCACCAACCTCCCTGCTCCTCTATTAGCTATTTTTTGGGGTAACTTCTTGTCATTGTTGACAGCAACTGAAGTGGTGGAGATGCTACCCTTTGATGCTTCTCCCTGATTAACCAACACTCGACTTGCTCGTGAAAAGTTCTGCATCGTACCTAAGATCACATTGAAGAAAGAAAGGGCGAAAATAGTAAGCAACAAGATCATATCCCTTAAAGCATCAAACTTGATCTTACTGCAAACTATAATTGATAAAACAATATGAAATAAGAAAGCACCGGAAGGTTTTCTTCCTGGTTCAAGAAAAAGATCGATCCTTTTCTTTCTTCTTCCTCCCTGCTTTCTTTCTCATCCACACTATTGACCAACTAAACACAAAATATGACATTTCTAAGATATCCTATAACAAGCTAAAGATTCTAAGAAACGAACTTGATAGCTAAACTTCTATTCTAGGTTACAAATAGAACCAGTAAATTAAAATACCCCGATCACAACTCAAAATCAGTGAAATAGTAATTTTTGAGGAAAAGATTACGCTTCAGTTCTCCTTCACTTGAATCTAGTAGTCAGAATACCCAAAAGACACCCAATCACAGCCCCAACTGTTCAGAATCCAAAATTCTACAAAATTCAATAAACTAAACAAGATTTGCAGTCGTCGTCTAGGTCAACCAAATCAAAGAGATAAACTCAAAACGTAATAATTCAAAGCCCTACATTTCGACCTAAACCCAAATGAACTCCAAACCCTAGATATCAAGTAAAATCAAGAAACAAAAAATCTAGGGAACCTAGAAAGTTACCGAGAGGCCTATGGCGCTTGAAGACGGCATTAACGTGGCTAAGGAAATCCGGCGGCGAGACTGAGAGGGAGGAAGAGGAGGAGGTGGTGCTGTTGGATGTGAGGTTGAGATTGGACTCTCCTCCAATCGGACGGCCAAGGTTGCTCGCCGGAAGATCAGCCTTCCTCTCCATTAACGGCGGCGGATGATCTCAACGGCATCTCGCCGGCGGCGATCTATTAAGAGAGCAGAGATTCCATAAGAGGAAAGGATTATGGCTTTTTTTGCTTGATTAAGTGGGTGGATGAATGGATCTAGGGTTTCGTGGTGATGGACGAGGAAACAGAGGGCGAATTTTCAAATGCTCTCATATTGCCGCTCTCACTTCTTCCTCTTGTTGTTTTACTCGATAACACTCAACTCGGATAAAAATCATAAATGAGATTTTGGCGTCAATTATTCACTCGATTTTTTACCCCATTTTACAAAAGAGTTTTTTCGATATTAGTCACTCAAATCTTAAGCTATTCCCAAATTAGTCCCTCAAATCATTAAAATTGCTATCATGTCTCTCAATTATTAAGTTATTTTCAAATTAGCCACTCCGGTCACGAGGTGAAATAGCACTTTGATGGATTAATCTATAACGCCTCGTTTGGTACGTATGAATAGAGTCAAATGAGAATGGAATGAATGCAGAAATAGAATGGAAGTGATATGAGAATGGAATGCTTATTCACATTCTCATGTTTGGGTGTGATTAAGGAATTAAGTGGGAATATCTTTAAAAAGGGTATATCCGAAGTTTATTTTGTTATTTTCATTCTCACTTAAGTGAAAATTGTTAACCCATTGGGAATATTAATTCCCACATTAAGTGAGAATTGATGAGAAACGGGAATGACATTTCTAGCATCCACAAACACATCATGTTTGGTAAGTATGAATGAGAAGTAGGAATTGCATTCCATTCCCATTCATTCCCGTGTACCAAACGAGACGTAACAACTTATGAGAATTGAGAAACGTGATATTTTATAGCAATAGTGTAACACCCGTGAATTTTCGGTACGTTTTCCCTATTAAGATACTAGATGATATTTTATCCACGTTTTCCCTATTAAGATACTAGATGATATTTTATCCATTCTGTAATACCCGTAAATTTTAATACAAAATTGAGTAAATATTCTGGTATTTAAAATATTAAATATTTCATTTC
>JBAKGM010000139.1:15407010-15427758 GCA_037177215.1 Asparagus racemosus
GGGGGGGGGGGGAGGGGGGGAGGTTTGTGTGCAAGGAAACTACAAAATTCAAAACGACAGCATGTTTATTTATCAAAATAACAGGTAAGTAAAACCAATTTCAAAACCTAAGAACTCGCATCAGTTGAATGTATCCCAGCGGACTGAAGATGCATAAGATCAGCTTCTAGACTTATTTAGCATGAGTTGACTGTATCCTACAGGACTGAAGAAGCATAAGATCAGCTTCTAAACTTATTCACTACTCATTACCACAGCTACTAGACTTATTTAATACACAATTACTGTATCTGGCTACTAGCTTCTGACTACAAATCGTATGAATATCCCAATTAAATGTTAAATACATGCAATAGGTACGTATATAATTTAGTTATTGAAAACATCGAATTTACATATCAAATATATTTTGCTCACTCATACTGAATTCCTAGTTCTTTCACATTTTACTTTTTCACAGTCGAGAATACATCTGTGCACTTCAGTTATACTGAATACAGCAAGGAAAAAATTTGTGTTAATCAAGCAGGAGCTCAACCTATATGATTGTGAATTCACACATTGACATACCCAATTACACATTGACACACCCAATTAAGGATAAACTAGTTTCTTAGTCTCTTACCTGGCAATCCTATCCTTAATGCGAATTTATTACACATACCCAAGGCTCTTCCTAATTTGCACAGTTCTTCTCTCCCTTTATAGTAGAGCCACTTAATTCAAGCATAAAGCAGCCTTAAAATCTCATCTTCTAATCTCGAATATGAACCACACCACACATACCAAAGATATTTTGATATTTGAATTTTGATTTCCCACTTTACTGCAGAGTAAAACTCTTTAGTTACACTTTTCCCAGCTAACTTTTGGCACCCTTATCTAAAATAAAGAGCATATTTGCAAAAAATTCCCCCCCCCCAAATGTCTCTTTATCAATTCAATCAACATCACCTTCCAAACGAACCC
The DNA here is from genome assembly GCA_037177215.1 of Asparagus racemosus. NCBI lineage: Eukaryota > Viridiplantae > Streptophyta > Magnoliopsida > Asparagales > Asparagaceae > Asparagus > Asparagus racemosus. The sequence goes on from JBAKGM010000139.1 coordinate 15,407,980, forward strand.
TCATTCAAAGACCCAGTCCTTACAGTTGGCTTGCTTTGTACTTCACCTTATACACCTTCATCCATAACTTTTTGCTCGTTGGCCAACCAAAACCTCTTTCATCCCATCAGACATTTATGCTATACTAATACATCATATGAACAATTCCAACAAAAATTCTGAAGTGCCTTGCATCATAAAGGGTATAAATGCTGGTATTAAGACCGCAACCATGTTCATTCAATATGACATCTCCTTCGTCCAAACACTCTCCTGCTTTAGATTTAGCCATAACTTTCAAGCTTCAGAGAGCCTCAGGATGTCAGAGGATAATTCGTAGTCCAACAATGTATTAGTACCATGACCTCAGCAACTCCTTTATTATTGGGTTTTCTCAATGTTATTAAAGCTTCCTTCTATCAAGTTCTTATGGTAAGAAAACTTTAAATTAGTGGAGCTGAAATTCCTTCCCTGGAACACTAGCAAAGATCAGGGAATTCCTGTGGCACTCGATTCAACAAAGATGCAGAAGCATAAGTTATTACTGCCATAACTGCACCAGGAACTTCTCAAGGGGCATAACTTGTTTTCAACTGCTGATTCAAACTCTCCGGTTGTGAGGGATAAAGGATGACCACAGGAAAAGCTAGGATAGGGGTTAGTGGGTGCTCCAGGTCTAAAGATGATATTGGCTCCACTTCCCAAAGAGCATTTAGTAAGTTTCTCCCTTTTTTTTCCTACAATTTTTTTCACCTAAATTAGTTTTTCAGGCAAGCGTGTTGAGGCATTATATAGGTAGAATAGATTATAAAGAAATCATTATGAGCATTATAGCAAGAAATAGCTCCAACAACTAACATATTTCACCATGCAAATCTCAGGCCACTACATATCAATATACCTTCACACAAACACAGGCATTCATGGCTCTAAGCTTCATTTCACCTTAAGGTGTGACTATAATCCTTTTCTCTTTTTATTCACTGGTAAATTTGTGTACTGTAAAACATAAGGTTTCCTGCTTGCACTTAGAGAGCTCCTACGACACTTTTTTATTTCCATTTTATTTTTTATTTTTTTGGTACAGAACCTTAAATTTATGATCACTCTCCTCTACTCAGTAACTATCCTGTAAAATTCAAAAGCATCCAACAATATCAAAGAAGAAATTGTGCACATTTGTGAGTGAAAACTATCTTCCAAGTCCCGATTTTTACACTAACTGCATGATGGAAAAAAGGGTGAGAATAAAATAAAATAAACAAATAAATTAATTAATCACCTGAAGCTTCTTCTCCTTCTTCCTCTCATTCCTCTTCGCCGACTTCGTCTTCGGCTTATTCGCGGCCACTGCATCCGGATCAAACCCTGGCGGCACCTCCGGCTGCGCCTTCTTCAGCTACATCATTGAAATTACACTAATTTCAAACCAAAATAACAAGTAAGGAAGGTTTTTTTTTTTAGGGGGAGAAAAAGCAAAGACTAGGGTTTTAGAATTACAAGGGCGCCTTTGGACTGATAAATGGCGACTTCGTCCTGAGGAACGTAGCCTGCCCGGATTCTGATGGGCTTTCTTAGGGTTCCGTCGGGCCGCCGAGTGGGGCCCAGTATCCTCTCCCCTTCTTTTGGGATCGTCATCAGTTTACTCGTTGATTGCTGCTGCTCTTCGCCCATCGGTTTTGATTTCTCTTGATTTTGATTTTGATTTTGATGGTGAACCGTTTACTTCTGCAGCTCTCCGTTTTTGGCTTGTTTTCCACTGCGGTTGGGGAGTGGGGCGGGTGAGGGGGTCAGTCAGTGTCAGTGTAGGGTTGGGCGTGAGCGGGCGGTTCAGACCCGTGACTTTCAAGACCGGGCCGGGTCTAATATGAGCCCGACGGAGTGGGCCAAGCTTACTTTTCTGGTCCAAGTGTGGGATTGGACTCAACCCGATCCACGATCCTCTAGGACCGGGCTGAGTTGAGCCCGGCCCACGTGGGTCGGCCGGTAAGTTTGTTCCACTTTTTCCTAAATTTTTAATTTCTAATTTCTAAATTATTTTAAGTTTGTATTCATAGTTATTAAATTATATTTAAATTATTTTTTCAATATTTCACTCTTTATTTAAAATTATATATATATATATATACACACACACACGCAAAGATAAATATCACACAGAAAAACATTGCGAACGCAAAGACATACGTGGTTTGGACTTCGAAGGAAAACACGTCCACGGGAAGTTAATAACTTTCTTTTAGTTTAAATTTAAATTACAAATACAATAGGAAAAAAGAAAAAAATTGTTAACCATTAATGTTCAAGGAGCCGAATTCCTCCAAGTTATATTTGTTAAATTCTTTAAAGAAAGTCTTATTTGTTATCCTTCTGACCGTTCTTCTATATCGAGGCGGGCAAACGGTGGGTCGGGCTGGGTCAATGGTGGACCAGGCCTATTTCTTTGGTTCCGGTTTGAGGTTAGACCCAACCCGGTCCCGTGACCCGGGTATATCATGGGTCGGGTCGTGACCCATGGCGGGCTGGGCCAGGTCAGCCCGCGAGTTGACTCGGCCCACGCCCACCCCCTAAGCGGGTGGTCTTGAGAGTTTATGGTAGCGGACTGGGAGATCGGTAGTCTTGGGTTGGGCCCATTTAAGGGCCAAGCCTGATTCAGATCTGAATTGGATGCGCGTCTTTTTACAACTGAAGTGAATTGTTCCCTTTTTCTTTTTTCTCCTTTTACGGTACACATTTTAGCATCTGGAAAAAAAACATGATGAGATTATGGAACAGGGCGTCTTCGATATCTCGACATTTTATCGGAAACAAAAGGATTATGAGAGAAATAATTTACTTGTTCTTTAGTCAACATCCTTTGAAATTGGGATAGAGCGAGATTGATTTTCTTATGCATTTCAGATGAGCTCTTATAAACATGGAAACATCTTTTTCTAAATAACATCATTGTAAAGTGGCATTCGGTTGTAGAGATGTAGGCTTATTTGGGACAATCAAGCTACATTTCCAATTTTTATCTTCAACGCTCTTGAACACGAGGGAGTAGACTCCTCCAAAGCCATTACAAATTTTCAGCAATGCTCCCTCCCCATTATTAGTAACCTACTTTATGGTGATAAGATTCGAGTTACTGCCCCCAGTATGTTAGGGGGGAGTAGTTTTTTTTTCTCCTTATATATAACCAGAAAAAAGGTTTTAACTCTGAGTGTTTGATTAAATTTTAAAATGTGACAATTAAATAGGAATATTACAAATGATTAATTATTAGAACATAGTAATGGACTATTTTAAAAAGTAATACTATATTTACATGTCAAAATTAGAAATATGATGAAGGAGTGCAAAGTCGTTAAATTATTTGGTACATGAGTGCTTTAATTCACAGGCTAAATTATCATATTGGTATTTTTAAGTACATGGTTACAATATGATTTTTTTTTACTGACAATATTATGATATTAATATATCAATATTTGAATCCAAGCGTCTAGCTAAGTTGGTAAGCTGCCTAAGAGTATTACTCTAAGATTTCATGTTCGACCCTCTTGGGAGCACCAACAAGAATTTAATGTGCATAAAATCATCATATTTTCTAATTTTGATACCACAAAGTTTAATTTTGACAGATCAATACCATAAACTTTCATTTTAAACTGAATAATTTGCACTTTGGTGCCATAAAATTTAAATTTAAAGAGAAGCTTGGAGCATCAAAGCGTCAAAAATAAACTTCATGCATTAAAGTTAAACATACCACATCTTTATGGTACCAAAGGTCAAATTTATCTTAGAAAAACCAACAAAATTGTTATTTTCTTACATAAATAAATAAAATATCAAGATTGATATTAATTTCGATATTAATACCAAAAAATTCCCAGTATTTCCCACTTCTCTTTTGCCTCCTCATTCCTTGGGGTCTTCACTTTCTCTTCCATTCCAGCATGTTTGGATGGAAGGTAGAGAAGGGAATGAGAAGGAAAACTAGGATTTAATTTTGTTTAGGAATTTTATTTTGAATGATAGGAAAGGAAAATGCGGAGAAAAATTGAACTAAAATTTTAGCTGCCAAATTGAGGGGTAAAGAAGGAAAGTCCCTTACTCATCTCACAATCACACTGTTCGATAATTACCAAGCTCAAATCTTTGCTCCCTACTGACACCAATACTAAAAAAAAATGCGAGCTTTTGGCGTTTAATCCAGAGATCGACAGTCTCTCTTTCCAATTGATCGAACCCCTCTTCTCTCTGCGACCTTTATTCTCTCCTCATCCTCCTCAATTTCTCGCAGGTCGACGCTTCGATCCACACCTGCGACCTTGAAAGCTTCAAAGAGGTCGGCAATGCCTTCCTCCTCTCCGGCGGCAGCGAGGGAATCGCCGCTCCCCAAATCCATGGCGACAGCAGCAAGCGTTCTTTCATCAAGTGAGTCGATCGACCTCTTTCAGTTTGCGGAAGGTTTTGTTTTGATGCTGATTGATGTGGGGGAATGGACCGGATCTGAGTTCAATTATGTAATCGAGTGGGTTTAGATCTAGATTGTCATTAGGTTGTTGTAATCGACTTTGATAGGTTTAGGTCACTCATTTGTAATTTCTATCATATATGCACTAATAGAGGTGGGAGATTATGATAAGGGATTAGAAATTTAGAATAAATGTACTAGTTTTAGTGAATACTACCTATACTTGGTAGATGCATATCCTATTGCACCATGAAGCATACCACCGAAATTATATTGGGAACAATAAATTTGGAGAAGAGACAATAAATATTGTAGTGATAAGTTTATTCTCAGAAATTGGTCAACTGCCTCCTTGAAGAAGGCTGCCTCATCATCATAATTAATGCAGTAGCACATTGAATTCATCTACACAAGTTGCGAGGTGTGGTATGGACTATAATGGTAGAGTCCTCGTGGTAAATAATGATATTACAATTATTGTGGCAAATTTGTGTTTTCAACCGATGTAAACATGATGGTGTATTGTTGATCACGGTGGAGAAGCATGATAAGATCATTATGATGGCAAGTTATGGGGGCAGCCCATGATACCGGTCATGATTATCTTTGGCCACTGTGAGAAACTATTAAATGATTTTTTTTTTTTTTGAGAATAAATGATTTTTTAAATATGCTTATTTGTGAAATACATCATTTGAACGAAACAATGGTGGTATGATGGGATCGATCTTGGAGGGTTTTTTAGTTGTATCAGTTGTCTTTGCTATACTTGGGTAAACGTAACCATATAACAACTTTTTTTATTCATTGCTTTCCTGTCTTAGGTACTTCGATGTGCAAACTCAAGCTTGAACACATTATATAATGTGCTATGTATATGCCATTGTGGTTGCGCCTTGCTTTGTACTTGTGCCCTTGTTATATGCTTATTCACAAGCAAACACGTAATAGTAGTGTTCTCATTTCTGGATCAAACGAATTGCCATGTTTAAGAGTCATGTTCATGCAGGAATATAGTATTCTTGGTCATACCCGCATTTGAGATGTTCAGTTTTACATTCATGCCTGATGAACTACAATAAAGATAATATGTAGTCCTTCCTTTGATTAATTGCCCTATGCGTGACTTTTAAGCAGGTAACTCTGTGGCAGGTTTGAGAACATTACATTCTTCAGGAGTAAAGAAGCAGCTGAAGAACATTCAAGCATGGAGCACAGTACAGGATTGATCCAAAGTATAATATTTGAAGCTGCTGGTCGCGACAATATTGGTGGATCTGCTTATGATGGACAAAGGTCCACATGTTGCGCGCCTGATCTTGCTAAGCTTGAGGGTTGCAAACAAGGGGAAGTCATTAGGAGACCATCGTCTGTGGATGCAGAATGGCCATTTGTAATAAATACACACTTCAGCGCAGATTATCTAGATGCAACAATGGACAATAAGGAGGTTTATATAACAAAGACTGGAATGTACAACTTATTCTTTATCTCCTGTGATCCAAAGCTGAAGGGTCTAGCAGTGAGTGGAAAGACCTTGTGGAAAAACAATGATGGTTATTTGCTGGGCAGGATGGCTCCCTTAATGACATTTTATATTTTCCTGTCTCTCGCTTATTTGCTGCTCGGTCTCGTTTGGTTTGTTCAGTATATTAGGTTTTCAGAAGACATATTACCAATTCAAAACTGCATAACCGCTATTATAGCGTTGGGTTTGTTTGAAATGACTCTTTGGTACTTTGAGCATTTGAATTTTAATAACCCAGGCATGAGGCCTGCTGGAATCACAAGTTGGGTGGTGACAGTTGGAGCAGTAAGAAAAACAATTTCACGGCTGCTTATACTTTCAGTGTCCATGGGATATGGTGTTGTTCGCCCAACTCTTGGTGGTCTTACATCAAATGTTCTTCTTCTAGGGGTAACATATTTTCTGGCCACGGAATTATTGGATATTGCTGAAAATGTTGGAACCATTAATGACATTTCAGGCAGGGCAAGGCTCTTCCTTGTGCTTCCAGATGCATTTTTGGATGCATTTTGATACTCTGGATTTTTACTTCTCTTTCTCGGACTCTGGAAAAGCTACAGGTACGTCTAAACTAAAATACAGGGAATTAGATGACAATACTGCATTCATAACATGCTCTAGATGATTTCAGAGTTCTCCTTTGTTTTGTTATGTATGTGGGCTAGTAGCTCTAATACATCCTCATTTGGTAATTGCTTAGGCACGGCGGAGTTCTGTTAAGCTGGACATTTACATGAAATTTACTAATGCATTGGTAGTTTGCGTGATTGCTTCAGTTGCTTGGATTGGATATGAGGTACTGAATCGTCTTTCATTCCTTATCTTTGCTGAGGCGTACCTTGTTTGCAGTTTTACATACTCGTATAGATTGAATTATTTCTTCTATAAAACATCTTTATCATTATACTTGCTTTTTTTTGCACAAAAAACTGTTCAAGTTTGATGCATGTAGGCTTTATATAATGCAGAAAATTGCACTTTTGATATTCTCTCCATTAATTACTATGATTTTGTTATGTTTTATTTTTTAGTTATATAAGATACAATACTTTTGGTAACTTTGTTATGTTAGTGATATAGATCAAGTGGATTGTTCTCATTTCCCTGTGATTTTTGTCATGAATATGCTTTTCAATTGGGAGAATGTCCTTGCAGAGAGCTATTAACTGGACGCTTGTTTGAGGCTGTGTTAGTAAAGCTGAATCTCCCAAGGATAGACCTTCATTGGCAACTTTAAAACAGAAAATTGGGTTTCTCAGAATCTCACATCCACTATTAAATTTTTGGGGTTTTGCATATATACCCCTCAACTCTTTCATATTTGCGAATTACGCCCCCCCCCCACCCCAAAAAAAAATCTTGGCATTTTCAAATTTACCCTCCAAGTCTATCACAATTGGTTTTTCTACCCCTCACATACATTGTTAGGGAATATACTCAGTATATTCCCTCTTCTCCATCAAGTTAATATATGGAATTAATTAATGACTAAAATACCCTCTAAAAACTAATTATGGTCAATATTCTATTACCAACCTTCTTAATATGTTCATCTAAAACCCCCAGCCTCTCCAGAGCCTTAACCCTCCACTTAAAGAAACCAACTACTATTCATCCCCAAGTCTGCCGCATTTTGTGTTTTTGACGATTTTGGTTCTCTAGGGAAGCAAAGAGAACAACAGTTAAAGTTGAAGGAAAATTCAAAGCTAGAAGTTTCATCATGTTAGAGGTAATGAAGGAAATAAGTAATATAGACAAGATATATTAGGAGTATAAATTAGAGATTTGATGATTGAGAGACATTAGGAATGTAACTAACAGAATAATTGTGATTGGGTAATTGTGTTTAGACCCATATCAACTACACAATAAAATTCTTGTTATTGTATCCCTATGCAAAGGAGAGTAGTTATGCTTTTGAGATGTGAATGAGAATCTACGATATTATATTGTTTAACATAGTATCAGAGCCATGGTTCTCAAAATAAAATATTAATAGTCTATTCCTCTAACCCTAGCCCCTTCACTTCTCAAACCCAAAACCTTTCTTCCTCCTTTCGTTGCATCGCTGCCTCCTCGGGCCATTGTCGCCACCTCAGGTCGTTGCTGCCCTTTAGAGCGCCGCCTCTTAAGGTGCGCCCCACAGGCCGTTGCGCTGCTGCCCTTTGGGCTGCTGCCACCACTCGTCGCCATCAGGTCATGTGCCATCACCGCCACCGGTAGCCTCCGACAAGCAGTAGATAGCCACCACACTGTTATCGACTTGATGCTATCATCACCACCTCGTCTCGCTTGCTATAGAGACAAATTTAGTATAGTTTATTTGGTCGTCTTTTCTATTATTGAATAGTTATTTTCTGAGTTAGTTGATTTTGGTTGGCGTTGTTGAAGTTTGAGGTGATGGTGTTGAAGTTTGAAATTGTTTTATAGCAGTTTCTTTAGTTGTTTGAGGGTGCTAGGATGGTGCAAGGAGTTTGGAGTTGTTTGAGGGTGGTAGGGTGGTGTTAGGAATTCAGTTTGGTGTTTTAGGGAGGTAGGGAGGTGCTCTATATTGTTTTTCGGTTGGAGGATGGTGATACATTTGTTGTTATGACCACCGATAACGAGTTTATTTGGTTGATCCGTGAGAGATTGTTTGGTTGGTTGGTCCGTGGAGAGGATCGTTTGTTTAGTGGATTCCTAGAGAGGATCGTTTGCTTGGTGGGTTCCTAGAGAGGATCTTTTTTTTGGTAGGGCCTTAGAGAGGATCGTTTTGTTTGGTCAATCTGTGAAGAAGATCGAGGTATCACATTTAGTAATTTTGGTCGAGATTGTGGTAGAAGACATTCAAGTAGAAGACTAGAAGATGGAGACAATACAACGAGAAATGTCACACAGAAGATTTCAATCTTTTAAATCGTGTCACAAGTTGGAGTGAGTGCATCTTCTTATTTGTAACGAGCTGGAGAAGTATATTATACATGCACCAACCTGAGGAGTGTTGGAGGTAATGAAGGATTTAAGTAATATTAGGCAAGATATGTTAAAGAGTATAAATTAGAGATTTTGTAATTTAGAGAGATTAGGAATGTAACTAAAAAAATAATTGTGATTAGGTAATTGTGTTTAGCCCCATATTGACTACACAATAAACTTGACATTGTATCCCTATATAAAGGGAAGTAGTTGTGGCTTTTGAGATATGAGTGAAAATCTATGATATTTTATGGGTTAACACATCAGAAATCACAAATTCTTCATTAATTTGATTATTGATATAAAAGGTAGAAACAAGTAAACAAAACATAAAATCTCTTGCTACTAAAAAATTGAAGCGAAAAATACATTCCCAGCTATGAAATTTCTTTCCAGAACCTCAACGAACTGCACATCTCCACCACCCATGAAGTCACCCCACAGCTCGTCATTGATCACTCAGCAACCACTGCCGCCACCTCCCCTCATGACCCCTGCCAGATCTGTCTCCCAACAATTTCTGCAAGTAAGATAGGCCAGACTCTAGTACCTTGTTGATTTGGGGAAAATAAGATTTGAAGATTTCTTCAAGAAATCTCAGCTATTTTCTTGATTAGGGTACAGAGAGGGAAAGGAAATGGGATCGTGAGTTGAGATGAAGGGTATAATTGTAAAAAAAAGCATCCACCGTATTAGACATGGAGGGTAAATTTGTAAATACCAAGATTTTGGGGGCAAATTTCTTAATATGGAAGATTTGCGGGGTACATGTGCAAAAACCCTGAAATTTTTACCTCCATCACCAGACAAAAACGAGAAATGACATGAGATTCTGCTGTAAATAAGTAAGTAAAATTGTAATGCTGATATTGATATGTGGGATCCTGAAGCTATCAAGTCTGATGCTAGCTTTCTACAAATAGTATATCCCGTGAGACCTTTATTCCAGTACCTGCTAAGCTTCCTCATAAGTTCATAACTAAAGACCAGAGACAAGGACCTAATCCTGGACCTTGGTGTAGGCTGCTGGTGATGGGATGGCTCTGTTTAACGCCCAGTTGATTTTTCTCATGCTTTAATGTATACATATATATCCTTTGTCGGATACTAAGTACTACATTTTTTTTTCCTTTTGAAAAACCCATTACGTCATCTGTATATATTTCAATCTGACTGTTTATAGATGAGTAAGAGTCGATGTGCATCTGTTTTCTTCTTCCTAAATATTCTATCAGTTATTTGGGTAAAGTAATAGCTTGCGTTATTGGTCTCCTTCCAATATGGAGAAAGTATCAAGTGGTCCCGGGTGCATGGCTAAATGCGCACCAAATGGTTAACCGTTAGATTACTGGACATCGGGATTCGTGATCGGATCCAATGGTTGTCATCCATTTGGTGCCTATTAAAAGCCATGGACCGTCCCCGCTGTAAATATGGCCAAACATGCTGGCACTATTTGAAAATGGCATTTAAAATAGAAATTATCAGCCTAGAAAACTTGGCCACAACTAATGCATCAAGGTAAAAGGACCTAATTCTGATCCTTGATACTATCTAATGGCGATTTCGATATCTAGCATGATTAATGTAAGTCCTCAGCAAACTATCATGTATCCTGCGCCAGTATCCTTTGCTGTTAATCATTGATTTCAGAACCAGACACGACACATGTCTACTTACAAATTATCCTTTGTGTGTAATGCAGTTTTTTATTTTAAGAAATATTTCAAATGTCCCCTTCTTTTCTGTGGAATAACTTTATCAAGTAAGTGAACATTTTTAGGGGGAAGTAGTATCTGATGTACTGTGGATTGATTCTTTAATACGATATGATTTGTATATATTTCAAATATAGGATTTTGTTGAGTGAAATTATCAAGATGACATGAATATTCTCAACAAGGAGTACAATATATCTAGAAACAAAATGAAGAGTTTTTGTCATATTAGACCCCAAAATCTTTGTTAATTCTACATGAGACCCCCAAATCCGCATACTTCTAAATTAGAGCCTCAAATTCATTAAGTCGTTTTAGCTAAAACCCCATATTTTTAATTTGCACTCGGAAATCTATTAAGTTGTTTAAAATAAGACCCCCAGTTTGAACAAATATTAAGATCTGGGGGTCTAATTAAGAAATATGAAGATTTGCGGGTCTAACAAAGAATTTAGTCATTTACAAATATTTAGGGGGTCTAATAAGACAAAAACCCTAAAATAAAAGATCTGAAGCTTTTCAATGCTAGAAAGTGTTTAATTCTTTAAAATTGCCTAAATCTTCGATACAACAGGTTTACTTCAAAGCAATGGATCCATTCAACGAACGATGGCAGAGTGCATGGATCGTCACTGCTTTCTGGGACGTTATTGCCTTTGCTTTGCTCTGTGTTATGTGCTGCCTTTGGCAACCATCTCAAAGCTCTCAAAGGTAAAGGTCTTGCCTCTCTTGGATGTAGTTAAACTAATGTTAAAACCTCAGAAAGTTATGTTCTGGATTATAATACAGATACGCATACTCGGCCGAAGCTGGAGAAGATGTTGATGACGAAGAAGCTCAGTCCCTAACAAAAGGTACTTCAGATGGTGGTGATCTGGGATTAGTTAAGATGGAGAAAAATGTAAGGAATGCAGAGAATGGTGTCTTCAGTGATGAAGTTGAAGAAGATAAGGAGGAGTGAATGTACTCTCATCACACAGTATTTTTGTCTTGACTGGAGTTTGAAAATGGATGTCGAGGCGAATTGTATTTTACCATGACCTGCGATGGTTTATTTGTTTGTAGAATTGAGCTAAGCTTGGAGGGCAACACTATTTGTACATTGATTTGGTGATACCAAAGAGTCCCGTGGTTCTGTGACTGGGTTTGTATATAGTGAACAACGAGAAGAGTAGCGAGTTTTGAATAATGTTGTATCTTCTTTCTATCATGAAATACAGGAAAGTACATCCTCAAAGGTGATAAAAATGATGCAGGTTTATTGTTGAGATTTTAAATAGAGCTCTTTTAACCAGTCATTCTCATCTAAAGTCCTGTGTGAATACAAGTTAGAATAAAACTTGAAAGCCTTAAGATGGTGAAGCTTTTATGGACTGCGGTGTTGTATTATAGACTTGTTCGCACTTTAATACCCCAAAGTTTCACCCTTTGTTACAATGAAGTTCTATTTTGACAATTTGATATCCCAAAGCGCAATAAAGTTGGCACTAATTTTGTTTAAGAATGTTAACGTAGAAAAGTTAATGAGAATTAAGTTATTTTTAAACCAATTTTCAGTTTTTTGAGTCAAAGGAAAGTGAGTACATGGCTAGGCTTTGGGGTACCAAGTTATCAAATAAACGTCAATTTGAAAATTTTAGAGTATTGAATTGTCAAAATAGAACTTAAAGAGTGTCATGGTTTAAAAAGGGTGAAGGTCTGGCGTATTAAAGTGCAAATAAGCCTTTATGTTTTGAGATTTCAATATATCCATATTATGCAATGTTTTCCAACACAAGAGTTTTTCCCTAGGCACAAGCTAAATATTGTCTCGCAGTGCTTATTGTGTATGAATGCTAGTGAAGAAATTACTCATCTCTTTCCGGAGTGTCCATAGGTGCGTGATGTTTGGGATCATGCATTCGCACAATTGATGGTTGGACGTGAGTCATTTCCATCTATACACATGGAGTTTGAAGCTATTTTTTTATGAAGTCGTTAACGAGGCATTATTTAGAGTAAACATGCACTACACATTGCTTCTAGTGCATTACTTTTGTGTGACAAGAATAAAATAGAAGATTATTTACTTCTGAGTCACCTTTAGATTTTTCACAAGTGACTTGTTTAGTGCTTGATATTTTCAAGCTTTAGAAGACTCGAGTCTCGTAGTTTTATTTTCTTTGCATGTTTCGTTTTTCTTTATTGATTTTATAGCTCTGGACTTGATTCTCATGAACTCGAGTCTCGTAGTTTTATTTTCTTTGCTTTGGAGGAAAAAGTTATCCGTATAAAATTTCTAATTTTTTTCCCCAGTCATTTTATTTAAAAAAATATTGTGGTGAATAAATGTTGGTGTGTGTATAGAGCGTTTTCCTGGGTCAATGGTTCAATTGTTTCAATGAGCCCAATCGCAAGAGAAAAATTGATAGCGGATCCGCATTCCTTTCATGACCCGAACTACAGTCAACCCGTTACCACCATTTGCAAACAGCCAAATGGGTTCCCCATGCTGATGTAATCAGATCCTCAGAACTAGTTCTCCCTCTTTCTCCCGTCACTCCCTCGAAAACCCTAACCCTAATTCACCTCCTCTTCGTCCTCCACCGAATCCCAATGGCGACCACCGATACCGCCGCCGCCGCCGCCATGGCCGAAGACGACGACGACTACGTCGAGTACATCCCCATCAAAAAACGCCGCCAAATGGAAGCCCAGAAGTTCCTCCAAAAAAAATCACACCTTTCCTCCTCATCGACCGCCCCCAATTCCTCCTCCTCGTCTCTTCCCGCTACCGCCACGGCCCCCGTCGACGATCTCCCCATCCCCATCCCCGAATCCAACAAGCCTAGCCTCCTCGTCAAAGCCTCTCAACTCAAGCGCGATCTCCCTGAAATCAGCCCTACTGAACAAATCGTCCAACAAGAAAAGGAAATGATCGAACATCTCTCCGATCGCAAAACCCTGATGTCTGTTCGTGAGCTGGCGAAAGGGATAACTTACACTGATCCGATTCCTACTGGCTGGAAACCTCCCCTTCAAATCCGCCGCCTCTCCCCTGGGCGGCGCGATGCCATCAGGAAACAGTACCATATTCTAACCGAAGGCGAAGACGTACCCCCTCCAATCAAGAACTTCAAAGACATGCGGTTTCCTGATCCGGTACTTAGAAAGTTGAAGGAGAAGGGGATTGTGCAGCCGACGCCAATTCAAGTGCAGGGCTTGCCTGTGATTTTGTCAGGTCGAGATATGATTGGGATTGCGTTTACTGGGTCGGGAAAGACTTTGGTTTTCGTGTTGCCGCTGATAATGGTGGCGCTGCAGGAGGAGATGATGATGCCGATTGTGGCGGGCGAGGGGCCGTTTGGGTTGGTGGTGTGTCCGTCGAGGGAGCTGGCGAGGCAGACTTATGAGGTGGTAGAGCAGTTCTTGGCGCCGCTTAGGGAGAGCGGGTACCCGGAGATAAGGCCGTTGTTGTGTATTGGGGGAGTGGATATGAGGTCACAGTTGGAGGTTGTGAAGAGAGGGGTGCATATTGTGGTGGCTACGCCCGGGAGATTGAAGGATTTGCTTGCCAAGAAGAAGATGAACCTCGATAATTGTAGGTATGTTGCATGTTTTTTATATCGGAGAATCTTCTTGATTTTGTTACTATTGAGACCAATTTGCATTCTTGATTCGGCTATTACAATGTATATTACTTTAGGGTCAGTTTGGCTACTTGAAGATTAGTCCAGACCTAGCCTAATCCAGATTAGATCTGGACATGGGCGCTTGGCATTCTTGGCCCATTTATTGGCGAAAATTGGCCTAACAAAACCTTGCTAAGCCCTGATCTGGGTATTTGCAAAATTAGGATTTGGATTTGGTTTTTCCATATTAGACTTATTGTATGGTTTTATTACTTTATTTATTAAAAAAAACTGTTATCATAGTTCTCTAAAGTCACTCCGATTTTTTATTTTGTATCATATTAGGGCTTATAGATATTAAAAGATACAAGCTATAATGAGCATAACCTGTAAATTTAAATATCTTCAACTATGTGTATACCTGAATATGTTGTATGCATACATATTGCATATAATGATCAGTGGTATACCGCAACCCAGAATATTGATCAGGTTAGAACTACCCTTTCCTTATCTTGATGCGACTGTTTGATTGGGATTTTGTCATTTGAGTTTATATGAAACATCATTTAGTGTATGTTATTGAGTTGGTGATTGCAGTATGTGGGTAAAATTTGATTCAAGTAGGATGTAAGAACTCTGTTAACTCGGGAGATTAAGATCAAACCACTTGATTCAAGGGTACTAAGATGGAGATTTAGCATATATCTCAAAAACAAGGGGGGGAAGGGGGGGGGGGGTTGAAAATTTAGCATAACTCCACATCTGTTTTGTCGTACTACTAATGCACGCACACACAGACGGGTTTATGAGTTTTTGAGGATTGACCACCTGTATGTCCATATTTTGACAGTTGCAGACATTCTTCTCCCTCTTCTTCTCACAGTTTTCATAACTAATCAACATCTTTTTCTTGTCCCTTAGCATTTGCACTTGTGGACGAAGTTTTGTTTATTTTCAGTAAATATGTGTTCAGCTTTTAAATATTGTGCAAATTGTTAGGCCTGTATCAGTGTGGAAGCCTCCATTGTTTTCCTATTAAGTAATAAGTCTAGGGATGCTATTCTGAATCTCAGACCCACTGATATGAGGTTCGATTTCTCTTACCTGGAAATAAGTTAGGTTACATTTTATGACCTCTGAGAAATCCTTATATTGCCAAGTCTCTTATTATCCAGCAGGGCATGCATCCTCATATTTCCTAGGTTTAAATCCTTAAGATACCATTTTGTAGAGGCATAAGGCTACTATAGTTTAAGAATATTTTAGTGTTTTTTTAAAACATCAAAGTATGTGATGTGGTTATAAGGCTTTAACTGGTGAAAGTTCTAAAGTAAGCAGATGAGAGTCATTTGGTATCAAAGGATCCTAGTGCTACAGTGTAAGAAGCATAATTAGCATCTCTGTGCTTTTATTAAGTTAAAAGGAATGTCGATAAAGTTCAAATTAGTATTATTTTCCATAACACTGACATACTCTTATAGCAATTATTATCTTAGGGATGGTAGACCTGGCCAACGTGCATCTGGAAGCCCGTCCAGCCTGGCCCGCATTAACCGGTCCAGGCCCAAGTTTGGGCCCGGGGATTTTTTAGGGTGGGCTGGGCAGAGGGTTCAAAACCTGGGCCTGGAACCCAGGCCAAGCCCGAGCCTAGCCTGGCCTAAATTGGGCCTGCATTTATTTCCTAGTCCAAATACCATGGCCTTAGACATTTTTTTAAAAAATCAAACTGGCCTGAACTGGCCTGATTCGTTTATTAAAAAAGAGAAAACAAACGTCTGGGGCCCGATGTGTTTATTTAAACAAAAGAAAAGAAGTGGCCTGATTCATTAACTTTTATTTTTAATATAATTTTTTTCTTTGATAGTATGCAACTCTGCAATTTCCAGAAGTATGTACAAACTTCGTCAATTTATTAATGTAAGTAAACTTTGTTTGTCAAAATTTTTGAATTTATTGTTTTTTGTTACTTTTCAAATTTTAAAAACTAAGTCAAAAGTTGACTTGCTCGGGCTTGGGCCCGGCCCAGCATGAAGCCTGCTGGGTCAGGTTTGGGCAGCTCCCAAGCCCGCTACTGGGGGCAAAACCCAGTCCTGAAATTTTCAAGCCCGTCCAGGTCCGGCTGGAAAAGCCTGGGCGCTGGGGGTCCAGGCTAGGTACAGTCTGAGCTCGGCCCGTGACCAGACCTAAGGGATGGTGTTGGTGATCCTCTATTCAAAGTTTTTAGTAATTACTTTTTTTATAGAAAATTTATTTATAGTCTATTATTATACTCCAATATGTTTATGATAACAAAGAGTAAAGTTATATATTATAAACGTCACGATGAATTTGAAGAAATTAACTTGTTATATGTGTAATTAATGTGGTAGAGAAGAAGATCTGTCATGAAAGCTGAAGGAGATGTGTTAGAGTTTAAATACAATAAAAAACACAATAAAAGCTTGCAGGTTTGCCTCAAGTTGTTGGTTAGTAGAGGTAAGGAGTGATCTTTAGAATTTAGGGGTTTATTTAAAAGGTTCTGTAAGAGTTTAGGTGATGGATGATGAATGGAGGAAATTTGATTTTATTATGATCCTCGTTTGATGTTAAGAAATGACTTTGTTCTAGGTTGCCATGGGTGTAGCTTGAGGTTACACCATAATGGTGGGCCACATGATATATACTCGAGTATATATGACTGGTTGTGAGCTCTGGGGTCTCTGTTAAGAAATGACTTTGTTCTAGGTTGCCATGGGTGTAGCTTGAAGTTACACCATAATGGTGGGGATATATACTCGAGTATATATGACTGGTTGTGAGCTCTGGGGTCTCTATTTATTGCCGTACAGAGCTAAAAGAGCTAAATTGCTGTAAACGATGCCATACTTATTTGGATACTAAATCATATTTCTTGGGGTCTACATGGAGATTAACTGGTGCATTTCCTTGACATTATATTCCTTACATTTTTTGTCCGTTTTTTGAATTTAAAAAGATATGAAGCTAGTTGGACGTTCTAGTTCTTATCTCAAAGTTTGCTCTTATGCATTGTGTTTGCTAGAGTGTTTGAAAGGGACGCATTAATTACTTTAATTCCTAAATCATATTAGTGGAGTCTGCTGTGGCCATATTTGGCTTTTTAAGTTTAAAAGATACGCAGCCAGTTATATGTTCTGAAATTCTAATTCTTACAAGTACCTTAAATTTGTAATAAAATAATTAATCTTCTTTCCCTTTACAAGGCATATGGTTCCCTACTCTCCCAAGTGCGAGGGACACCGCGAGGTGTATGACTGTCTACAGGCAAGGCTCGATTATTTTTGTAATTTTTATAAGATCCATCAATTGGCAGATGATAAAAATGTAAAATATTTAGACAGGGCAACTAGAATGCCATAGCTTAAGAAAAAGATTGATCAATAACCCAATGTTATCTAGTTATGTTAGGTACATGTTCAGGCTTCTGGCCAAACACTTAGCATTTATTAAACACTTGTGCATGATAATCATAGTGCCTATTGCTTTTCATCATACCCTATCATCCTGCTATTCCTGCATCAGCTTTTTCTATATGCAACAAACTTTTGGGCCTTTTAGCCCCTCTAACCGGTTTTTGTTACAGGTACTTGACATTAGATGAGGCTGATCGACTGGTTGACTTGGGCTTTGAGGACGACATTAGAGAAGTTTTCGACCATTTTAAAGCTCAGAGACAAACTCTCCTTTTCTCTGCCACAATGCCCAAAAAGATCCAAAACTTTGCAAGAAGTGCCCTTGTAAAACCAGTAACTGTCAATGTAGGGAGAGCTGGTGCAGCAAATTTGGATGTCATACAAGAAGTCGAATACGTTAAGCAAGAGGCAAAAATTGTCTATCTGCTCGAGTGCCTACAGAAAACCCCACCACCAGTGCTGATCTTCTGCGAAAACAAAGCAGATGTTGATGATATCCATGAATACCTTCTTCTAAAGGGAGTTGAAGCTGTTGCTATTCATGGAGGAAAGGATCAAGAGGAAAGAGAATATGCCATTTCATCCTTCAAAGCAGGACAGAAGGATGTCCTGGTCGCCACTGATGTTGCATCAAAAGGACTCGACTTTCCCGACATCCAACATGTGATTAATTACGATATGCCCGCTGAGATTGAAAACTACGTGCATCGTATAGGTAGAACTGGAAGGTGTGGAAAGACTGGTATAGCTACTACATTCATAAACAAGAACCAGAGCGAGACGACGCTTCTTGATTTGAAACACCTGCTTCAAGAAGCGAAACAGAGAATACCGCCTGTTCTTGGTGAGCTAAATGATCCAATGGAGGATGGTGATGCTATAACGAGCGCGAGCGGAGTGAAGGGATGTGCGTATTGTGGTGGGCTTGGTCATCGTATAAAAGATTGTCCGAAATTGGAACATCAGAAGACCATGGCGATTGCTGGGTCGCGGAGAGACTATTTTGGCTCTGGTGGATATCGTGGAGAAGTCTGATAAAACCGTGGGATGGGCAAGAAAACGTTTCAACCTTTCTTGTACAATGCGGCATGGTATCACACCGGGCCATATGTTTTGTTAATTGCGGCATTTCATCTATAAATGAAAAAGTTATAATGAAAGCAGAAGCACATCATCAGTAACAAGTGAGTTTCTTGTTAGGCTGAACTACTATTGAAACGAATGGCTATGGGCTTGTACCTCTGAACTGCTTTCGCAGAATTGTAAACTTGTAATGCTACACGGAATCGAGAAATTAGTTTGTACCATGTAATAAAACGTCGACTTTACTTTTGTAGCAGTTTGCATTTGAATGTTACGTCATACTGACTTGCACATCGCAAGTTATAAAGTAAAAAAGGCTTTTATTATCATCTCCATCACTTGTTCAGCAATAATTTACGACATCCGAGATACCTGATAAAAGTTGAACAAATGAAATAGTGACCTTGGATGTTGTCCAGCTGATTTGTGATCTGGCAAAAGAAAACAGAAAGGGATTAACTGCTTCTAGTCTAAGAATTCATATTGACATGTTTTTAACTGAAATTTCCAAGTACGTTTGATTGTGCTATTCTGTATTATTTTGGGAGCAAGCTGTCGATTATGTTATATATTCTTCATTGATCTTGTAGCCGATATTTTTCATTACAAATTAAGTTCCGTCCTGTCTCCTCCCCATAAGGGGCAGAAATTCTCATCATCAGGGAAACAAAGACGGTGCCGGCCGCACATGCAGGTTAATACATGTTAAAAGAACTTGTAGCCGAGATGAGCTTGTCAGTCTCCATGACGCAAAATACATATCAGAACAAACCTAAGGCAATGAAGGCATTATGCAGTTTTAGACTCACAAAAATGAAACAAAGATCAAATCCCACACCAAAAAATAAAGAACAAATGCTCTTTGATGGATACTCTGGCCAGAGAGATGAATCACAAGCAAATCCACCTGAATCTCCTGCTTGAACTGCAAATGGAGGGCATCGACGAAAAACAAAACTTCAAACAAAGATTAACTCGTTAAAGACATGACATTGCTCCCTCACCC
>JBAKGM010000139.1:15432831-15450277 GCA_037177215.1 Asparagus racemosus
CCCAAAAAACCAAAAACCAAACTTTCAAATCCATAAACTTGAGATCCCAAAATTTTTTTGAAACAAACACCCCCTTATAGGATTTAGTTGTTGTTGTTACGTTCATCACTCTTTCCATCTTTAGTTGCAACTTGAAAATTCTTTTACACTAATCATATAGAGTAAACTAGCTCACATGAACTAAAATATTTCTCAACACAAAAAACTTTAATTAAATATCATAAAATATTATAAGTTTCTCCAAATTTCTCGAGATTAATCATAGTCTTGATCAAACTAACATTAGAGCCTAGATCAATGTTCTGGAACTTAAGCTGTCGCTCATGTATAAGAGCTTTTAACTTTCAATCACAAAATAGATACAAAGTAAGAAAGAAAATTTCATTAGTATAGATGAACTAAATTTCTTACTCGTTCATCGAAACTAAGTAACAAAAAAAGTTAAAGAATTTTTCAAGTAACATCACTCCCTCTTCTATACAATAATATACTAATGCCTCATTTGCTACGCGGGAATGAACTTCTCGTTCATTCGTACCAAATACAACGTGTTTTTTAAGCTAGAAATTCAATTCCTAGCTCATCAATTCCGACTTTGTGGGAATGGCCATTCCCAATGAGATGTTAGAGAATGAGCATCCTCACATAAGTGCGAATAAAAAAAATACACAACTTTCAACATGCTTATTCACATTTCATTGTAGCAATATAATTTCGTTATTATGAACCAATCCAAAACTATTGTAGATTGAACAAATTCATCAGCTATAACCCATGAGTTGAATGAAATGTGATTCCCAAGTTAGTAACTAAAAGAAGTGAGAAAGCTTTTATTTAATTATACCATCTCAATGAAACCATCAACTTCTTCAAGTGCAGACCCTAAGCTTTAAGTAATCTAATTCTTCTATATAATGATAGGCACATTAAATTTATGTTGTACGTCAAGTATTTTACTCTAAACTCTAAGCATTTATCCTAAGAATAATGAATTATAAGGAGCATTTCATTATCTAATAGTGCAATACTTTGGGCTCTCAATTTGTGGACTCCTTGCATCATTTTTGTTGCACAATGTGCAGTTGGGTATTTCTTTACAAATGCAAATAAGTTTGGTCCTTTAATGAGATAGTCTATAGTGTTTCGGTCTTAAGGTATGCTTATGTATTTTGTTTCCTGTTTTAGTTCTTCCCCCTTTTCTCGTGACAATTGATGAGTAGATAACAAAATATCATGATTGATGATAATGTTATTTGCTCATCGGGTAAGCCATCTTTTTTATTGCATGAGCTCTTGGCAAATATTTATTTTTAGCTTTTGATTACCTAGAGATTAATGGAAATTGAAAATCGTCATTGGTACAAATAACTTTATATGCACACTTTTGCTTTTTGGACCTCTTTATTTAGGTTTAAACAAGATGTCCTTGTTGTGTGTTAGAATTTATTCATTCAACGCTTCTCTTTATTTGACACGAACATTATGGTATCACCTACTGAACAATGCACAACGTGACATTCTTACTTGGTATCATGTGTTTCTATTAAAAATCAAGATTTATATTGTAATGAAGATGGATAGATTTTTCTTTTTTGCATTTGCTAGTGCATGTTGAATCATATTTGATTAAACTTTATCGGATTGGATATTTGAAAATTTTAAACTCGGTGTATTTCTAAAATATTGGTGGGTAATGCAGGTATGTGCAATAACAAGAATGCTATTGTGAATATTAAAGTTCAGTGAGGGGCGTAGTATCAAGTTTTTAACTACGACATGGATGATTAATAGAATCAACAAAGGATGTCATGTATTGCATGTACCCTTGATGATGATGTTGCAACTTGATAATATCATGTAAATGCAAGATTGATTATGTGAAGGTGTTAACTCATAGTGGGCCTTTTGTAAAATAAAGTTATGTATACTGTATACTTGAATATTCACTTGGTCAGAACATTAATGTTTCGTACGTATGTAAAATATATTGCTAAGGATGAGTGTGCGCAATAGGAATAATGAGAAATTCTTTCTACAAATTTAAATTGTTATGCAAGAAATTATTGTTGGTTAAAATGTATTTATTTTAGCTTACTATTTCATTTATCTCGCAAATAGAACACAATTTATTTGAGTTTATTTGTCTTGTCTTATATTTAGATAGAGTATATATAGTTTGAAGTATGGATACAATACAACTAAACTCTCAATGTGTTTTATTTAAATGATTATTGATGCCGCAAATAATATATCTCGACAATGCCTGCCCTCGCTTGGCACAAGCAAAAATACTTATATGCTAACTTATATGTGTGTGCATAAACATTGTACATAAATACAAAAGGTTATAAAAACAAAAAAGGGTTTGAAATTAAGAGTGAAAAAATATGGAGCAATGTTACAGAAGGCACCAAGCGGACTAGGCATTTGAGCTAGCGCCTAAACACCTAGGCGTACGCCTAGGCGGTGCCTAGATGTTTGACTATTTTTTAAATTATTTAATTACAATAATTGATAAAAATATGTATTAAATTCATATAAATTTGAAAAAAAATAAATAGCAATCTTAGATCCACAATAAACCATGCATACTTAAATACTAAATAGCTAAAATAATAACTAACAAAGCTATAGAAAGCGCTAGGAGGCCTAGGCGTTGGACCTGATGCCTAGAGCCTAGGAAGTTTTCTTTTTTTATTTTAATAAAAATAATTAATAGTAAATGTCAATATTATAGAAAGCTTAGGTGCGGGACTGGTGTCTAAGCAGATTTCTTTCTTCACTTAAGTGGTGGTCGAGGAGGTTTTGTTGAAGGTCGGAGGAGGTAGTGGAGGTGTTCATATTTGGAGGTCAAAGGAGTTTGAAGGAGGTTAGAGGATGTGGAAGCTGCAACACAGAAAATCATGATCGATGCTTAAAAGTTGCAGTCCACGTAAGTAGATAATTCTCTTCTAAACACTCCCAAAACCTAGGTGGGTAGCTTAGGTACCGTCCAGGCGCTAGGCGCTAGTTAGGCGGTCTAGGTACCACATAGGCCCAGGCGGACTCCTAGGCAGACTAAGCGGAGACTTTTTAAAACAGTGATATGGAGTATAGAAGAAATTAATAGCCTGTTCTTTGCACAGGCAAAAGACTACTAATACACTAATACCTCGTTTGGTACGTGGGAATGAACTTCTTGTTCATTTGTACCAAACACAACGTGTTTTTTCAAGCTAGAAATTCGATTCCTAGCTCATCAATTTCCATTTTATGTAGGAATGGTTGTTCTCAATGAGATATTAGGGAATGGGCATTCCCACTCAAGTGAGAATAAAAAAAATACAAAACTTCCAACATGCGCATTTCCAATTCATTCTCAAATTGCACTCAAACGTGAGAATGGAATGAGCATTTCATTCCCACATTAATTCCATTCTGTTCCTTGTTTCATTCCATTCACACTTCACCCAATTCCCACGTACCAAATGAGGCGTAAGAGAATCGGGCAATCGTGGAATGCTCCTGTCTAGTTATCTGCAGGCTGTAGCAGAATAAGAACAATGAATGAAAACATGTTGTGCTTCCTCATCATTTTCTTTGCACAACACACATAAATCCATGCACTATGCCAAGGTTCAGAAGCCCATCTCCATGATCTTGTTGTTAATTTGAACCTTATTTGAGGCCGAGGGTAAATAAAAGGATTCTCAAACTGTAATTATCTAAGGAAAAAGTAATAAATATGAGGTAAAAATGGCTCTATTTCCTGAATCTAATTACCTTTATTCTGCAGAAACGAGTAATTTTACCCACGTAAACAGAAAAATCAACCAATAGGAGAAGATCATCATTCAGAACATCAAGACGAAATACATTAGACCTTTCATTAGCAAATAAATCGTAAACCCTAAAGCAATACCATAAGTAGAGATCTCGACGAATAAAAAATTTGATTTTTTTTCAGCCCTAGAGACCGAGGAGCGTACCTTTAGCAGAGAAGGCGAGAGATCGTCGAGACGAAGGAGACGGAGAGATAACGGCGATGGAGAGAGAGTCGCGGGCACGTTTTTTTGTATAGTTTATGACGATGGGTTCATTTGTTCGAGGATTCCGAAGAGGGAGGAGGGGTTAAGATTAGATTTAGGGGTGCCGCCCCTATAATGGCTTTTATGTACCTTTTTGGCTTATTATCAATTTGGGACCCAAAAGTTCACCTCTTATTGTACTTTGCTACCCAGAGTATTTTAAACGCTTTGATATTCCAAACTTTGAAATCAATCTCACTTTAATACCCTAAAGTATTTCTTTAACATTTTGATACCCCAGTGTTTCAACAACATTTTCGATTTTGTACACCCATCTAAATGTTGTTAGATCTTTTGTTAAATTTGTACGACGCTTGTGTTTGGCTACTATTTATTTTTTGCATCCTTATAAGTTACTTATTCTCAAAACTCTTTTTGGGTGTGTAAGAAAATAAGAAAGTTATTCTATATATAATAAAAAAAAGGAAGTTGCTTGGCAAATCCCTTAACCTATAAGGATATATAAATAGTTATGTGTTTGGTAAATCAATAACTTATAAGATTGAGTTAAATGTCAAATGACAAAAAAAGTAATTAATTTATTTTCCATTATCCAGATAATTAATAATATTAAATTTATTCATTATTTTAAAAAGCAATTAATTTAAAATTTAACTATTTCAAATTAACTATGATTATTAATTAATAATATTGAGATTAGTTAATTAATTTAATTGTAATGAAATATTAGTATTAATAAAACTAATTAATTAATTAATTAAAAATTAGTTATCTCATAATAAAAATATATTTGATTAAGATTTATTAATTAAACTCATATTAGTAAAATATTAATGATTGACAATATAAATAAATAATAATTATTATTAAATACATTTGATTAAAATAATTTTATATAATACATTATTTGTGATTATTAATCAATAATATTGTGATTAATTAATTTAATTCATATCAATAAAATAATTAATTAACACATAAAAATTAGTTTTCTCATGGTAAGAAATATACTTTATTAAAATATTTTTATACATTACATTATTTATGATTATTAATTAGTAATATTGAGATTAATTAATTTCATATTAATAAATTAATTAATACTAATAAATAATTATTAATAAATTGTTATATATTAATAACTAATTATTTATAACTTAATTAACTAATTAATTAATAATATTAATTGCTTTATAATAAGAAAATATTTACCTAAGTAAAGTGAATAAGAGGGTATTTTTATCTTTTTGCTGGAATAAGGAAAGTTCGTTATAAGTGGACAAAAAATAAGTTAGGAAATCTCAACTTATTCTTTTTCTACTTATAAGTAGCAAATAAGTAAAATAAGTGAACTTCACCAAACACCACATTGACACCTTATAAATAAAAAGTTAATTATAATGAGAAATAAGTTAGTTGCCAAACATGCTCTAGTGTCTCGTTTAAATCCATTTTTGTTGAGTTGCTAAGCACTGGTACAAAATTTCACTGAAAATCTAAATTGAACCTAGATGGCGGTATCAAAATCAAATCCTATTGAAACTTTAGATTATCAAAGTGTTCAAAAACACTTTGGAGCATCAAAACAAAATGGGATTGAAACTTTGGGATGTGAAAATGTTAAAAGAATATGTTGAGATATCAAAGTGATGGATTGAGTAAAGTTTAGGGTATCGAAGGTGAAAATAAGCTCTTTATAGGCCTTTTTTCATGGAGAGTAATGTAGTTACGGGTGGGCCGACAGGTCCGATCACATCTCACAAAAGGCGCTTTGGATCAATGCTTCTACGGTTCTACCATACCAAGCTCAGATGCTCGTTTTCATACAGTTTGACCAAAATAATCAAACCGATATAGGTTCATAACTAAATTGAACCAACATGTGATCAAAGGAAGGGGGGAAAAATAATAATTGAACCCAGCTGATCTAATTTGGTTCAGTTTCGTAATTTGGTTCGGGCCTTGGGCTCTTTAGTTAAGAAAATAAGCATTTTAGTTAAAATAATAATAATGCAGATCAATTGACGGAGCGCCAGCGAGAGGGAAACTGGTGAATCAATAAAACGAAAGATGGAGCGTGCATATATTTAATAACTCGAGGAGGTTGATTTGTGTTGAACGGCTCCCCAACTGAAATGACTCGACATGTACTAAGATCAAAGTGAACTCATATCCGAAATTTAGAGCGATTGATGGCCTCCGCTTAGACCATATTTATTAATAATCTGAAATTTAAATTTCAATCTTTGAATTCATATTCTTATTCTTAAAATTGAGTTGAATATGAATTCAATTCCTATAGCATGTGCTTGTTGATGTATACTATGGAATATCTTTTGTTCTCTCTTTTTAGTTCTTCTGGGTAGCACATATATCTCTATAATTTACAGATAATTTTAAATTTTTAAGTTGAACTTTTTAAATTATATTCATACCCAACATTTTAAAGTTTGGTATGCATCCAGCTCTTGCATGATGTACCTCTTCACGCCTCAATTATAAATCTTTTTATAGATATAGACTTGAGCATGATAGATGACTATTTAATGTGGTCTAAAAATGGAGCTAAATCCTCATCCCCCCCCCCCCCACCCCACCCCCAACCAAAATACAGCAGGGGGAGCATACATTGAATAAAACTAATTAAAAATGCAATGTAAATTTGTTGATTCTAATATAAACGTTATTATTATAAAGTAATTGTTATGGTCATAACCACTAATAAGTGATTAAAAAGTGAAAGAGGGTATTAGCTTGGGTGAACGCATCCGCTTGCCAATTTAGGGCAGCACAAACCCCCATGTCCGCCCTGCGAAACGACGTACACTCACCGCCCATCAATCCTTGGACGACGCAGAAGGCGGTGATGATCGTCCACTTGGCTAACCATTCACTCTAGCAATCATTGGACGACGCGAAAGGTGGTGATGGTCGTCCACTCGGCCAACTATTCACTCTAGTGATCTTTGGACGACGCGAAAGGCGGTGATGGTCGTCCATTCGGCCAACCATTCACTCTAGCGATCCTTGGACGACGCGAAAGGCGGTGATGGTCGTCCACTCGATCATCCATTCACCTTAGAGTCATCCGCCACTATCCATTCCCCCAAAGGCCCAAAGCACCGGACCGTCAGCCCCTCCTCATCGTTTCACCCTCGGGAACGACGCGAAAGGCGGTGCTGGTCGTCCCCTTCAGCCAACCGCTCTCTTGAGTGACTCGAGAGATGATTCAAGTCGGCCACTCGGCCTCGACTCCCCTCTCTAGTAGCTCGTGGTCCCCCCATCTAAACGACGGCAATGTGAAGTCCACGCCTGACAACCCATCACTATCGCATTAAATACGCTGACAGCCCCCTTTACTCCTCCATCCCTCACGGTATTTAAGGTACCTCAGACACATGCTACTGCAGACGCCGCCAATCCCATCCTATTAATGGCGAATAAACAACGCCAACTCTCTGTCTGCTCACAGTTTGACACCTGTAAAGGCATGCTACTGTGACAGAGACATGCTACTGTGGCCGGCGCATATAGGAGCTGGCCCAATCGTCTCCCGGCACGTGGAGGAAAGTGCTGACTCAGCAGCTGTCTCTTGAAAGACAAGAATGCCCTCCAAACCCTATGTATAAATAGCAGTAAGAACAGTGAACCAAGTAAGCGATCTCATCTCAGTGAATTCTACCTATGCATTTTTCTTCTTCATTTACTGACCTGACCATCGGAGGGATCACCGGAGATCCCAACTCCGCCCTTTCCACAGGTACTCTCTTGTAGGCAAACCCCCTGACCGGAGCAACGTCACCGGGCATTAGGAGAGAATGCGGACTCTGCTCTCTTAAAAGCTAAACTCACACCGAGGTTAGTGACTGTTTGATTACGTACATCAACAGTAATATTTAACAATTTGAGTCAACCAGATTAAGTGGAACAATACATAGATCAGAAAAAATCTTTCAGCTTGACAAGTTCTAAGACTGGATTTAACCAAATTTTTATTAATTAATGTTTTGCCGAATGATCCATACAAGAAATCAGAATTAGGCTTGGCTCATAATATGAATAAATAAATTTTCAAGCTGTTAAAATTTAATCTCACAGCATAATAATTTTTAGCTGACAACTATAACAAATATATAAATATGACAGACTGTACGGACTAGCGCCTAACAGAATCTACTCACAGTCACTCTCCAGTCTTCACTGTTACATCTGCACTTCCCCGAAAAAGATCGCAAGTGGAGTACAGCGAAAGAGAAAAAGCGAAAGCCGGCTCTTTTTTTTCCTCTATTTTTATAATCTTTTTAACCCTCCAAATAAACGGACAGGGAAACGTACATCCGTCCACCCACCCTCAGGCCGCCCGAGTCCTACTCTCTTCCCTCCTCTCCGCGTTCCGCTCTGTCACTCTCTCCTTCCTCCTCGAACCCTAACCCTAATTTATGGGCCCAATCTCTCCCCATGTTCTCCTTCTCCTTCCCTAGCAAGAAATCCACCAAATCCAGCAACCACATGAACGGCCGCCCCCGGCGGAAGCTCGAGCGCCGCAACGCAGTGAAGAACATCGACTACGACGCCGCCGCCGCCGCCGCCTCCCCCTCGTCTCCCGACGCCGTGCGCTTCACGCGCTCCCTCGATCTCTCGCCGTCGTACTCCAACCAGACTAGCTTCCGCATCGGCGGCAGCGTCGAGGGCGAGGTCGATTTGATCTGCCGGAGCCTAGGGCTTTCGGGGCCTGACGATTTCGCGATCTCGGAGGCGGCTTGGGAGGCGAGCAGAGCTCGGCGATCGTCGTCCGATCTCCTCCCTCGATCTCGCTTCTCTCCGTCTTCGGGAAGCGATGAAGGTCGAGGCCCGTCGACGGTCACTCCGCCTACTACGGAAGCGGCTGGATTTCAAGAATCGACGGCTAGGGTTAGCGGAAGCGAGGTTTTGAGGAGAAGTAGTGGGAGTGGAGATGGGGGAATTAAGGGCGTGAGGCCGCCGATGCTGACTCCGCCGTCGACGATGATGTCGATAACTACGCAATCCGCGCCTCCGACGATGTCAACAACGGAGCTGAACCCGTCGCCGTCATCGGTTCTTGCTCCGCCTCCGTCGATTTTGTTGCCAGAGTTTGAGAAGATTGGATCTACTTGGGATTTGGTGATGGCGTTTGCGCCTGATGATGGGGTGGAAGAAGGGAGGAGGAGATGTTTTGAGTCTGAGGAGGAGGATGAGCGGATGAGATTGAGGGGAGAGATTTCGGAGGATGTTACATCCACATCCTATGATGATGATTCATCGAGCACGACGACAGAGGGGATGTTTGTTATTTCTCCGAATGGGAGATTCAAGAGAAATATTAGAGCTTGGCAGAAGGGGCAGCTTCTTGGGAGTGGTTCATTTGGGACGGTATATGAGGGGATTAGCGAGTAAGTAGATTGCTTTCGTAGTTTCGTATTTTACTTCTTGTAGTTCATAGCTATGCACTCGTGATTTTATATTGAGTAGGCCTCAAGTTTTGATGATTTCATTCTATTTGCTTTCGTGGTTTCTTTATTGCCCCTATATGACAAAATTGACAAAGTTGCCTAAATACTTAAAGTAAGATACTACATTTTGAGCTGTGTTAAGTGTATGTAGCTCAAGTTTTCCGGTGTTCATTGGTAAAATTGAACACCAATTGACTTACGTGGGAAATCCTTACCTAAGTTTCTCTTCTACCTTTTGTTCTTGTTTGCTTTTCTAACCATTCTGAATCGCATAAGCATTCGGGCTGTCATTATCCTAGCCTTTCTTCAAATTGCCATGTTGCTTTGTGCCAATCTCAGGACATCCTAGGAGCACTCATTATTTCAAATCACATAAGCATTCGGGCTGCCATTATCCTAACTTCACTCATAGGCTGCCGGCCAAACTTCAACTTCACTCATATGCTGCCGGCTAAACTTCACTTTCCTAGATGATTATCATGGAGGATTTATGCAGATTAGTTTTCTTTTCCTTAGATTAGGCTTAATTCTCTTGGTTCCCAGACTAGGTTTAATTCCCTTGGTTGCTATATGAATCAAAACTTTATATTTGATGGTTTTCTAATGATACAAGCAATGCAGCATGGACTTGTTATCATCTGTTTGCATTTTGGTATAGAGTACATAATCATGGTTCCAGTTTCTGCTCACTTTTCTTTCACTTTCTACTTTCTAGTCCACCTTCAATTGGCAGGATAGAGAACAATCCTAAAATGTAATTTTGGGCGAGACTACCTGCTAAGTTGAAAAGTTCAAACTTATGAACCTGTACCCAGTTTGTAAATAAGGACAAATTGTACATTTTGGAATCAGAGAGAAAAATATAGGTTTCATAAACTTAGCCGTGAAATGTTTTAGAAAACGCTAGGCATTTCTAGGTGCCTAACCTAGTGCCTAGCGCCCCGGCACCTAGGCGGACGCCTAAGCGGCACACAGACGTTTTTAACATTGAGAGAGGAAGGATCATTTTCAAATATTTAATCATATCCTCACAGTTTTACTTGAGATAGACTTGGACATAGAGTTTTGTTCCATAATTTTAACCTGGCTAGTTGTCTCCAACCATTATTGTGCTTAAGCGAATAGTATACCTCTTTCTAACACCACGCAGTCCGCATAAGCAGCCTGTTCTCCCCTAAGCGCTCTCAAGACTTAGGCGGTCTAGGTACTGCTTAGGTTTAAGCGGCCGCCTAGGTGGGCATCTAGACCGCTTTTAAAAACAATTTGTGAACCCGTAATAGACTGGAAAATATAGGAAGATCAAAAGAAGGGGTGGGTGGGTGGGAAAGGGAGAGAGATGTTGTACTGCAACTGCTGCCGATACAAGTCTGACTTGTGCTGTTATTTCTGAATCCAAATCCACGTAGGTTTATACTATACCTAACATTAAGTTAAATGGTTTACTAGTTTCAAACCCAATCCTTTTAGCTTATGTAATGGAGGAAGCGAATAATTTTGATTTTCAACATACTGTTAGTTTGCCAAATTGTCACCATTTTCAGTATAAATGAAATTACTTTGTAGTTGTCTTATATAATGAAAATATAGCCAAATAAAGGGAATCTTAGAAAAACCTGTTACAATTACATTATGCAACCTTTACAAAATTTTGGTATGCTCAGGGATAGACTAATTCTTATTTTCATTGTTAACAATTTTATTTTAAACTTCTTCAAATGAAAAAATATTAGGCCGACTGTTCTTTTCTCCCAAACCGAATGATAATGAACCTCTATCTATGTAAGCCCTCCAAAACTGAAATGAGTCCGAGTTCTATAACCTTGTACTTGACATTATATTATTCTCTGAGCCCTTTTGTCCTTAGTTTTCTCATGCCAATTTGAGCTCTGTAAAAGTGTTTAGGAGGCTACTGGCGTCACAAAGGTTGCATTTGCTCATGTACTAAAGTTTCTCTCGTCGTCATAAATTTTAAGTGAATTAATGTAAGGTTGCATGCATGCGCACTATTATTTTCCGTATCTGCTTCACAAAAGTTTCTTGTCTAATAATTTGTCTTGAAATTTGGTCATTTTCCTCCATTCGTTACCTATATTTATGGAAATCATATTGCTGCTGCTTGTGCGGTATGTTGTTTGTGACGCATAATAGACTCACATGAAATTATTTTAAACGTAAGAAAAGATTATAGTGAATCATTCTAATATAAAACTTGCTACAGTGATCCCTATGCAAAAAGATGCATCTAATGATGACATTTCTGAATCATCTGATTGCATCTGGAGGATACCAGTGGGTTATCTGATTGTATGTGCAGCTAATGATAACATTTCTGAATCATCTGATAAAATTGAACACCAATTGACTTACGTGGGAAATCCTTACCTAAGTTTCTCTTATACTGTTTTTTTTCCCTTTTCTTTTCCAACCATTGTGAATCATATAAGCATTCAGGCTGCCATTATCCTAACCTTTCTTCAAATTGCCATGTTGCCATGTGCCAATCTCAGGACATCCTAGAAGCACTCATTCTTTGCTATGCTCAGCTCTTATCGTATGATATTTAGCAATCATTGGACCACAACTGATTTTGAACGAGCTCGATCTTCAGCTCTACAATATCGACTTTGCTATATTAGGAAAATTTGTTGTAGGGCACAAAGTTTGAATGCAGTTTTCATTTGTTACAATCAAATTTAACATTGTCCTGCAACATAATATAACAATAGGAAGAAACTGTCATTGCTCTTATTCAAGACCTTATATAGTTTTAAGCACTATTGGACTAGCAATTGCAAATATATTGATTATCTTTCTCCTACAGTGTAAAAACTAGGATTTTTTAATTTTTTTAATAGAGTGTAAAAACTAGGATTGACAATATACATTTCAACTGATATGAAAAACTAGATCGGAAAGGTTCCTTATTTTTGCTTTTAAGTTATTCTTTCTAGTTAAATATGTAGGTATTAACGTGTTCTCGTGCCTTACCTGTACTTAGCTTCTTTTCACAGGGATGGTTTCTTCTTTGCTGTTAAAGAAGTATCTTTAGTTGACCAGGGAATTGATGCCCAGGAATGCATTCTTCAACTTGAGCAGGTGAGATAATCTCTATTCTTATATTGACCTGTTGCCTTTGATACTTTATTGTGTGTTTTCTACTTCTCAGATTTACTGTTCTCTCTCTTTACAAATTTTGTTCATTTGTGATTTACCTGACCATGTTAATTATCATGGAGGATTTATGCAGATTAGTGCTTTGACTGTTAATAGTACTATTTCTAACCTTTGACTTTTCCTTTCAGGAGATTGCACTCTTAAGCCAGTTTGAACATGAAAACATTGTTCAGTATTATGGAACAGACAAGGTACTCTTATGCTGCTGGTTACACTTCACTTTCCTAACCCTGCATAGATATTATTCTTCAGTCTTAATTTCCATGGGTGAGAGTGTTGCAGAAATGAACATGTTTACGGAACTGGTTACTATCTTTTTCCTAGTAATTTAAAAAATTGGAAAGTAATGTGTTTTTGACAGATTTGGACTCATCTTGGGTGAATTTGAATGCGTCCCTGTTGATTTGAGACCTTAAATATTTAATTGTATGGCGGATTTTATTATTTTTTTATTTATTATTTCCTCTCATAATATATATGGTTATTCCTATACTCTAGACATTATTAACACCTGAATTTTTTTCTTGAATTTTGCATGGAATATTACTTGGTGATTTTTTTAATTAACCTTTAGACATTATACTTTTTGTTTCACCACGTAATAGAAAATTTGAACTTTTCCTGCACTGTTGATTAACACGATTCATCACTGTTGATTATATGGTTAAATCACCATCAAGGTAGTATGTAAATTGTAAACTCTTTTTAAGTTTATAACAGCTCAACCTTGAGTAGGATTTAGGCTGTGCAATTAAATTAGCAGGTGAATGGACTTAGGTACTTGAACTTTGGTCTTCTGTGAGTTGTTTTACAGTGTAGTGCATTTGGTCTACTGGTACGTAAGCTATTTATTGCAAAATCTACTTTGACGTAGATTAGTAGTTCCTAATCAATACTATCCATTTTTCAACTATTTATATATTGATACAGTATACACATCTATTATCTACCGTAATCTTTCTGAATTTATGAGAAATATACACGGGACATATTCTGCAGGAACTTGCAAAACTGTTCATTTTCCTTGAGCTTGTCACACAAGGTTCTCTAGCATCTCTGTACCAAAAGTATCATCTTCGAGATAGCCAAGTCTCTTCATACACCCGTCAGATCTTGAAGGGTTTAAATTATCTTCATGAGAAAAATGTAGTTCACAGGTAATCAACTGCTTTATTATATGATTGCCCTTGTTCATACGTTATACCTGAATCTTTTGCTGCCCAAGTATGTGGTAAGTTTCTCACATGTATCCTTAAGCATATTCTCCTGTATTGTATCCAAATTTTCTGTGCCTAAGGTTGCAATTTTACTTATCAAAAGAGCTATGTACATGGCAAATATATCATCATCATCATCATCATAACTATTCTGCTTATACATATCTACCCGGAGTTATTATCTGGAGTGCTTGATTGGAATGATCTGCCTCTTGTTGAGTTACTACCTGGAGTTGCTTGATAGGAATGCTCTTCCTCTTGTCTTCTGCTTTTCCATCATTTATTGTCCATTATTTAAGCCATTAATGGCTGCATTCTACCATTCTGGTTTGTAAGGAAAGTCAAGCGTGTTCATTAGAAGTATGAAGTGTTGCATGCACTTCCCCAAGATTGCATGTTAATGCATTGTGGTCTACCAACTGCCATAGATTTACACAATGAACGGCTGCAGGCCAATATTTTGATGATCATATGAAGCGACAGCTATTAATTGTCCCTCTGTGTAACTGGAACTGTAGTTGGCAACTGGACATTATTGGTTAGTTTTCTTTTCCTTAGATTAGGTTTAATTCTCTTGGTTCCTAGACTAGGCTTAATTCTCTTGGTCGCTATATGAATCAAAACTCAGATATTTGATGGTTTTCTAATGATACATACAAGGCACCATGGACTCGTTATCATCTGTTTGAATTTTGGTATAGAGTACATAATCATGGTTCCAGTTTCTGCTCACTTTTCTTTCACTTTCTGCTCCACCTTCATTGGCAGGATAGAGAACAAGCCTAAAATGTTAATTTTGGGCTAGACTACCTGCTAAGTTGAAAAGTGCAAACTTATCAACCTGTGCCTAGTTTGTAAATAAGGACAAATTGTACATTTTGGAATCAGAGAGAAAATATAGGTTTCATAAACTTAGACTTGAACCTGTAGTAGACTGGAAGATATAGGAATAACAAAAGAAGGGGTGGGTGGGAAAGGGAGAGAGATGTTATACTGCAACTGCTGCCAATACAAGTCTGACTTGTGCTGTTATTTCTGTATCATGTAGGCTTATATTATATCTAACATTAAGTTAAATGGTTTACTGGTTTCAAACCCAATCCTTTTAGCTTATGTAATGGAGGAAGCGAATAATTTTTGATGTTCAACAAACTCTTAGTTTGCCAAATTGTCACCAATCACCATTTTCAGTATAAATGAAATTACTTTGTAGTTGTCTTATGTAACAAAAATATGGCCAAATAAAGGGAATCTTAAGAAAAACCTGTTACAATTACATTATGCAACCTTTACAAAATTTTGGTATGCTCACGGATAGACTAATTCTGATTTTCATTGTTAACAATTTTATTTTAAACTTCTTAAAATGG
Source organism: Asparagus racemosus (assembly GCA_037177215.1). Classification (NCBI taxonomy): domain Eukaryota; kingdom Viridiplantae; phylum Streptophyta; class Magnoliopsida; order Asparagales; family Asparagaceae; genus Asparagus; species Asparagus racemosus. The sequence goes on from JBAKGM010000139.1 coordinate 15,448,092, forward strand.
CAACATATTAGGCCGACTGTGCTTTTCTCCCAAACCGAATGATAATGAACCTCTATGTAAGCCCTTCAAAACTGAAACGAGTCTGAGTTTTAGAACCTTGTACTTGACATTATATTATTCCCTGAGCCCTTTTGTCCTTAGTTTTCTCATGCCAGTTTGAGCTCTGTAAAAGTGTTTAGGAGGCTATTGGCCTCACAAAAAGTTACATTTTCTCATGTACTAAAGTTTCTCTCGTCATCATATTTTTTAAGTGAATTAGTATACGATTGCATGCATGTGTACTATTGTTTTCTGTATCTGCTTCACAAAAGTTTCTTGTCTAATAATTTGTCTTGAAATTTGGTCATTTTCCCCCTTTCGTAACCTATATTATGGACATCATATTGCTGCTGCTTGTGCGGTATGTTGTTTTTGACACATAATAGGCTCACATGAAATTATTTTAAACATAAGGAAAAGATTAGAGTGAATCATTCTGATATAAAACCTGCAGTTGATATACAATGATCCCTGTGCAAAAACTAAAAAGATGCATCCAGTGATAACATTTCTGAATCATCTGATTGCATCTGGAGGATACCAGTGGGTTATCTGATTGTATCTGATTGCATGTGCATCTGCCTACTGTGAATGGCTGCTGGTGCTGGACATTGAGAGGCCTCATAGTCACACTTTTTTGCATCTAATTTGCTTCATAAACAGTTTAAGAAAACATCCCGAAATTAGTCATCTCTCAATAGTAAATTGAAATCAGCACTGTCTCCGTATATTCTCCATACGGGAGATGTGTACTTGCTATAAAGGTTTTGAGGGTCTGTTGTGCTAAACTATTATCTAGGACGAGACAGCTCTTAATAGTTTGGAGAAGTAGATGCAGTTAGGCACACACCAAGGATTTGGGACCCCAGTTTTCCTTTTCCTCTTATTCCTCATTAGCACCATTCCTGGTTCCTCTTTGGTCCTTGCCAAAGTGACCGATACAGATCATACTAACTTGGGCTTCGATATGTGAATCTTGTTTCTTGGACATCGCGGATGAACATGCAAAGCAGGTGAAAAGAGGTTGGCTAGGAAGACTTATTTCGGTCCTAGTGCTTTAGGAATTTTAAGCTTTGTCATACTAGACACAGTGAAACCATTTAAGAGAAGCTTCATTGCAACTTAGTTACAAAATGCCTGCTGTGTAAAGCCTTTGAACTTCATTGAAACTCACTTGAAAAATGCCCACAGCAAAAAGCCTTGGAACTTCAATATGTATGTCTATACAATTAGTAATTATGTATAGACATACATATTATTTTCTGTAGTATATAAAATTGCAATTGGTTATACATTACATTGTGTCACTATATAGATTATGTACTGCATGCTCTAAATAAGAAATAATGTTTATAGATGCCTTGATTCTAATTATTTTAGAGTTACTTTTTGATATTTTTTGTGTTTTTATGCACTAGATTTTTTGAAGCTATTATTTCAAGTTTTATGCAAAGAAAATTAATAATTGGTCTCTACGTTCTTTTACTCCATGTAAAATTTTCATTTGTATTCCTGGGAATTCTCTGTAGTTTCCTATTAAGAATATCTTAGTAGTATGCTACAATATAGCTAGGTAGTTTCTCATCAATATTTTCATAGTTTATAAATTTCTCATGTAACCATGTTTTATGTAAATCATATCCTGGAAATATCTCCATAGTTTAAACCACTTCAATCTTGTGCTAAATAGGTTTACCGAAAAGCCTTGCAGGCTCTCTGTTCCTGCGTTTATTTTTTCAATATTATCTTAGAAACATCTCATCACCTTCCTGAACTATTACATTCTTCTTTTAAACAGCCACCTAAAAAGTTCCCTGACTTTTCTTCGTTGCTCCTGTATTGTTATATTAATCATAATCATATCCTAGAGATATCTCAATAGATTCTTAGACTAGTTCAGCCTAACACTAAATGCAATGAAATTATGCGTGTTTCACAAATTGACTTCAACCACGTATTCTTATTGCATTACTCTTAAAAGGTTATCAGATTTTATCTACATCTCTCATTTTGAAAGATAGCACTTTTAGTAACCTTTCTTCTCTTTTGCAGAGATATCAAATGTGCCAACATTTTGGTAGATGCAAATGGATCTGTGAAACTAGCAGATTTTGGACTGGCTAAACAGGTTTATTCTTCTGTTGAAT
>JBAKGM010000139.1:15468068-15494833 GCA_037177215.1 Asparagus racemosus
TCATCAAAAGACTGGGAAAGAGTATTTCAAGTCTTCAGGAAAAGGAAATAGTATTTCCTATAAACAATTATTTATGCATATCCTATTATATATTTATTTACATTTGAAAATCATTTAGCAAACATAAAAAGCATTAGCATGTGGACCAATGAGATCCATAAAATCTTCAGGAACTTATAAATTAATGGTTTCTTATACATTCCTGAGTGAGTTATTAGTTAGTGAAGTCAAAATTTTATAAAGTGCATTTGAAAAATTTATAAAGTGCATTTGAAGCTATTATGAATCATAAATTCAATCAACTAAACATAATTTAAGTTGTAGTTATTCAAAATGACAACAATGTCAAAAGCTATGAACATCATGATAGAAAGTATTTGATATTTTCTGACTATGTCAGCTAGCTTTTAAAAAAATTGGATATGTGAAAAGCTGTCAAGTATGGAAGTACTTATTTATCTGATATTTATAAGACACTAGTGTTGTGCCTTCGTTGAAGTACCGACACTTCATAGTTGATGCAGTTATTCTAGTTATATAGATAGTTTTTTTTTTCTTCATATTTATTTAATGAAGGCTGAAACATGGTTACTCGACTAAAGATAATGTTGAACTTTAAACTTTGAAAAGGTAATATCAGTGAAGATTACTAAGGTTTGCTGATGTAGCAAGGATGTTTTCATCTTTGTTGTTCTCCAGTGTCAGATGACTGAGGTGCCTATCCACCAAAAACTTTTACTAGATAACAATTGAAGTTTTTCTCCAAACATTCCACCCCAGATTTGTAGCCAAATTGATTTAGTAATTCCTTGAGTTGATGAAATATACAGCCTTTTCCAACTAAAACCGGAAATATAAGCCTTTGTGTACAAGTTACATTTGTTAAGGGAAACCAAAGTTTCTAAAGATACATGGAACGGGTCCATGGAGCTGTGCAGACTCACAGTCCAAAATGAGTTTTTCTTTTTTTAATTGATAGAATGGGATCAGTAGGTTGGAGAGTAAGCTTTTTTTTCAATCATGTTTGTGTATACTGGGAAAAAATAACAACTCACTGCAAATGTGCTTGAATGACTTGCTTATATAAAAATATAGAACTGCTATCCAACAGATTCTTGATCTCACCTAGCATTGCATCATGAATATTTCCTCTCTAGCTGAGTTTCAGATAATTACCCAGTACAAAGTAGCAGTTACTTAGTCTTGTCAAGGTAATATATTCTTCATTTTGACAAGATTAAATAACTGCTAATAGCCTAATAGTTGTACTAGATGACTATCTGTAATTCAGCTAGAGTTGTATGATCTGTCATATGCTAGGTGAAATCAATAATCCTGTTGGACCTCAGTTCTCTAATTTATATAAGCAAGTCATACAAAGCAAATCTGCTATCAGATGTTATTTTTCTCTAACATAAACGAACATGATTTTAAAAAAACCTAACTTCCCAACCCGCTGCCCTTTCAATCAATTAAAAAAAAACATTTTTGAAGAGTCTCAGTCCCCTCCATGAACCCTTTCCAGATACCTTTAGAAACTTTGGTTTTTTTCCTTAAAAATTTAGCTTATATACAAAGGCTTATATTTCAGGTTTTAGTTGGAAAAGGTTGTATTTTCAGGTTTTAGATGGAAAAGGTTGTATATGCAAATATTATATTGATTTTATAATAATTTGGTGATGAATATGAAATTTTGTTTAGTTTTCTTGGTTGCATAAGATACTTTCTTCTTCCCATGCATAGCGGGTTGTCACATATACAGTTAGTAACCATGATTTTTTCTAATGTGATCTGTTTGCTTGTCAGGTTATTACCAGACCGCAAGTTGAAATGCCTCATCCAACGGCCCTTGGATAGTTTGCAAGAAACAAAAGATGGATTCTCTCTTTTATTGTTTTGGCACTGGGAGGAACTCTTGAAGCAAAGGTTTTTTAGCTGATTCAACTTCCAAAATCTTTGCTACATAGTCTACCTTTGAGATGAATCATTTGATTTGTTTACTTGCTGTACTTTTGAAAATGATGATGTGTTCATTTGCTAGAAAAATTTAAGAATCTACCTTTTGTTCTTCTAATATATTGTGTGATTCTCTCCTCGATGGTAGTCAACTTAAACTAATTTTGCAATTTGTATTCATGTCAACCAGGACTTTACGCTGTTCATTAGTCTTCTTTTTTTTGTTGGCAGAGAACATAGTCTCCACATGCACACATTACAAGACACATGCTAGAATGCGTTACTTTCCATGTATGGTCATTTTTTTATGATTCTTGAGATTGTGGTCCCGTGTCATCTTTTCTCCGACTTAATCTGTGGAAATGTTGCACGGTGTCACAATATGAAAAGATAAAATTCTCAAAGAGAGCTTGTATGAAATGCTTAAGATGAAATAAGATAACTTGTAATTGCTATCCAGATGATGTAGCATCAGTTTCTGCCAAAAGTAATTTTTAATTCATTCTCAGTCACTGATATTCATATGTACTTGCTCAAAAAGTTATCCATGTTAAAAGTGTTCTTGTTTAATCTCCTTGATGCCTTAACAAATGTGTGTTACAGATATGAACGTTTTGTTATTGCTCTTGAGGAGGCGTTGAAGGATATGTTACCTAATCTTAAAGACAAAGCAATGAAGGTTCTCGTTGCTTCTTTCCTTTTGTTTCCTGCGTTCAAAATAAGATTTATCTACTTCTACTGAAAATTTTGTAAACTCGTCGTGAAAACTGTGTTGCTTCAAAGTCTCTTGCTTGTTTCAAGAAGCTTATTTTCAAGAACATGCAAGACTTGGCGGAAACTGACTTCAAATGATCACAACCATTTATTCTCATATTTCTTTGCTTCAAGAACCTCATTGTGCAACCATATCTCCATGCTATGAAATATTTATGAGAAATGAATTACATGATTTGATATCTTCTACTCAATTTCTATTATTGAAACTTTGAAACACTTCACATTTCAAAGAGAAGAAATGTTCGTTGGAGGAGATCCTGAATTCTTTAATTTCTTTTCACTGACATTTTTAGGACATTGAGATCATAAAAAATGTACAGATCATTCTTGGGTTGCATGCTATGTGAGTTTATCTTGTCACTTTAGACCACGTATTGACAGTGTTAATAAGCTATTAATTTTCTGTGTGTGTATATGCATATGCTATGTATTTATATGTGAGCATGTGTATATGTGATACTTGGACGTGCAATACCAGTCTCCTGTGTCCAGGTAGCACCAGCAAGCGTGTAAACTGCTTTCCCTCATTTCTTTGCTCGAGTTCAGGAGGCTGTTGATTGTTTTACTTTTTCTTTTTACATGTTTGGAGATTTTCATCACTGTTTGTATAAATTTGGCAGTTTAAGATATGTAATGTGGATAAGGAACAATGTCAGAATGGCAGCATTCACATTTCCCGTAGCTGTCATGGTAATATCATGGCTGTCATGGTAATTGGACTCTGGGTTTATATTCTGAATTAGATTATTGAAATTGGTGGACCAGTGCACAAGGCTCCCACCGTTGTGGGCTCTGGAGAGGGTCAGATGTACACAGCCTTACCTAGGGAGAGGCTGTTTCTGAGATACGAACCTGTGATCTCCAGGTCAAAAGGCACCAACCTTACCATTGCGCCAAAGCTTACCCTCAATTAGATTATTGAGATGACCTTGGTATATGTACCAAATTTCATTGGCTTGTTATGGAAACCTATGGTATCTGATGGGTGTTGGTATCTGATGGGTGTTGGGTCAATATTCTTGCTCATTGTAAATGCTATCTTTTGTTGGAGTTTCTTTGAATTGCTATTGAATAACAGTTCTGATTTCAGATATCAAGATTTATTAAGTGATCCCAGACCATTGAGCTGTGCAGGTGGATGAGAACAGTAACTACTTAGATCATATTAAGATTATTTTATAATCGCCTTCCCGACCTGGATGTAGCAAGCATATTTATTTTATTCATCAAACATCAGACTTTGAAGATGAAGGGTAGGCAGTTGTCACAAATAGCCAAGAGAGTAGTTATTTATGGACAGTGATGAAAAGTGACAAGCATCATAGAGACCCATGTAGTTACTAATTGCGTTGTTTTGTTCTGTCTTAAAGAATGAAATCTTATTCAGTTCTTTTTTTTCTCTGTTGAAAGTTAAATGTACTCACTGATGATAATAGTTTTCTCATTCCTTCGATTGTTTGCTGCAGACAGTTTACATCCTTTTGAAAAGTAAATCAGAGCAAGAACGTAGATTGCTTTCTGCTCTTGTGAATAAAGTAAGTGATTCTGTTTTTGCAACTCGTTGACGAGCAAGCATTGTTTCTTGTATGTTTGGATGCGTATGGCTTTTTTACTTTGAATATATTTAGTGTTTCCTTAGCATTTTACTTCGTTCAGAGAGGAGGATCTAATTCACTCCTTCTAGAAGTTTAAGTCTGGGTCCTGCAAGTTAGTGCAAAAAATTGATTTAGTTTTTTTATCACACAGCTAGGAGATCCAGAGAGGAAAGCGGCTTCTGGTGCTGGATATCAGTTGTCATGTCTGTTATCTGCACATCCTAATATGAAGGTAATTTCCCAGTAGTACGCTCTGTTGCTTTATTTTTATTTACTTGGTTTTTTCTTTACCTGAATCCTTATGTCATTTACCCATTGCTAGACATTTGGTATAATCTTTGTTATTCTGACATCAATTTATATCTCTACCAATCTTTCATAACTGCAAGGGCTGCCTAATCTGGGATAAACCTTATAATAGGCCTGAAAAGTTCTTTAAAGGGGCCTGTCAATTAAATTTTGGCGTTTTTGCATATATATACCCCTCAAATCATCCATATTTGCAAATTTACCCTTCACTTCTTCAACATTGTAATTATTACTCTCACCTATTTGGTTAGGGAATATTCCCTAAAGTTCTGTTAGATTAGTTAAAAAGTATTAATAATGACTTATATCAATATGCCCTTTCTTAGTCAATTTAGTTCCAACAGAACCAACATTTCTCCATACCCTCAACTAATCCTTTCCCTACCATCTCCTCATCGTCGTTTCTTCTATTCTAATTTGTCTCCCTTCTATAGCAACAAAGCTAGTTAGCACAGATGGTTCAATGGTTTGGAACACTTCCAAATCCTAACTTCGTGTTGACAAATAATATTCATAAAAAATTAACAAGTGGATTTCACTCTGATCCTTCATGTTAACACAAAAGATTAACCCATCATCACCAAATTCAAAATTCCAACTCCAAACTCTGTGAACGATAAGAACTCAAAGATAGTCATCTCACTTCTCAACCCAAATTCACAGGCAACCGTTCTAGTTCGAGGAGGGGTGGGGGGTGGGGGGGAGAATCCTCTTTCTGCAGTGCTCTCTATAGAGAGAAATCTCTTTTTATACTCAAAATTACAACTTCTCGGCAAATTCTATTTCTATGTAGATCTTAATCCTAGAATCTCCCTCTTGCGTGAACAATGAATTAAGCGCAATCTCCAAGTCCAAATCTGGACAGTAGCTCTGCCTCCGAAGACCTCGATCATGACGAATTCACTGCTGCCCAAATCATCCACAAGCGCCAGCTTTTAGTGTCAAAAAGAGGCGTTGGTTTACTTAGGGGTCCAGCTAGAAATTTGGTTAATTGTGGAAGAGTACAAAGGTTAATATACCAATTCACCACTAGAAATCTAATGTTGTTTTAAGTGTGAGGGTAGGAAGAAACAATGTATGGAATTTGGGAGTAAATTTGCAAATATCAAGATTTGGAGGGTAAATTTGATTTATATGAATGATTTGAAGGGTAAATATGCACACACAAAAAAACCTTAAACATTTGAAGCAGACAGGTGTAAAATAAAAATTAAACGTCAAGTTTTTGGGTTTACTTTTTACAGAGCTCATTTGTCTGTTTCACCCACGAGGGATGTCCTGCGCTCATTACATTCCCCTTTTTTTTTTTTTTTGCTGTGTCAAGGGAAAGTCTTTAGTATAGCCCACCAATAGACATGCCAAAGAAACCTCAAATATAGTGTTGTGTAACACTAGTATTAGCATAAAAAGCCCATTCCTGTCTTCTACAATTGAAAGTAGGTATCACAAAAGTATTTGTACTGCCTTTGTTATATTAGGTGTATTTGCAAAATCCAACTATGTAATGTACTACTTCATTCAACATCTTGTATAAGGCGTTTAATATCACAATGCCCCGTTGTGTATCCGTTTCATAGTTATACCTCTTGGACTAATTTTTACACCTAGACTTGTTTCCTAATCTCTGGATGTCTCATGCAAGAAGGATGCAAAGGAACAGAACAATTAAAAGGAACATCATGCATTTTGGTGCTCTTAACTTTTTGTTGTCATGTTCAAAATGCACTCTTCACTGGAGCAGCTAACCAAAGCTGCAATCTGGAGAAAAGGTAATATTACAAGAAAGAACATGGGAAATTTTAGTTTCACGAGACCCATATGTATTCCCAGCTTCATCACATTTTATGTCCTTTGTGACATGGCTTTTACTGCATCGAAAGTGATTTCGAATTAGTATAATGCCTTTTTAAGAAAACTTCAGTTCTAGCTAACATTCTGTTAGGGTGTTGGATAACTTCTTTTATGCATATATGGTTATTTGTTTATCATGTCATTATTCATATCAAATGTATATAAACTGGGTTATATAGTGTGAGTGAAGCCATTAAAATCAGATGTCCTGTGGTTCTGTTTGAGATATCACGTCCATATCAAACAGATTGAGCTGTCAAAGAGCTTTTTCAAATTTCAAGTCATAACTTTTAAGTATCTACAAGCTTCTAGAAGTCTATCATTTAGTGCGTAATATTGTAAATTTGTTTCTTTCATGTCATAAGTGAGATTGCTTTATTTTTAACTAACAACTGAAGGTAGTATGTTTCTTTCAGTTTATGGAGAACCATCTTTCAGTGATTCATGAGCTTTCTCACGTATTTCTTTTCATATTATCTGTAGCACCATTTTTCACTACATACACTACAAAATAAGAGGATACCCATGCCTTCAATAGGAGATATTTTTCCCTCTGTGAAAGAGATTCATGGACTGAGAAATGTTATAAGCTCTCTAATCTGTTTTCAGTAAGATTTTGTTATTTATGATAAAAAAATGGTCACCTTTATGGCTTTATATCTTTGTTAAATTTTTTAAAGAAAATGTTCAAAGAATTCGATAAAGTGTTCTAAGTAATTCCTACTTAATCTATTATTTGGCATTTTCTTTCTTGCAGGCAGTGGTGATCGAGGAGGTGGATTCCTTTATCTTTAGGCCACATATCGGACTACAAGCAAAATATCAAGCTGTAGGCTTCACAATATTTATACAATGTTTTTTTGCCTTTCTTAATATGTGTAGCTAGATTCATTACTTACCCCTGCTGCCAAAAACCCCATAACACCTTTGTTAAATTGCCTATTCTTGATAAACATCTTATTAGCTTTTGCAATTTATGATTATACTTCTTACTCTTTTCCACTTTCTTGTACTGAGTATTGCTTTCTGTTTATTGCACCAACTGCTTGGTATCTATTCATGACATCAAGTGCAGCTGTATTTTCATATTCCTCACAGATGCTGCTATTCTGTTTAACATGTTCAAGCTTTATTTCTAACTAGTATCTAGTTTTAGTCGAAGGCTGATATACTGTTAACTGGCCTTTTTTGCAGGTTAATTTTTTGAGCCAATTTTTTCTTAGCAAAAAAGGAGATGGACCTAAAATAGCCAAGCGGTTGGTAGACGTGTACTTTGCACTTTTTAAGGTTGGCTTTTAGAAGTTTAATTTTGTACTTGCTTTCTAGAAAACTTGTCAATGTGTTGATTTCTGCGTATATGTGATAAATATCTCCTTATTCTAGTTCACATGATTCTATGATATGTTATTTTTCTTGCTATCAAATTATATCCTTATCAGACTTCATTGAATATAAAGATGAACATGATCCTATGTTATGTTACCCCTTGCTGTCGAATTTTCTCTTTGTCAGACTTCATTAAATATAAGATGAACATGCATACACTTTGATGTATGCTGCTTGGGTACTTCTATCATGAAGGCGTACACTTACCCAACATGTGTGTGTGTGTGTGTGTGTGTGTAAATTTAGAACACTCTCCACACACTTCTTGAATGTGTATCCTACACTTCACATCCACCTTTTGAAGCTTGTTAGATATGGGTCATGATCGTTTCATGTTTTACCAGTCTTTACCCAGTTCAGAACTATGATTAAGGTTATTGGGATATCTAGTTAAATATGAGCGATTGTCCAATGTATAATCTATATAATAAAAGAAACATAAAAATAATATGGGAATTTTAATCCTCATAACACGTGAATGAAAAATAATATTAATCGTGAAAAGTATAATTCAATACATGTGCGCTCACGCATAAATACATATCTGTGTCTCTGTACCCTGCCTTTTAGAAATTTGTCATGTCTTGTATCAGCAGCTGTACCCATTTTCATACCACTTAGAATTTGGTTGATAACTTTGTATGTTTGAATAGTACTTGGTTTCATCTGTCATCTTATGAATGACCAAAGTTCTGTCCCTTTTAACATCTTGGAGCTATTCCTTCGGATATGGGCTTCCCTGTGAGGGAACTTTTCCTTTTACTGGTCTATTGCTCGAACCTAGCATTGCTGCCTGGCCGATCACCTTGATATGATGCACACTTGTTAAGCACCCCCCCCCCCCTCCCCACCCCACTCCCCTTCAATGCCCATATTCTCCAGTTTAGTGGACCCTCTCTTGTCTTCCTCCCTGAGTACAGTCATCGTCCACCATTGTCTTCTTCCTCCCTTACAACAGTGATCTATCACTGTTCACTTCATTTGCTTTGTGTCAGTGAGGGAAAGTGGGCTACATGATTTCTTGGTCTCCTAGAAAAGGCTAATTATTCGTGCTCCAAAAGGAAACTTACATACAAATAATTTCTCCCTGTTCCTTGTCTTAGACTGTGATTTCATAAATTCATTTCTTCCATATTCATTCACTCTTTTATGTTTAATGTTTTCTTGATTAGCCTCAGTATTTTGGGTGGTGAGATGGGTGCTTAGGCACTTGTAATGACAGATACATTCCTTTTGGAAAGTTATTCTGTATGCACATTGAGGTGGTTTCCCATCCTCGATCTTCTTCCCCTACCTATGCCCTTTCAATGTGCTTCTAGTGTTTACCCTCCTAAGGTTTTTGTTTGTTTTTGTGAACATGAAAGTTTTATTTTTGCTCATATTTCCTTACCATAGGTCTTGATCTTTAGTAGTGGCTGTGGTGTGAGTTCTGTTATGAACTAATGTATTAGAAATAGATACTTCCATAAGAAATTAATACCTCATCTTGCTTTTATATTTTCCATTAGTTTTGCTGTCCTTTTTTTTCAATTATTAGGTCCTCTTTGAAGTTCTTTAGATGATAGATCCATACACTTAGAAAACTGTGATGTTACTTTTTCTTAATTGTCTAGGATATTGTATAAATGACTTGGCGGGCAAAGAAATGGAGTACTCTAAGGTCATTCACATTTTAGGTCTGTAATAGGTCCATATGCTTCTGATAATATATTATAATCCTGAGTTGAACCTCCAGTAAGATAATAATTTCCAATGATGTAACTGCCTGTGCTACCTAAAATTTTATATTCCAGGAGCCATCTATGTGAAGACCTTTTCGCACACATGTATTGGTGTTTCTATTTTATACATAATACTTTTAACTGGCGATTTCACATTGTTCTTAATGCTGCTGATTCATTTCTTTGCTAACGTGTATTTCAGGTGCTCATTTCAGAGGCTGGTGACGGCAGAAAACATAAAGACAGCAAATATGATAAGCAAAGTGGCAAAAACAACAAGAGAAATGGAAAGAATGAAAGCAATAAGAAGCAGCAAGTTCCAGAGTCCCATGTTGAGATGGATTCTCGTCTTTTATCGGCACTACTAACTGTAAGCATATGGTGTCCAAAAGAAATTTTTTTTAATGGAGCTCTGTGTTAGCTTCACAGCTGTAACTTATAGGTCTTCCCCTGAGAAAAGTTGGTGTCTGTGGGCACGAAACTCTTGACTATCCTCCTGTTCCTGTTGGCAGATTATGAATAGTTGTCAGGATTTAAAGTTGTAGGCCCTTTTTATAATTGACTGTGGCAAACCTTCCCAATTTAGCCTAGGATTGGGCGTCTCTGTGTGCATACAAGCATGTGTTTCTTCTATAGAAGTAGTACTGATGGATTCAAAGATACAAATGTTACTAAAATTCGATGAGAATTTTGTTCAGTAATTTCCACATAATTATGACGGCTTTTTGTAGTTTCTGTAGGGCCTTGTGATCTATTCTTACGGTTTCATTTGCGACTTAACTTGTGGAACTTAAACCTGCACCTGACAGCTCCTATTGACTCCAATATCTCAATTTCTTCTGGAAATAATTGTCCTGTTATTATTTTGCTGTTTATGTTTGATAAGCTTTCGCTGCGTGCATATGAAAAAAGCTTCCCTTGCATAAGGATTGATATTTATATTGTGTTCTACAGGGAGTTAACAGAGCATTTCCTTATGTTTCAAGTGATGAAGCTGATGATATTATAGAGGCCCAGACGCCACTTCTTTTCAGATTGGTAAGTCATTAGACTCATAACCTGGATATTGCAACCAGTAATGTTAAGATTCAACTTTTTGAGTCGGGACAATTGTCTCGTCATTTTTCAATATTTTTTCCTTTATGTGCAGGTTCATTCTGAAAATTTTAACGTAGGGGTTCAGGCATTAATGCTTCTATATCAGATTTCTTCAAAGAATCAGATTGCAAGTGACCGTTTTTATCGTGCCTTATATGCTAAACTTCTAATTCCGGCTGCTGTGAATTCCTCCAAAGTAATTCTTTTTTCATTTGCATACTACACGAGCCATGATATCCATTTTTTATATGAATGTAACCTGATTCTTAATTCCATTCATAGGACAAGGCAATACGGCTTGTCAAGCCATAAGCTGTTGGGTATTGCATTTAAATATACAGCTTTTGGCCTGTAGTCCTTCTATACATGATTGCAGTTTCATCAAATAAAACTCCAATTCTCCCTTTCTCTAAAATATAAGCATGAGCTCAGGATGGATTTAACAAAACATGCTTACCAGATGATTTAAGCACAGAGGTCCTCTTCCTCTGGCTGTACTACTCAGAAAAATCAATTTGACGCCCAGGACAACCCGTTTCTACTAGTGCTCTGCATTATATTTGTCTAAAATAACAAGGCTTAGGAGTGGTTTGAACGGTGGGTATAACTGTAAGGTTAATATCTGGGATTTGAGCCTGATTCCTGGACAAGTAATTCCATCTTCGTGAATGGTTTAATTTTGTCAAGAATGGTGGCCGCAACTGGTGGTTTTTTGGTAGTAGTTTCGGACGTGGTACTGTTGCGATTGTTACACTCTTAACTACAATCCATTTTAGGACTTTTGGCTAGAGTTGGCAGCTAACTCTTGTAGTGAAACAGGGCCATGAAGTTTCATTTTCCTTTTCCTTCAAAAGCAGTAGTTTTTCCATACTTTAATTTTATTTTTCCTATATCTGCTTGGCTGATACTAAGGCTGGACACACGCGCACATGCACACACATTTGAAGTCGGCCTCATATTATCTGTATGTCTACATTTGATATTGCAGTCAGAAATGTTTCTTGGGCTATTGGTCAAGGCAATGAAGAACGATATAAACTTGAAGCGAGTATCTGCCTTTGCAAAGCGCCTTCTGCAGGTTAATGCAACATCTTAATCTTTTTATTGCAGTTCCTTTACTTGATACCCTTGAATGATTTGCTTTAGATAGTTGTGGATATATATTTTCTCTAAATGTTTTCAACATTTACTATCGAAGACTGCTCTAATAACTGGGGTGCCTAAATAAGAAACTGCCTTTTATTAAGAAAATAAGAAACCAATGATGCTCGCCTGCAGTGTTGTAGCCCTATACATATGATGATGCTTCTAATTTTTTTCATTTGTTTATGACTTCGCACACGAGTTTCTTTCTTGCTCATTTATGTGTGTATATTCTTGCTTATCTACTGTTCTTGTTCCTTGTAGTTACCTTCGACTTGGCATGGCAAACAATAGTACCACTTAGAAGCAGCATAGATTTTTTATGTGTTATGTCTATGACATGTTATTATGCAATAAATATGCACGATCCTAAGGCAATTATAATACTGAGATGTGCAGGTCGAATATAATTTCACATGTTACACATCAAACATTTATTAGAAGCCATCACAAGAATATGTTCCAACCAATATACAGTTGACTTAAACCTGGAGTTGCTTCCATCAAAATCCGACATAAGATAAAGTATTCGAAAGGTGTATGATATGTCAGCTACTAGTCAGTCATTGATGCTGTTGATGTGAAATATGGTCTCGTCATTCAGTGCAGAGGCTGCATTTACCAAACATAACTGGTTGTTGTTTATATTTCTCATTTTCTGGGAGCTGAATTGCACAAATAAGAACTATTTTAATTGTGAGCCATTCATATCCTGTTGCAAACATACTTGGGAATTCTTTTGGCTACTTCTTACAATGTCATTCTCTTTATTTTAGATTAAGGTTTGTGCTTGCCTTTGGATTAAGTGTCAAGATCATTATACTCGTGGTGTTTTGTAAAAAAGGACTGTAGAGACTAACCTGTCATATTGACCTGATTCGGACCCCCTAGTCTGCCTCATGCATCATGTGGAAGGCAAACCAGTCGATTGTCCATTGTAGTTAGCATCAGTTTACATATTCTTTAGACACTTCTACCTCTTAGGGGCATGGACAAAATTGATTGTTCAGGGTAGGAACCAGCAGCCTAATTTAAGGGGACGCATGTTTATGAACTTCTTATAGGGGTTTTCAAAATTTTCACATGAAAGGTTCAGGCTAGCTCATGCCCTCATGTTCCCAACTAGCTCTGTCTCTAGCTATGTTCCTCCGGTAATATGTGAGGACTTGTGGTTCAGTCCTTGCATAACTGTGCTAGGGGTTCTTGAAACATGACTGCTTTAGGAACTAAAGATATACGACAGCAAGCTCCCTGATGGCTTCCGTTACACTAGATTTCTCATACTTCACCTGTGATTGTGGTTTGCTTATATCCTTTCTCTGTCAAGTCAGCCCTTTACAAGGTAAAGGAGAGAAAGCAAACAATTAATGACCCCAGGTTTTTCCCCCTCCTTTGGCTGCACACTGTAACCTGTGTGAATTACTTGCATTAGACACTAATTATGTTTCTAATATGATCCAGGTTGCACTGCAGCGACCCCCTCACTATGCCTGCGGGTGCCTATTCTTACTGTCTGAGGTTCTTAAAGCAAAGCCACCTTTGTGGTATGTTGTTTCAGAGAGAATTGAATAAGGCATATAATACCAATTTATAATCGTTCGTCTGACTATGGAGTTATGAGTTATTGAAATTGAAGGTGGTGTTGATTTGCAGGACTATGGTGCTCCAAAAGGAGTCTGTGGACGACGAGCTTGAGCACTTTGAGGACATCAAAGAAGACCCTGAGGATGTAGGCAATCCTCCATCTAGCAACTCAACAGATCCGGGCAAAATTGCAGTGTCGCGAGGTTATGGAAACTCAAAGCTTTCAAACCACAAGGAGGATTACAAATACGACAGTGATGATTGTTTGAATGTCGGGTTAACAGCAAATAGTGTTAATAACGGACAAGCAGAAAAATCTCAAGTACCAGTTGAAGGTTTTGCACTACCTGCTGGTTATAATCCACGACATAGGGAGCCTTCATACTGGTATCTATCTTGGCAAGCGTCTCCTTTTTTTTCACTTTAAGAATTACTAAGAACCCCAAAGTTTTCACTAACTTCTCACTTAAATATCATATTGCTCTTAGTCATGGCTATATCGCTAGAAGTTTTAGTGCCCCTGTGTTTTGATACCGTGTGTTTATCCAAGAAAATGATGTCAAATAGATGTATATGCAAAAGAATCAGTTGTAATTGATTCTTTTGCGCTTTCTTGAGTAGTAGAATAATATATGCTCCTTTTCTACCTTCAATCATTATAAAACTCTCTCAAACATTAATTCAAAAGGGAACTTGAATGAGCTATAAACTAGGAAGGGAAAAAAGAAGAAGAAATTGTTCTGTTTATCATTTTATAAATGTTGTCAGAATTCTTCTCAGTGCACCTAGGCATTTTTAGCGAAATCAGTGGCTTGTCTGTTTATGATCTGCTTTTGCTAAAAGCTGGCATCCACATATGCCTACCAAATAAAACCAACCACATTCGTTCAAAGAAGTGCGATACAATCCTCCAGAAACCCGCTGCTTGGTAGCAATAGCATAGCTGTATTCTTCTGTTGTCTATAGTAGGACTTCATGGACGTTTGGTTTAGTTCTCATTCATGTCAAATCAGTTTAATCTACTTTTGTACTTTCCAAGTTTCCTTTTATGCTTTCTGGTTGATATGTAGACTGCCTTAACAGCAATGCAGACCGTGCAAGTTGGTGGGAGCTAACAGTTTTAGCTTCGCACGTGCATCCATCTGTGGCAACAATGGCCCGGACCCTACTCTCAGGGGCCAACATAGTTTACAATGGTGATCCTTTGAATGACCTGTCACTTAATGCCTTCCTTGATAAGTTGATGGAGAAAAAGCCAAAGCCAAATAAGAAAGCAGAGGGTAGATGGCATGGTGGATCACAGATCGCACCTGCAAGAAAGGTGTACCCACTTAACCAACAGTTTTCCTTTCCATACTAACTATTAATCTTCATGTGAAGTGAACTGTGTAGCAGCATTGCCTGTAAATTTTTTGTTTATAATTAGTTTGACTATGTTGCTTTTGCTTTAGTTTTTGAGTAGTTATGAATAGATTACTAGAGTTATGCTACCTTTGTGCTGCATGACACAAAAATGTGGGGTCCTTTGGAGATTGCAATGAGAATATGAGCTTCTGTAGTCCCCACATTTTTCAGTCTTGTAGTACAAGAGTAAGGCAACTCGTGTAATTAACATTTTTCTTTAATTTTTATTCATGAATGTTATTTCAGCTAGTGCAAACATATTTTATTTTTTTCTATAATTGCTTTGCATGTCAGGAAAGGATTGGTTAAGTACTAATAACTTGGAATTCATTATCTATACATTTCTGTCATCCGAAAAAAAATTCTTTTTTTGTTTGTTTGTTTGTTGCCTTAGCCTGCTTGCCACATAAATTCTTCTGTTGTTATATTCACTTTATGGATTTGTGCGTTAGTTTTCAGTTTTCTTGTTTATTTTCTAATCTCATTTTTATGTCATGTAATTTCAGCTTGACATGAACCATCATCTGATAGGAAAAGGTATACTAGAGCTTGCAGAAGAGGATGTGCCTCCAGAGGATATCGTCTTCCATAGATTCTACATGAACAAAACAGGATCCTCAAAGAAACCAAAGGCGAAGAAGAAAAAGGCCTCAGAAGACGATGCTGCTGCTGAAGAATTGTTATTAGCTGCAAGTGATGAGAGTGATGAGGAGGAGGAGATTGATAACATGCTTGAGACAGCACATATTCCTTTAGCAGAAGAGAGTGAAGGGGAATATGATTATGATGATCTCGACAGAGTAGTTGATGAGGATGATGATGACTTGCTTGGAAATGAAAGTGATGCAGAAACCAGCGAACCTCAATCTAATGCAAAAGAACATGGTGGCAGTGACAGTGATGATGGTGTTACGGCGGCTGCTACTGGTGATGATGATAATAATGACGATGATGATGGTAGTTTTGACATGATACTGGGAAGTGATGATGGTGAAGATGATGTGAATGAGCCTGTGGGCAGTGATGACAGTGAAGATGATAAACCCAGTAAGGTCAAGGGTAAGAAGAAGAGGAAATTGGAAGGCAAGAGTCGACCATCTCCATTTGCTAGTCTTGAAGAGTATGAACATCTCATGACTGATGACAAAGAAAGCAGTAGGAAGAGGCCTAAATTACCAAAGAAGAAGAAGAGGAAGACATCCAAAGTCTAAATTATGTGCATTCAATGTGCAATTTCTATGGTGGCAGCAGTTGGATGTTACGTGGAAAACAAAGGAGTTAGATATAGAAGAGTGAGATTTGACGGTGTTGGAAACGGTGGGGAAATGAGCAAACTGTGGAAGCAACAGCAAGAAACTTGATGTGCGAGTGTATAACCGTCTCTTGCACGAACGAGGGAGCATCTGTTCGGAGAAGAGGGTAGGGGAGTGCCATTAGTTGATGGAATTTTGTTTACATTTTCTGTCGGTAACTTTTAATTCACCTGCTATATCAAATTATTTAACAGATTTGTTTCTTAAAGTTTTTTGTGTATGATGTTTTGACATCTTGATTGTTATTATATGCAGTTAGCAACCGTGGGTCATCCGCTTAACCCTATTTGCTACAGTTTTGTAATGTAATATTATTGTTTTCTCAATTTTTAAGAGAGAATTGTCTTGAAACTTTCATATGTTAATGTTTATCTAGCCAAAGTATATCAAGATGAGTTATACTACCTGAAAGCAACATGCTGATGCTCACATTGGATCGTTTTCTTTAGTTTATGAGGTCAGCTTATTGGTCGAGAAACTAGTTCCCATCTAAGCGGCGTTTATTGGAAATTATTCATCCAATCTTGTTCCATAAACAGTAAGCAGCAAAATATTAAACCGCATTGATCCTGGCGAAAGAACTCTTTATCTCCCAAATATGTTTCTTCATGCTGGAACGTTTCAGCAGCATTCGTAGCGCGTCACCAGGCAGAAAACTCATTTTATATTTCTTCATCTACCTCTTAGAGCTCTACTAGATTTGGACTCTCCTCTGTGAATCCTGTAGCTGATTCCACGTAAACACCGCCACTTGGCTAAAAAATTGGTTTCAATTTCCAAAAACAGCCTAGAGCTCACACCAACTGCTTGTATATACTAAAGATCAACCCAGACTTTTTTTTTTTTTTTTTTTTTGCCTCCTTAAAAACTAGCGCAAAAGAACTGACGATAAACAAAAGATATAATTTTTTTCATCAAAGGAAAAACTAAACAATAAGATTTCCAATACTGTGCAGATCTCTAGAAAACCTATATCTACCTTCCCTGATTCCCATCAATCCATCATCTTATTTTGCACTCCACGCGTTCTTTTTTACCTTCTTGAAGGAAGCAAAAGTGCTGTGAAAAACTATAGCCCTCCCTATTTCACATTGAGAAAACATCTTAGGCTTTTGATTCCTCTTTGCTCCAATCAGGTCTCTGCCTTCCAAACCCTATCTCATCATCAATTTAAAAAAAAAAAATCTTTTGCTCACAAAAGAAACAAGGCAATGCGGGATGTCGGCACATTTCTGTCTCTAAGATGGACAAACTCAATCCAGACTGCCATCTCGCGGAGACACGCTGCCATCCTGCCGAGACTCGCTGCCATCCTGTCGAGACTCGCTATCATCTTGTCGAGACTCGCTGCCATCTTGCCGAGACTCTGGAAGACCCCCCTTGTACTTGAAAACTGGTCCCAGTTTCTCCTCATGCTGCAAATTAAAAACTCGGTTAAAAATAAGAACCCCATCGAAAAGCAGAAAAGTATGATTTAAAAAAATGCAGAGTTTTATTTTACCTTCTTGACAAAAGACTCGATCTCCTCAGCTGTTAAGGCATCCTCCCCAGCATTTTCGCTCCATCCAAGTGACTCCAAAAAAGCTTTTTCTTCCTCATCCGGAGCAACTAAGGTTTCAGGTTCTTCATTGCACACGTTCTCATTGCCATTCTCAGCCACTGAAGGCTCTAAACCAGAATCCGAAGTAGCAAGAAGGTTCATTT
Organism: Asparagus racemosus; assembly: GCA_037177215.1. Lineage (NCBI taxonomy): Eukaryota > Viridiplantae > Streptophyta > Magnoliopsida > Asparagales > Asparagaceae > Asparagus > Asparagus racemosus. The sequence goes on from JBAKGM010000139.1 coordinate 15,485,910, forward strand.
CCTCACAGGCAGAAGCTGCACAAACTCCAAATATCTGCTCATCTGACTTCATCACTGAATTCGACATTGTTGACTCAAATGAAGATGATGACATGGCAGACCTCACTTCAGAATCAGAATGATGATGCAATATACAATTTTTCTTTTCTGCTTGCTTTCGGAGGGAATTAAAGAAGTTGTTTCTGTCCTGTGACAAAAGAGGTTTCTTCTCGCCTCCGACAACATTAGCTTTGATTTTTGCATTGACTGGCGTCGCCTTCAGTTGAGGAATTGATACTGAGGGAACACTACCAACGGATGTTGCCACTTTGCTGGTCATAGTTACAGGTGGTCCATCTTTGAGAGTAGTAAAGGTGCCATTCCTTTCTCGGTTGAGGACTTGAAAATTCCCAGCCTGAGAAGTCTTCGCAATGTCAGGCTTTGTAGCAGGCAGCCGTTGGCCATGATTGACCAGCTGAGATGAAGTCTGCTGTAGCTTGAGAGCAACAAGCTCACCGTTTCTTGCTCCTTTGACCTTTGATTTCTCTGAAGCATTGACAACCTGAAACATATACATCATTATAGAAATGTTAATTTAGAGTTTTAGAATGGCTATTGAAAATCCCAATAATAACAGTTAACAGGATATTCTTCAGCATGTCATTAAGGAAGAAATACAAATATGAAAAAAGGAGAAATTGAGGTCAGCAGCAAGGAAGATTTTGTCACGTACAAACCCTGCTTCCCTATTTTCTTTCAACATTAACAATATAATCTACTCAACAAAATACTAAAACCAGAAGTTTATGTGCAAGTAGTAGCATGACCTACAACTAAAATTTTCTCCGCGGGGGGGTCCGTTGGTTGAGAGAACTTGAAAAAAGTTTCCGCAAATTACGATTCAACAAATGAACTACAAGCCTACTCTGCCTAAAAGGGGAAGTTGGCAAAGCTCAGCTGGTCCTCTAAATCCGTAGTAGTCAAACTGAAATTAAGCTATATGGTACTTCAAAATATCTATCAGAAAGAAGTTGGTCCAATTGAAATTAAGCCAAATGTTACTTCACAATATCTATCAGAAAGACAGTAACTTCGTAATAGACACTACCAGAGATTCCTTGTGGGCAATCCACATCCTGAAGATAATTTTAAAAAAAATTCTTCAGCTACTGATACCTCTGCTTTTAACAATATATAAAGAATAAAGTAGAAAATACTCCAAGAAGCATGCTTGATAATTCTGACAGGTTCAGCTCATACTATTACTAACAAATCTGCGCGCACCTGTAAGTAATTGCCTTTTAATTGCTGAAAGCATTTACAAATTTGTTGTTAATTACAAAAGGAACGCAAATAATCCCGCTGTTATCCACCCTAAAAACCGTTCTTCACGCCTAAAATTTTTTTCACTGGAAACTTAGCATTATATATTGCAGACTCAAATCCAATATCTAATCACACAATTGGTAACACTATTTATTGTTAAGTCATGTCTATGTCAAATGTATAAGCTCCACACTCTGCCATGTTTTCACTATGTGATTGCCACATATGACAATTTGTGGGTGGCCGCATGTCACATCCTAGTTATGACAGCATGTCTATCTACCCTCTTGGCCTTTAAAACTTTCACATTTAAATCATTGCAAAGGCTAGAATCTTCATTTCTAAATGGCATATCGCAAAATAAACAGTTGAGACTTGACTCTGCAAATTTCATGCTTAAAATATTAGTTCTTGCATGGCTTGCCCTAAGCCTGGACAAAGAAGGTTGGGACTGCATTAAGTAGCTAGTGTCCTCAAAATTCAAGCCAGGTCCCTGTAAAATCTAAAGAAAGATTGTGAGAAATAAGAATAAAGATTGATCACAGTATTCATTCATCTAGAAACTTTCAATCAGTTGGATTTCAGGAAACCAACACGCTCTAAAGTCAGGATGGAGTTGCATTAAGTAGCTAGTGTCACACAAAACTCAAGCTAGGTCCCTGTAAAATCTAAAGAAAGATTGTGAGAAATGAGAATAAAGATTGAACAGCAATCTTCATTCATCTAGAAAATTTCAATCAGTTCTGGATTTTATAAAAGCAACACACTCTAAAGGTACTTGAAGTAGCCAGGGAGATGAAAGTGATACATATATAAATAACTTTAAGATGTCAATTTCATCAGCATATTGGACACCTAGATGAAAAGCGAAGAACTCCCTAAACATACTCCCAAGCCCACCACCCCTGTATCTATATGCACGTAACCAGTAACACATTATAGTATGTCATAAAAAATTCAGATTACTATGTGTCCAGTGTTTCTATTGCTCCTCGTCAGAAACTTAGGAGATCTCCATCAGGCCTATTGACATAAATGGACAATTTACCATCAGCATGCAACTTGCAAAGTCACCGTCCTCCTATCAAACAAGCTTTAACAATACTTAAATGCAAGCTGCAGATTTAAAAATATACAAACTATTAAAATACTTGGTATTGCTTGTCCTACAGTCATAATCCATGGATCGACCAACCAACTTAATTTCAACTTTCTTCCTCTCTGCGACTGATGCAAACATGTTGAAGAAAGAAACATATGATACAACGATAAACCAGTCAATATTCACTGTTGACAAAGCAATATATATGAAAATAAAAGAATAAAATGATCGCCACTACTCTTTCGACACTGCCGGTTGGTTAAGTTCTTGTAGTAGCCATTCATCATAAAACCAACAACATTTGTTGGGTTCTGGATTTAATTTTATCCACAATAACATTCAATTTCTAAGATTTTGAAGAAAAATCTCTACAGATTTCCATATGCACCAAAGCGTATTCTTCAAAACATCCTGGACTCATGACCCAAAACTAACTACAAAAAACATCATAATGACCATAACACAACCATAAAAATGTTATTTCCAGAGAAGGAACACCTGGGTAAATGCATTAGTTTTCTCATTGTAGAGGTAATTGACCTACATCATTTATTTTGGTAATTGATCTACATCATTTATTTCAAAAATAGTGGGAACTAGAAGGAAACCATAGAAGTTATATGCCTGCAAGGCTGCAACATCTATACCAACCCAATGTTGCATTCATTATCTATTACTCAAATCATAACAAAAAGTAAAACATGGCTGACAAAAAGAACATTGCCAATGGACTACAAGGAACTCATGAATAATGTTTTCATACAAAACTGTGTAACATCTATTGAGTTTTATCTAAGCTCTTACTGGTATCAGCTTGTTGTATTGCATAAGAGCCAGTTCCTTGAGCTTTTCATCCTCATTGGATAACTGCAAAATATGTAAAATTAAAATTAGTGAAATAATTGCTCTACTATAAGTCTATAAAAATAAAACAAATATTGCTACATTACCTGTGGTGCAGTACGAGCCCTAGCAGGTGCCTGCGCTAATGTTTCAGCCATGCTTAAGCCTGTCATAGTGCTGGACCCAGTAGATGCCATACCTGCAGTAGTCTGCAGGGAAGATGAAATTGTGTCTCCATTGCCTACGCCTGCAGTGGGTACTTCTACCAAAGCTGATGTCCAGCCATCGACACCCATAATAGCTGAAGTGCCTATAGGAAGGCTGTTAATGGCCGTGCTGATGGTAGGAGAAGAAACCCGACCAACATCAAAAACTCCCTGCTTCTCTTCAGCTCCAAGCGATGGGAAGTCTCTCTCAAAGGAAACCTTACTAAAGCCACCACTTAAACTTCCCGTTGAAAGAATTCCATTGCCTGAACCAAAACCCGGTCTTTTGGGCAACAACTCAACCCTCCGTCCTGATACCATGGACTGAGATCGCCTTAAAGTGTCCTCAGCCCTTCGCATCATTAACGAATCAGTGTAGTCATAGTAACCATTATCTAATAAACTATCCTTATCTCGATTCCTTTGTCTATATCTATCCCTATCACGATGACTCCTACCAAAACTACTATAACCCCGTGTCAGGGTAGAACTATCCTTGTCATGGCCTACAGAGCCATTATTGCTGACACTCCTCCGGAAGGATGAAGATGATGCACGGGGAGCACCATAATCGCAAACACTCACTGACAGTCTGTTTCTTGATAAAGACCCGGTATTATGTTCGTCTGTGATCAACATTAACGTCAAAAAAAATCAACATAAGAACTAGGAAATGTAAAATACAAGACAACTTCACATTATTATGTTGATTAGCAAGATATAAGGATAATTCACAATGAACCCCTCATTATGTTCTTCAGTGATCCAAGTAAACATATAGAAAATGCGTGCGAAACGCTAAAAATAACAAACTACCTACATGTAACCAATGTACCATAATTTAACGCACGAGAAAACTTCAAATTATTAAATGTTGATTAATGATTAACCAAAAAAAGGGCGCCACGAGGATAATTCACAATGATCCCATAATTTATGTTATTCAATAAATCCAAGCAAACATATCGAAAATGGAGGATAAACGCTAAAATAACAGACTATATGCATGTTTTCAGTATACCATATTGATACTATCACCAAAAGCTATCAATACATATACTAATCAGTGAAACAAGAGAAGAACAATTAAGAAGAAAAAGTAGGCAATTAAACCTGAATGGGAAGAAGACCCTGCTGCTTTCAACCACTGTGGAGCTAACGTCGGCTCACCGCGATCCATAACAAGCACAGAAAAGCATCATCCATTCAACAAAAGGAAGAAAAAACCCCCACTTAAAGAACTGCCTCAAATCTACTCCTCTCCCTTGTATATAACTCAATGCCCACTACTTCTGTACAAATAGAAAAACCCGGAACCCTAGAAGATTCCAAGACCAAGAAAGAGAAAGAAGGGGAGAAAAAAAAATCCCAAAAACTTCTCCCTGAGTCTTTACGAAACCCTGCAAAAATTTTCGGAAGAATCCCCGACTGGGTCCAAAATCAATCGACAAAATTAGGGTTCAATTGGGTCTAAGAATCCATAGCTGAACCCGAAGCAAATCAGGCGGCGGCCCCTCAACAGGCCATCATAATCAATCCAAACCCTAGAGAAAGAGAGAGCCACTAGGATGCATTCATCACGGCAGAGATCCAAAAATTGGCGCAAAAACCAAATATAGAAACCCTAAAAGAGTTAAAGAAGTGATCGAAGGGGGAAAAAACCCTAACCCTCGTTTTTTCGAGAGAGAGAGAGAGAGAGAGAGAGAGAGGAGGCGGGTGCGTTTCTCGCGTTGGCTGGCGCTGTATTTTATATGAGAGAAAGATAACCCAAATTTTAGAGAGAGAGAGAGAGAGAGAGAGGAGAAAATAGAACAAAATCTGTGATTTTAATATCTCGGCTTCGTGCGTTTTTCTCTTGTTGTTTTCGCTATTCAGTCGCTGCTCTTGAATCGGAGAGAGAGAGAGAGAGAGAGAGGAGACGCGTGGGATTTGCTAGGGTGGAGGGAAATAGAGAGAGAGAGAGAGGTCGAGGAGAGAGAGCAAGGGAAATTAGGAGTGAGAAAGTTGTGCTTGCATTGTTCTAGAGAGAGAGAGAGAGAGAGAGGATTGTGGGCTGGGCCTTGAAGTTGGGTTGTGTTGTTGCTTGGGGCACAAGTTGCCTGGGATCCTGCTTATGTGGAATAATCCAACCCTAGAACAAAAAAAAAAGTTTTCTTTTTCTTTTTGGGTTAACCGTGCAACTTTGATTTTGACAGGTAAAAGGTTAAATTTTGTGTGTGTTTGTGTGTTTTTTTTTGGCTAATATTGTAACCAGATATGAAAACGGTCTATACGACTTTGAAGAGGAAATATTTTTTTTGAGGTTCTTTGAAGAATAATAAAGGGAACATTTTTCTTCTTTATATTGATTTGACGTATATATAAGTCAAGAAAAATGGTAGAAAAAGTAATGTTATATTAGGCCTCCTTATTTGGAAATGAATTGAAAATTGCACGAATCAAACCACTTCCATTTTCGTCCAAAGGTAACTGGACGAGTGTAGATCATCATAATGAATGATGTGAAGTGGACGTCTGGTTTTTCTGGGCAAATACAATACAAGAAACTCCTAAATTCTTTAAAAAAAAAAACCAAATGGGATATGTTCCCATGTTTACACCTAATTTACTGTAGTTTTGCAGCAGTGTAAGAAGATACCATAAAACTAAATATTAAGTATTAAAAATTCCAATAAAATGTAATGACTTTTCGCATGTATTAACACCATTCACCATTTTCTAAAAAGGCTTTTAGCATATTTATGCTACATTTTCTAAAATTGTATATTTCTTGCCTTTTGCGCATTTATTAACTGCACCAACTCAACCACTATTCAACAAGCGATACCCTTGTGCTCGCAAGAAATCGGACCACCAATTCATGTTATGAATTTAAACAACAATAATAATTCATTTTATCTACAACTTCATCCACCTTGAGCCATCTCAGCAAATCCAACGATCAAACTGACCCATACTACTGCACTTCAATCAAATAATGAGTATGTACTTATTGATAAAAGGTTGGGATGGATAAACCAAAATGTGCTACAATTTACATAAATCAACTCAATCTTAGTGTAATTTGATAAAGGGATACTATCTGTGTCTCTTTTCATTAGACATTCATCTAAGGAACGGCGAGGTTGCAAAATACCTCAAAAACAAAAGTCAACATGAAAGCAAAGCATTCATCCGTGATAATATGCAAAAGTTCATCTAGGAAAATATGCAAAAGACGCGGTGAAACATATAATTCCTCAACAAAATAAAAAAAGGTCATCTAGTTCTGAAACAAGATGCAAAATCATGCACAAATTATATCAAAGTAGCACTAATATCCAAAGATACTCAAGAACACTGATGAAACGTTCCTCCCAAAGCAAACACGAAGAGCATAAGAACTATGCATGTAATGTTCTCAGCCTATCATAACTAACACTGTGATCAATATTAGTACTTGGATAAACAAGAAAGAAAGCTTCACCCTCAATCAACATAAAACCGCCACATGAGAAACAACAAAGAAAGCTTCACCCTCAATCAACATAAAACCACCACATGCAAGCATCCAGAACTACAGGAAAATGGAAAATCTCACAAGCTCATTCCCCTGAGGAACAAAGTTGCAAACGCAATAAGTACATTACCAATCCACAGAATACATGGCTAAAGTTCCTCGGCAGTCTGATAAAAGGAAAATATTTAATCAAGCATGAAGAAACAACTCAAAATTCAAGCATCAAACAATCTCAAGTTTTTCAAAATTCATCCTCGATACTTCTTCAGGACTGCAGTTCTTCTCAGAGTAATAAAAATGCTTACCGTTCTCCAGAGAAAATCAAAAACCCTGTGGCATATTCTAATCAGAATCTTCATACACACCTCCGTCATCAGATAGCTCATCAAAAGACCTTATATCAAGCTGATAACGCAAAATACCACCAATGCCACCAAACCCTCTACAGAATTGTGAACCTTCTTGAGATTTGTTAGTGACAAACTCGAGAGAGCAACCAAAACGCTTGTACTCATTGGCAAACCACTCCAGCAAAGAGATCTTCTCTTGGACCTCAAGTTCAGCATTAGAAGCTGCATCTCGAAAATTGCTCTGATCAGCTTCCTGCTCTTTGTTCATGTGTTTTATGACAATTTCTCCAGTAACGCTGTTCTTAAGCACATATCTATTGATGTCCAAGTTTTCCCAGACTATTAGAATCTCGACAGCACCCATTTCAAGAGCCTTTAATGTGTCATCCACACCAAAGACATACTTGCCTGTGTCTTGGCTAATTTCCTCAAAATATTTTCCAATCAGTTTCTTTTCCTGGATAAACTTCACATTTGAAAGTATTTCTGCCGATAACTCAATCGCTTGATTGAAACCATTCTCTCCTCCATAAGAAACATCAACAACATTGAGTATTTTGGTCTGAAGACGTTGATCAAACATGTCAGATTGGCTCAACTCAGTCTTGAAATCGGCTGAACCAGCGAGAATTAATCCAGCAACATTCGGCTGGCTCGTTGCTGGATTTATGAAGAACTGGGTTGCTAGCTCAGCTGTTTTCCTAACATAATTGTGACGCTTCTCCATCCGAAGCCGAGCAAATCGAAGCGCTGATTGTCCTCCTCTACCGTGCTTCTTGGGGAGATCCACAGTGAACTTGTGAAGTATCTCTCTCGTGTTGCCACTTAAAGTGCCAAAAAGTGTTCCATTTCCGTCCATAACTATGAAACCAAACTTGTCATCAGATTCCAGAAGTTCATTTAATGCCTCGGTGTGAAACTTGTTATCACATAGGTAAAGAGATGCATTGATGGGCTTGAAAGGCTCAAAATCTATTGTAACCTTTTTCTCCTTCCCATCCTCTGTAACAATGGTTCCTGTGTATAGAACCAGTCCATTGGGAGGCACCTTGTTGTAGAGCTTCAGTCTCTGTTGAGCTGAGGTGATTGCACCCAAAACAGACTGGCGGTTCACTCTACTTTTGATGTTTGAAGCAGTTCCATATTCATCACCCAACATCTTGGTAACTCGAGAGATTTGATCTCGTGGAGGCATAATAAGAGAGATCATGCTAGTGCCATTACCTCTTGCAGACTCCAGGGCCTTGATCAGCTTCTTAATCTTCCATATCTCAATGTTCTTATCAGTTTCATGACCATCTGACATTTTCGAGAACGGCTCTACTCCTAGAGGTAAAGTACCTGCAGCAAAATCTTGGTAATCAATTAAAACATCCAATATGGAAGGTAAAGATAATTTGCTTTAGATAAATACAGAGGGTTCTAAGTTGCAGAATACAATGAAAAAAAAAAAAAGAACCCATGATCACAGTTGTAGATAATGTAGAACCATTACGTGTCATTGGATCCCAAAGAATTGTGATTCATTTGCAAAGAAAAAAGTTTTTTTTTTATTCTTCCAGATTAAATCTCCTACTTCAAATAATGCAGTTAGTTTGCATGACTTAAGTAAGACGTAA
>JBAKGM010000139.1:15504407-15532390 GCA_037177215.1 Asparagus racemosus
TTCCCGACTTTTAAGCAGAGCCGCTCCTGTTTGTGCACGTTTTGCACGGGACTAGTAGTCCCGACCGCCTACACGGGACTAATAGTCCCATGCATTCAAAACACAACTAGTTGCAAAACCGACCCTTTTCAGAAGAAAATGGTCGGTTTTGCCTATTTTTTCTCCAGGAGGTCGATTTTGCACAATAAAATTACGAAAGTGGTCGGTTTTCAAAATTTGTCCTTGCATATATTATTTGTTTGGCTAGTTTCTCCAACAGCGGGAGCATATTAGAATTAATATAAAACTGTAAAGCTCACCTCTCACTATAATTTTGGAGTTTTGACGTAATGATTAGAGGGGATAATTTTAAGATGGTATCAGAGTTTTTTTTTTTTTTTTTTTTTTTGGTTGAGGAGCATACAATCTAGTTTTCAAGTAGACAGATATCACGAAGTTGACCATTGCAGCCTCCGCTAAGGTGTTCAAATTACCGTTTAAAAATTCAAGGCACGGGCAAATAAGATAAATATTGATGCAAAAGTATAAATTGGAACGGACTAAAAGCGCAAATAAAAGTGAAAAAGGGCCTGGTCTACATTCCACCGTCTCCCCGTACGTATTTGGACGGCACCAACAGTGACGAGCGAGAGAGTGCGTGCAATTGTGCCTGGGATTCGAAAACAAAGGTTTACAATGCTTGTTATCACTTCATTAAAACGATACGGTAATAGTAATAATTGGGTAATGATGATAAGAGGAGTCAAAGTGGAAAAGGATATTTGTCGGGTTATAGGGAAAGATCGCGCGGACAATAACCGGTGGCCAGCGGTGCAGTTGACCGGGAGCAGCAGGTCAATCAATAAAGTTTGCCTGGGGAACGAGGGAGAAGGGGCGTGATGAGAAAGGTTCTCAGGTGATGTGGCGTAACCTTGATGGGATAACCTAGAGAGAGAAAATAGAAGGATGTAGACGTCTACAGTGATGGAGTACAGTTGTCCAAAACTAAACAGTTATCCTAGAGAGAGAGAGAGATGAAGAGAATATGTGAGAAGATAATGATTTTGCTCTTTATCACAGACATCAATACCCGTTTTTAATTTGTTATGTTTGAAAATATAGTTGCATCAGCAAATATTCTAATTAAATTCCTATTTTCAACGTGTTGATAGCAATAAAATGATCGGGGATGATAAATAAATTTACATTTTATAGAACGTTTTCTCCTAAAATCTACCATCATCATTTCATATCATGTGGAAATTAATTATAATCGGATCAAGATTCAGGCTTGATTACAAACCTTGAGTAATCTTATTTGTATAAAAAGACCAATGACTACTCACACTTAAAAAGGTGTCCAATTAGTGGTCAGAGATAAATTGCCCTGAGAATAATAACTAGGAAAATAGAAATGTCCATTGCTAATTACAGATCAAAGAAATGTTTCCAAATTCTTGATATGTTGATCTATCTGTAATTTCCTTCTCTTTTTCTTTAATTTGTATGTGTCTGAGTGTGTTGATATTAGTCCTATGTTTATTGTTCGGATTCAAACTGAATTTGCGTTTTATAGTAAAAAAAGGTGTTACCCACTTCTTCTTTAATTAATAACCTTGACAGAGCAAACATTTTTCTCTTGCATTCATTCAAACTAGTTTTTAGGCCCGTGCAAACCGCAGCTTGGTACTTCGGCCAGCCTTTTGTTTTTAGTCTTGATGTTTTTATGACTTCCTCAAACACGTTGACAAATGACCAAACTGTTGCATGATCACCTAGTTAAAAATACAAAGTAAATTTGTTAATTAAAGAACCAATTGTTGATAAAAAAAAAACAAGATAATGCTGTGATTTATTATATATAAATACTTATTCAGTTATTCAAAACAGTGATTACTATGTTAAAAAATCACAGCAGTCACCCATATTAGATTTTCCCCAACCAAATAAGAGGTCTACCGTAATAAACCTAAAAAACAACAATAAATAAAGTGAAGGGTGGAGTTTTGCAAAATAAGGAGGAGGTAGAGAATTAATCATAGCAAGGAATAAATAGATTTCATAAATTCCCAAAATTCCCAACGAAATAAGCATAAAAAAGGTCTAAAAATAAACCTAAAAACAATAATAAACTTTAAAAAGGGTAGACAATAAATGCGAAATAAAAAGCAGGTAGAGAATTAAAACATCAAGACAGCCAAATAAACATAGTAAGGGATAAATAGATTCCATAAACTACCAAAACAAATGCTCTTCTTTTCCAAAATTCATTGCCAAATTAATTGTTGAGCAATAAAAACATTACCAAATTATGAAGAATTGCCCGTTTAAGCATATCCCTATTCGTTGAAGAATTACAAATTTTAATGACACTTTTTTCCAGTTGTCGCCACTTTTTTCGCCGTATATGACAATGCAGTTTATTTTTCCTGTATGTTGGTGGCTTTTTTATAGGGAAAAAATAAAAATATGTTGAGGTGGAAATCGAATTAAAAACTCATTAGTCCACCTCAAATTTAATGTCCGTTGAAACAGTATAAGCTTTTGCTTTAAGTAAGCATATAGTAGAATTATATATAGGCTTCTGCTTTTAAGTAAAAAAAGTAGTAGATTTCATCCAAATAAATCGTGAAAAACGTACGTTTAGTGTCACAGGAGTTCACAAGAGTTGACTCAAAGTCAAGTTACGTATATCGTCTTTGTTACTTTTTAAATTTCGAGCAAATACTTGATTGAGCAAATCATGATGTTCCATTAAATTTTGACTGTCACGTGCTGCATCCAACAATTCAACAGTCTCACCTGCATTTTATGTACCGTACCTAGTGGCAATTAAGTCACATAGACTGTTACGTAGGGGGAAATAAGCAGTTGGATACTTTTGAAAAATATTTTAGATTCGAATTCTCTGTATTAAAATTTGTTGGCGTGATCCATTTTTGTAAATCCGCTATATTATACTTGATGCACATACTTTAAACTGTCTGAAAAATAAATTTCAACTGTTTTTTTTCCCCCATCAGGCCCATGCATCAAGCATGCAATAATATAATATTAGAAATGAAATTTACTTCGATCTACGCTTTGGAGCATAGAAGTTTTCAATTCAAAATTTTTAAATTTGATTTAACCCATAAGGACTCTTACAAATAAATTTTTATTATGTCTCAAACATTCTGCACTTGTAAATTTGTTATTTATGTAATCCATTGTTTTGCCTTGATGTACAAAAGCTCTTAAGTTTGTTGTTCTTATTTTTATGTACTTTAAGTTGTGTAAAATTACTTTTCAGGTAAATTGTCATTATAAATTATCAGTTGTTAAATTTGGATGGAAAATTAATTATCTATCCATACTTCCAAATGGAAAAACATGCAAAATACATAAAAGATAAATCCTCAATTTTAACTCATTCTTGCGGAAAAGGATCTTGAAACCCTTTCTTTAAAATTGGGTAAAAAATTATATGATAAATAGATAATGGCATATGGCACAGTGTATCACTATCATTCGCAATATGTATATCATTATTAAAATTAAATGAAATTTTCGTAACATGTGTCCTCTCATGGAATTTCCATATATTTTCGATAGCTAAAGCTGTAAGAAGAGAAACTAACACGTGGAAAAACATGGCTGACCCCAATCCGGCGTTTGATATTTTGCCAACCCATCAAATCAAACCAATCCTTAGATGGAGGTTAGGTTTCTTATTTCTTGTATTAAATTGCTAACAACAAAAAGAAATAAATAAAATTAAAATAATTTTCTGGTAGAGCAGTTTGTGCCAAATGAGAATGTGGGTTATTAAAGTGCAGTTAGTGAACCTGTTCCCTCCTTCTCTCCCCTCTTCATAAACAGCCCCCAATCTCTCATTTTCTCTCCATTCTCCTCTCTCTCTCTCTCTCTCTCTCTCTCTCTCTCTCTCTCTCTCTCTCTCTCTCTGTAAAATTCTCTCTTGAATATTTGATTTTTGAAGGAAAATTTTATGTTGAGGGGAATGTTGGCTGGCTCGATGCATGAATGATCACTAATCAATAATAAGACAGTGTTTTTGGGCATCGGACCAGGCTTCATTCCTCTCAAAAATTATCTTCCCCTTGTTAGTTCATGAGAATTCTAAGCAACAAATTCTATCTCATGATCTCCATCTTTTGATTTTTTAACAATTTGCTAAGGTTAGGTTGAGGGGTATGTTGTCTGGCTCGAGGTCATTTGGTTAAGTTTTCTTTATTTGAGAAGATTGCAGTTTAACATCAAATGAACTCGGACCAGGCTTCATTCCCCTCAAGCAACATTTGCTCATGAAGTGATGGAGTTTCTTTCAACTTCTTTGTCATGGTAAGTTTCTTCTTCTTCCTCCTCCTCCTTTTTCTTGTTGTTCATATTGTATTTTTTTTTTACTTTTAAAATGAATGGTGTAGCAAGTTGATCACATGATCATTCTCGCATCCCATGGTTTCATTATAGTGTATTTTTTTAATACTAACTATTATTTTTGTTTGACATTTAACTATTAGAGGGGCAAATATTTTGATATCTTTTACATTTTTACCTTCTTTTCTAATTAAGCGTTCTTTTATAAATGGTATGAAGTCTATTCCTGTTTCCTTTTCTCTGTGTATATTGATGTGACCACTTGGAGGGAGCTGCCCATTTTCATGCATGAATTTTCAAATCAATCCTGGCTTTCAATCTTCATCAATCTTTCTCTCATCCAATTTTTTTTCTCCTGTCTTTCTTTACGTTTATAAAAGGTAATTACACCATATGTTTTTCACTTTTCCCCCCTCCATCTTTGATGTGATAAATACCTCAAGTTATCTTTATGCATCACACATATTAGAGGTTTACATGGTGTTAGGAGTTAACTTCGTACATATTTAATTCCATACTTAGCCTAATTGTTATTGAAATATAACCAACTTTATTGTACTAATCTTTTTCACTTCTTTCTACTATTTTTTTTCATATTAAATCCTTATTAAATTATATGTTGGAAAAGATCAGATTCAACAGGGAAGAGAGATGGGCTTTGTTCCTCTAGGGTTCTTTTTGGTTGCTGATAGAGAAAGAGACTGAAGAAAGTTGGAGGAGGAGAAAGAAAAGTTTGAATAGTAGCGTAACTGACGGCATTTAATAGAGTTTGGCCTTATACAGAGAGCCTCATTAAAGCACTGACGTAGTATTCACTGTCATTCATATGAATGCGAATGAATTCAGTGGGGGTTTTTGAGACTTTCAAGTGAATTTTGAGGATTGAAAGTAATATATGAAAAAAAAAAAAAGAAGATGCTATTGTTAGATCTTAACGATAAAAGTTTGCGCATTTCTCGCTGCCCAAATTTACATTCATTTTTCGAATAAATACAATGACTGGGTGAGTACTTTTATACATTTTATTTTATTTAGAGAGAGAGAGAGGCATGCATTAATGAAGACATTAAAGAGAGTTGGATATTAATAGAAAAGCCCCTGGCCCAGATGTGGTTCCCTCTGATATAACATCTCATGGCACACAATTTAATTCACTCACTTACCTCTGACTTCTGACTTGTGTGATTTGAACCAATGATGCAACTTTTTTTTTTAATAATTATTTTATTTTATTGAATTCGAAATGTTTTCACTTTTTTGAGTGGGTACTTGGCATGGGGAGGTAATTAATAGACCCTGCAAGCGATACCTACTGAGTGAGACTGATGAGAGAGAAGCCAGAAATGTAATTTGAATCTTTTGAGACTTTGTACTAGTTTTTCTGAAAGTTTTATTAATTGATCGTCTAGATTGTAATTTGTTTAGAGTGATAACTGTGAATAAGAGCGATGTAATTGCTAAGACATTAACATTCAAAATGAATTGTTTCAATATTAACAATTAGTTTTGATAATATTGCGAAGGGAATGACGCAGAAACAAGGCTATATCCAGTATATGTATTATTTCATTAAGCTAAAAAATTGCTTTGTACCTATATATTCGTTTCTCGGTAATATTGTTACGTTCCATTTCTCCCTCATGCTTACGTAAGAATGATAAAAAATTGTTATTGTTAAATTCATGATAGGCATAAGGTAAACCAAGAATATATGCATGTAAATGTTAATAGTCAGTGGGATTAGAAAGTGCAAAACACTATCAAGTACAAGAATATAATGTAATTTGTAATTGTTTATTTATTAGATCTTAGAATATCCTCCTCAAATGAAAAAAGGGTGATTGGAAAGGATGGTGATACTTCGACAGCCAGCGAACCAATATCAGGTTACACAGTACTCGAATAAAACTAAAAGAAAGCAAAGAAGTTGTTTATCTGCTCTGGATTCCAAATTATTAAGAAAAATTCCAGGGTGCTTTTTACAAATTCTAAAAAAGTTTAAGGGCCTGTTCGTAGGATTGTAATCATTGGGGGTTTTTTTATAAAATTTAAAATTTGGGGGTGTTTTTTTTGCAATTTATAAATTTTTATGATGTTTTCTTCAAATTTTAAATTTTTAGGAGGCTGTTTGGAGCTCATAGAATTTCAATGTATTGTTTGCATGCTTTGAAAATTTCAGGGTTTTTAATAAATTTCAAAGTACTGAATTTTTTCAGAATTTTTTGTGATTTTTACTGAGTTCTTCATGATTGAAGTTGTTCTTGTAATTTTATATTTTGTTTGGGGGGTTTATTCACAAATTTATTTACTTTACAAGGGATTTTGTCAATTTTTAGGTTTTAGAAGGCTTGTTGTAAGTTTTACGACTTTTTAAGGGGTTTTATAATTCTATATGCTTAAATGAACTAAGCCTCAACTTTTCACCCATTTTTCTCATATCCCCTAACTTGATTAAAATTTTACCGTCGTATGGGGTTAAACTTTATGCTTGGTGAAGTTTTAGAAGGATAACAAACATGTGATAAAGATGAGATAATGTTAAACATTATAAACTTTACCCCATTTTATACCTCTGTACTAAACAAACCCTAAGGGGAAAAAAACGAAAAGTACATAATTGTACTTTGATATTAATTAACAACGACTACTGATTTATCAATTCCTCTTTGGCAGTAATAGATTTATAGCATGATCAGCATTACTCAAAACGTAATTTTGGGCTAGAGAGAGATTGGAATTTACCTATTGATCTATTATATCAAGGTTGCAGTTTATATGCGAAATCGTGCGTGCTTGATTTGTGTACACGTACGTTTAGTTTATGAAGGTTCAAATGAAATTACAAGAGTCCTCACGCTTTTTCACTGGGAAACACGAGAACAAAAGGGTCGGGCATCGCATTAGAGAAAAGCCTTAAATAATAAGCTCCGTGGGTACTCTCCTCAACTTTTATGACAAAATGCATTCATCTTAAATCATAAGTTCCACGGGTTTTGACCAATTAAATAGATTTTTCTGGAGGTGAAAGGAAGTATAAAAGCACCTTTTCACGAGATTTTAAAAGATTTTGGACGCTAATCAAGTTTCTAACTCGAGATCACCTTGAACAAAGCTCAAATTTTATTACCAGAGCATCCGCGAGCAAGGTGTTCTGAGCCACGATTTGAGAAAATTTATCACAACATTCACATAGAAACATGCTATTCGTAGCCGTGCCAAAGAGATATATGGATGCACAGATGTAGACATACTCATGGTAACGTTTTTTACATCTAGAAATCATCATATGGAATAATGGAACAGACGGACACATGTACACCGAACTATTTGCAAAATGAACTCACTCAGTTGCCGTGTCACAAAAGAAATTTTAATACGAAAAAAGTGCAAAGTATTTCTATATAAAGAATCTTCATTCGGACATGAGAGTTCAGCGTATAACGGATTTGCACTCACTCAGAATCATGTCAACAGAAGACATGCCATCATAATCCGTTCTGTTTTCAAACAGCAATGGAGGATCCAGAGCACCAAGGCACAATCATGCAAAAACAACGCAAAATCCTACCAAGCAGAAACTATATAGAGGTAAAAATAGAAGAACACGACGAAGTTGCATTTATATTTTTTTCAAATACGTATGTCGTGTAGAATGCAGCCGTACATAGCATAGCCCGATATAAACTGTGTTGCTGCTCGTACAAAAGCAAGGGTTCACTTATTAGGTCCTCCTAATCTTCGAGAATGTTCCAACCTCAGAGAAGTAGGTGCTCTGAGTTCCACTACCAAGAGCAGTCCCATGGGCTTGTGGATTCGACAGTTCTATTCCCTGAAAAGAGCGATAAGATAAATTTAAAACTTCTCTTAGATTAAATGATTACATTCATATTTGTAAGTAAGCTTGTATTCTTAATTTCAGGTTTGACGAGTAATAGCTATTAGGAAAAGCATATTCAAAACTAGCTCAAAAACATGCTATCCTAAGATCCTAAAATAAATATCTTACAAAAGAAAGGAAAACTAGAACCCTAATCTCAAGTATAAAGCTCTAAAGGGCCAAAGCCACTCTTTCTAAGTTAGTTTGCAGCAGTAACACTTGCAGAAGATAGCAAGGAAAAGAATAACATATAACCATACTGTTCTCCCCCACTTTTGAACAGAAAGGGAATAACTAAATAAGATCAGCAAAGAAACCAGTAAAGGGGAAAGAAAAGAGAAGAAATGAATGATATTTAACCCAAAATTACTACTTAAACTTTAAATGTACCACATTACAACTACTGCTTCAGCGACAGAAAATTTCCAATTCATCATTATTGGTTAGGTTTGTGTGTTTTCTTAATCAACGTATGCAAATTCGACAACGTTGAGAATTTGTCTTCACAGTCTTCCACTTAAAATATTTGGGAACTTTAAAGCTAGAGAAATCAGCCATGGTTGAGGATTAAACCATAGCAAGAATCAAATAACAGCTGGGAGCAAAAGCACACAGAATTCAGAAGCAGAGATTTTGAGCAAAAGAATGCACTGCTATATATATACACACCTGTACAGGAGTAAATGCTAGGCTTGATGTCAGTCCTGAGGTAGCACCACTGCTTCCATACTGCTTCTCCTTAAACCTGCATTGGTGAAAAATTAGTTACTCAAAGAGATACATCACCAGACAAAACAAATATTCAGAAACGAAGAAACTTGTGATTTTCTTACACAGTCCAAGAGAAGGAAAGAAGAGAGAAAGAAACAAAATCAACTTCAAATATTTAATAAGTTATATTCCGAGAACATAAAATACGGTGGGGGACTATAAAAAGCTTACTTCTTAGCAGCTTTAGCAGCAAGTTTACTTTGTACAACTGAGACACGCAACTTTCCACTTCCTGCCTGACCAAGCATTCCATACCCCTCGCCCAAACCATCACCTATCAATGGAGTAATAATAGTGTTAAAAAGGGACTTAACGTGACTGAAAATTTCTGAACTCATACTTTGACATAAAACATTCAGTTAACTAGTCTGACATTATCAATGTTAAGGGCCTACAGCTTGCTCTAACTCACAAAACGTGTACAATATAGAGCAAATTTGTTCGCCAGTTTCATCTAAAAAGAAGCTAAAAATGGATTTTATCAATATTTATGATAAATAATAACAAATGCTTGTTAGAAGAAAATTAGAGAGACCATGTATCAATGTAAACAAAGTATAACGGGGATAACTCACAAAACAAATGCATGATATAAAGTAAACGTAGTAATCAGTTTAATCTAAACAGAAGCTAATATAGATTTCACCAATATTCATGAAAAAAAGATAAAAATGAATGGTTTGTT
Source organism: Asparagus racemosus (assembly GCA_037177215.1). Taxonomy (NCBI): domain Eukaryota; kingdom Viridiplantae; phylum Streptophyta; class Magnoliopsida; order Asparagales; family Asparagaceae; genus Asparagus; species Asparagus racemosus. The sequence continues at coordinate 15,514,097 of JBAKGM010000139.1, forward strand.
CATCCTCTATAAAGCATTGTCTTTTAAATCTAAAATAAATTTCTCCGAATAAGCTAATCGTGGTCCGTCATGAAATCTTCACTTGGATTGAAAGGTTGCATCTTAATGGATGTAACACGTGGGAGATTGCCTCCGTGAAAACAAAGGATCTTGGTTTACTGCTATCTTCTTGGTATTAAAGGAAATCCCATTTTAAACATGAGACCGAATGTAGGTTGGGAAGTTGGTACTATCCAAGATAAATTATTGAAATATTTTTATTTGATTGCTCTGTCTCTGACTCAACACAATCACACTCTTAGTTTATTTAATTCAACTTACATATTGTTACCATATCTCGTTTTATTGCTTAAACTAGCATTGTTGTATTTTGTGCATTCATACTTTGCATGCAACCTATTCACCCCCTCCCAGCAGCCACCCTGCTTCCTGTATCTAAGGTTACCTACCAGTGTTTTAAGTAGTAATTCAGATGCTTTGTTGAATTGCTTTTAAAAAACTAGTTAGCCTAAAAACAGGCAGTTCTACTTGAATCGCTTAAACAAATAAAATACAAATAAACTCAACAAACAGATTGTAAAAGCACAGATTGTAAAAGCTAAGTTACAGATACTAAGGCGTTATGTTGTATACTACACATATGCTACTATGAACATACGACATCCATCGCAATAAAGAATGTGAAAGTCTAAAAGCATCAAAACAAGTCCTGCTGAAATTAAACCGAAATACAGATAACCTCAATAAATCAATACTACTATTTAGTTGCACATTCTCAGGTAGCACGGAACAAGACATTTACCATATATATGTAGATGCTGCAATAAAAATAGCCTATATCCATAAGCAACAAACAAATCCTCAAAACATCTATGTTTTACACGGTCTCAAAATGTACTGTGGTTACTGCAAAGCATCAAGTTGCCAATGGCATCTACCAGCTGATGAGAAAAGGTTACAAATTACTGGTATTTCTTGAACAAAAACAAGCATTTTCTATATTATTAAAAATACCACATTGGGGAAAAAAGAAAAGAAAAAAAGTAATGACACAAAGGACAAATTATGGCCAACAAAGCCACACAAACTTATACTGACCTAGGGAACTCTCTTCTGGAACTCCAAATTGCATTCGGTTGGCCAGCTTCCTCATATCAGTAATTGCATATCTGCCAAATGTCCAATAAGAAAACGATTAATGAGATAATATGTGATAATTAGTAGAACAATAAAAGGTAAAAGGAAGCATATTGCTTTGGAGAATCTTTCTAACAAAACAAAATGCCACCTTTCTTTCTTTTTCCGGAGCCTACGACCACCTCTCTTCTTTTTAGGCTCAGAATCAGGAACTGGAAGAGGTTTCGGTTGCTTTGCAGGGGGAGGTTCCTGCCACTTCTCAATCTTCTTACGAATTTCGTCCAGCAGAAGCCTGCCAGTTTTTCCCGTTGGGTCCCCTCTTATTGAATCTACTCTAGCTGCTAGGGTTGATTTTGAAGCCAGCAGTCGGCAAGCACGCATCTTGAGAGAAGGAGGAGTGGTCTGATAAATCTCAGATTGTTCAAGAAAACCTACATGAATCTGAGAGGATGCAGAAGAAAATCCAGCAAGATTCTTTTTCTTTGCTCCAAGGACCTGAACGTTGCAAGCTGGCATCTTTGCTAGTGCTGATAAACCACCAGCAGTTCCCATAAGTTTTGCAGCAATTTCAGTGCCAACAATAGCAGAAACATTTGGGGCTATACGTCCCATCCTACTCTCAACAAAATCAAGTACCTGCTTCTTTGCCAAATCAAGAGCAAGAGCTCGATCACATGCATCAATAGTTTTTTTCAGGTTTTCTTCTGAAAGAGGCTTGCCACTTGTAGTTGAAGCTGTAACTGATACAACCATGATAATAGCTGACGGTAGAAGACCCTCCAAATCAACAAGTGTTAGATCCATCTCATTTCCAATTTTTTTAACCACCCGTGCATAATCAATGGGATGATGAACAAGAGACTCAAGCTCAGGGAACTTCAATCGATAGTTGTCGCGTATAAAGTTGTGCACTATAATAATCTCATTCTCAATATCAACTGATAAAGCATTGCAATCCACAATAAGCTGATATTCAGGATCTTCCTCCAAAACTGCTGAATTATCAGCTTCAGATACATCCAATCCTTTCTGCAGCGCATCTTCCACTTTCTGCAGTTAGCCAAAAATAGGCACAAAGCATAAATGCCAAATGGTTTTTCTTGTAATGATAAATTCCAGAAATAAGTAATTAAAAGATAATGACAACAACCCTATGATAACTGTTACAACTTGCAAATAGGTAAAAATAAAGGAAAAATAGTTATTGAGTCGCTAAATATAAGGAACGAGAGCATAAAAAAATCTGAATACTGTGAAAAATAAATGAGTCCAACAACTGTTAATCCCCATCTTAAAACACTTCTTCCAAATCCAAAAAACACCAAAGCATCTGTTATAATGTCTGTCACATACCCTTAGTGCACTTCAGCAACATATGTACCATAAATGTTAATGACAAAAGTTCAAACAAAAAGGAAGATTATAAATAACTGAAATATTCAGGAGGCATATGAGAAAAAGTAATATCATAGCACACTACAACTTTCACACGTTGCAAGAGAACGTTATTGGAATCTATTATTTGTACAAGTAGCAAAGCACTATAAGTGTTCTAGGATGTACTTCAACTGATTCATGAGAGGACAAGAAAAAAGCTCAAACCAGTAAATATGAAAGGCTAAGTTTGAATTGATGAGTAAATCATCCTGGGAAAAAGGAAGTATGTCCTATCTCTAGCCTGATGTTTCAAAGGAAACGAAGAAAAGAACACAACTTTCGCAGAGTATATAGTTGGAGACAGATTTTTTTTCTTTTTTTAAGAGAAACTAAGAAACATGTCATCATTCATCTAAGTTGAAAAGAAGAAATCAACTGTTTCCAATGTATGTATACCTGCATAATATCAATATAGCGTTGTGTCTTCTGCAATTTTGAAACACTATCAAGATCATCATAATTAAGAGCCTCAATATCAGCAATATCACCATCACCATCTTCTTCCATTTCTGCTACATCAGCATCCTCATTGTCCTAATTAGAAAAGTGAAGCATCAAAGAAAATTCAGCTGCCTTTTAAGAAACAAAGAACAAATCATTCATATAAAGAGGATGAAGAGATACGTAACAAGGTCCCACATGCAAATACCACTTTTTTCATCAGAAGTTCTTAATAAATACAACTATACTGGAAATAAAATAATATACTTACAGCAAGATTTGCTTCATTGTCAGACAGTTCATCAAGATCAGCCAAGAACGAATCGGCAAGGTTGGCCTGAGTATTACCAAAAACAATAATTAGCATGAATATATAAAAAGAGAACTCACATATGAACTGTCAACTGTGCATTTAAAGTAAAAAAACAATTGCTTCAGGAAATTTTGAAGTTGGTTGACTTACACATGCAATGGGGGGTGTTTACAAAATTCAGAAAGAAAGAAAGAAATAGATATTCTCCATGGTTTCCAACTTCTATGGAAACTAGAGAGTTTCAGTACATTTCGGACACATGCCAAATTCTAAATTGCATAAAGCATCTATAAATTCTATAGGATACTTGTGTGCTTCAATTCTTTTCCTGCTTCCTGGAACAGCCTATAGATCATGAGATAACTACCAATAATACATAATACAATGTTAAAGGATAAGGAAAATAGAGAGGTTGTAAAGATGTGGGGTCGATTCTGATTAACACAAATAATAGCTAGAAATTGGCATCTATGAAATGTGCAAAAAACATTTACCACTGCCCTTTTTCCTTAATCTATTTTCATCTCCAAGGAGTATATGTCCAAAGTTGCAGGTATAACAACAGCTCTTGAACAAAAGAACACATTAGATGAGGAAAAAAATGTATTCTAGACCTTATCACCAAAGAAATTGCTAAGACTAAGAGTACCCAAGATGCCTAGTCAGAGCCTCCTGGGCATCCAACATAATGTTAATCTGCTGATATTCTAATCACTACATTTTGCTGTCCGTACCTTGATTTAAACTAAAACCTTTAACAATAGTTAAAGGTGATAAATGTTATTAAGTAAAGGTGTACTAAGTATTAATTCAATACCAGCTCATGTTCAATTGTAATTACATATTTACACATAAAAGAAATAGAGAGGCATTCACGAATATGCTTTTATGCAAGTAGAAATGAAAATCCACGGATAGTTTCTAGGATATAAGGGCTTTCTAGGATAGTATGGGTGAAAATCCATAGATCTCATCTTGAAATGAAATACCGTGGACTGCATGCATTCTCCAGGGGATGGAGTTATACTGGGTTGGAATCCAAAGGGCTTGCTTAGAACCGCAATAACCCAAACAAGCAATTAAATTTTAGGCTTAATTGCACTTATAAGTTGCACTTGTATACCCTCAATAGTTTTTGGCAACACTAACATACCCTAAAGTTTTTTAAACTTGCACTTAAATAGTCTAACAAGTAATAACAGCCAAGCTTCCAGGGCATCATACTCCTTGTAAGCTTTCTGCTTTCCTTGTTCCCTCATTTCTCTCCTATTCGTCTTTTATTTCCAAATTTCAAATATTCCAAAGTTCCACGAAAAGTAAATATTCAATATTCCGTAGGTAGACTCGGTATTCTGTATTTGTATGATTATTGATAATGTCTTGTGCTAGTTTGTAGATAAACTAAGCGTGTCAACGAAACATAATAATTGCTAGCATCACTTAGCTCGCAAAAGATGCATGCATAACTTAATTCATTTCTAACAAAGACAAGAGCTTTCTTTTAAAGATAGAAGACTTCACTAACCATTGCTTTAATATCCAAGAACACGCCCTTCAGTCGAAAATTCAGCAATATCCAATGCTATATCTGCAAAACACAGCACAGAAGCAAGTAAACTCTCGATGTTAAGCATTAAAAAATGCAATTTTAAATGCCTAAAGATTGTCCAATGTCAACCCCTGTCAACCCCCCCCACCCCCCACCCACCAAAATTTTTTTTTTACCAACTTAAAGAACATACACATCGAAACAACATGGTCATAAGTGAAGAGCTCTAGCTACGAATTACTCGATTTCTCTTCTAAAAACAAGGGAAATAGAAGAGCGTTGAGAAAAATTTTCAATGGTTTATCGAGTTTGTAATTGGAAAACAGATCAAAACACTTAATTTTAATATATCACCTAAAATGGGAAGAAACTTTACCAGGAATCTGAAGTTCGCCGGAGAGTGTTAGGGTTTCGGAAGGAGAGCGGAGAGAGTGATCGGGGAAATTTAAGAATTGGGTTCTGTTTTGATATACAGGGAAAAAAAGGGTCGGGTCTATTTCGGGTCGAATCGACGTGTAACCTGACCGGACCCGAGTGACTGGATAATTCTTGTTTTGTTTGGGTATTATCGGGTCGGTTTCGGTATTATAGTCGGCGTTTAGGAGAAAACCCATTAAGGATTAGAAAAGCTGGCTAAAATTTTGGGCTAAATTGCACAAAAATACCATAAAGTTTCCCATTTTAACAATTAAATACCACAATTTGTATTTTGGTAAAAAAAACACCATAAAGTTTTTAAAATTTGCATATTACTGTCATTAATCATGTAAACGTGGAAATTTTCACCTGAAAATTTATCTAGGATACTTACATACTAATGTTAGAGCTTTTTAACCAATAATATTATTTAAAATTTTTATTATAAATATCCCAACTCTATTTTAAAGTGGAATCAAGATAAGTTTGAAAAGAAAATTAGTTGATCAATAACAAATTTAATAAATGCTATTAGTTAAAAAGCTCTAAAATTAGTATGTAAGTATCATAGCGAAATATTCATGTAAAAATTTATATTTGCATGATTAGTTAATGGTAGTAATGTGCAAAATTTAAAAACTTTATGGTATTTTATTATATCAAAATGCAACTTCTGATATTTAATTATCAAAATGGGAAACTTTATGATATTTTGTGCAATTTAGCCGAAACTTTGCTTGAACTTTTTTTAAATTTTTTTTATCAAATTGAACTTTTTTTTTGTTTTATCTTGAATTCTTGATTAACAAATACCCATAATTTGTCAGAGTTAATATTGAACGCATAACCCTAATTTGGATTATTCTAACTACTATTTAGACAGTAATACTTTCTAAATCATAATCCTTCATGATATCTATGTTTTTCTTTATTATTTTGAATGTGTAGACATATCCTAGAACTACAATGCTCACAAATCTTTAAATTATTATCTAGCAGTAATTGGCATCTACGTGTGTAAACTTAGTTTATGCTTTTAGCAAAATTTATAAATAGTGATACTCTCTTTTCAGAAAAATAAATAGTGAAATTCGTACTTTTCTTGCCAAATTGATCTTTTATTGTCTCACTTCAGATAGGGGACAAAATAAGTATATATAAAGAGATTAATAATCATTATTCTATGGGCAAGCAGATAGATTATCAGTTTTAAAACTTGTATAGTGCAGTGAAAAGGCTTTAAGAGTGACAATAATTTTGTTAATACGGACGAAATTTGTAACAATAAAGCGTTTCTCTTATATTTGTTACGCTTACACTAAGTGAAATTTACTTATATATTGCTGTGAAAAGCATTTCTCTTATATTTGTTATTATGGTTACAATAGTTCTCTAATCATTCTTCAGACATCATAATTACATGGCTTAGTTTGCACTTAAATACCCCATAGTTTCATCAGAAAAGTATCAAGTGCACCCAAATCCATGTCATTAAATATGTACCCAAAAAATATAAACCGTTGGTCTTTAGATTTCGAGATTCGTGTCAATCCAACGGTTAACATTTTTTGAGTGCACATTTAATGCTATGAACCGCCTTTACTAGACGCTTTCGCAATTTCACCAAACTTATCATTAAATGTCTCAAAATTAAATGTCCTCTTATTTGCCCAATGTTGCACATGAATACACTCTATTTGTAAATGGCCCCACTTAAGCAACCTGAAGTTTATTTAGAAACCTTTTGTTATGTAACACTCTCGATAAGTAGAGAAAAATTAACAACGTCTGATTTTTTTTAAACTCGGGGATATTTATGTGCAACACTTAAATATTTTGGGGCATTTAAGTGCATGGTTTTAAAATAGGAGGCATTAAAGTGTAAACTTGGTGAAACTATAGGACATTGAGGTGCAATTCAGCCTAATTAATGTGACAAACAACTACAAAATAGCATATAACTTGTTCTTGGAGAAGAAGTACGTAAAAACCCATACTTTGCACTTCAGACAACAACAACAACAACAACAACAACAACAACAAAAAAAAAAAAATCAAAAATTATAATTTGAACTTGGCTGTTTGCTTTGTTCAACCTCTATAAATAAAATTATATAGATACAGCCCGAGGAAAGCCAAATGATCTCTGTTTATTTGTTTGACTCCATCAGTTGATTCTCATACCACTATTCTCAACTCTTAAAAACATCCAGGTTGTGCCAGCAGTTGAACACATCAGTAACTGAATGTGGAGCAGAACTCAAAGTAGCAGCGAGGAAGAGGACTTCTTTGAAAAATCTCTGCATATTCAAGCAAACCTGAATACAGAAAACAGGAAAGCATCTATTGCATAATATGTCTATCATACGCCCATCGTTGCACTTCAGCAATATGTAGCTTAAAATAGTAATAATAAAAGATAAACAAAAGGGAATAATGAAAATAACCGAGAAGCTCAGGGGGTATACAAGGAGTAATACGGTGGCATACTACAGTTTCATACATTAAAACAAATGTTACTCGGAACCTATTATTCGCACAAGTATTAAAGTATTATACGCCTACTAGGATGCATTTCAACTGACTAATGAGACAAGGGCAAAAAAAAAAAAAAAAAATCAAATCACTAAATATGAAAGTTAAGATCGAATTCGTGAATGTAAATTAGCCCCAAAAAGAGGAAATATGTCAGACCTCTAGCCTGATCTTTCAAAGGAAAAGTAAGAAAAAAACAAGCTCGGCAGAGGATATACTTGGAGACAGAAAAATGGTGAAAACAGGAAATAGCTCGACATTTATCTAAATTGACAAAGGAACATGAAATGCTTCCAATGTCTGCATACCTTCATAATATCAATATTGCATTGTGTCTTCTGTGATTTCAGAACACTATCAAGATCATCGTCTTTAAGAGCCTCTATACCAGCAATATCATCATCACCATCTTCTTCCATTTATGCTCCATAAGCACCCTGATTATCATAATGAAAAGGTTGCACACTGAAGAAAATTCAGCTGCCTTTTAAGATACAAATAACTATTACACACACGCACAAACACCCCCCAACATCCCCCCTTCCCTCCGCGCGCATGTGCACGGCCACGCATGCACACAGACCTCAACGCCTTTTGTGCTGGATATCTAATTATTAATCATGCCATGTACAACCAGATGCCAATGCATTTTCAGGGGCTTAACCTCAGCATCTATGACCGCATTACAGTGCTAGAGCATTTTCAAGGATGGTTGCTGATACATCTGCTCATTATATAGAAAAGCTGCCATGTAAATATTCAGTAACTTCTACAAAAGAATATAATTTGATTGCCAAAAGTTAAAATATGAAAAATAGATTATGAGACCACTAAAAAGTATCAAAGATCACATTTGCCCTTGCTGCTAGGTAGGACTGATGTCTTGTATCAGTGTATAAAATCAAAACTTACTGAATTGAGCATTCAACCAACTCCGGTTACTTATTAAAAGCTTACGATATTTTTCTTCGTTTTTGTAGTTGCTCAAACTCATTCTAATTACTAATCAATCTCTAATCGTCTATTAAAGTTTGAACTTTTTGTGCGTGTTTTTGAAATTAACAAACATAAAAAGGATAAGAAATACTGTTTGTAGTTTATGCAAAAAATGTTAACTGTAATTCTTCAGTCTCATCAAAGATCAAACATATACAGTTGAACTTCTCTGCAATAGCTTACACTAATATTAGGACTTTTTGCATAAATACTCCTCAAAGCTGCCATATTTGCAAATTCATCCCTCAAATCTTAGTATTTGCAAATATATCCCTCAATGCTTACATTGAGTTGTATTACTCCTCCCACCTAACAGTTTTAGCCTTTAAACAGAAGAATGTTGCAAATTTATCGGAAATTATATACTATGAATCTCTAACATTCTCCTGTTAAAACACCAACTTTGTTAGGTGGGAGGGGTAAAAATACCCAGCGTGAGAGGATTTGCGCCCACCCGCATTTTGCAAATACAAAGATTTGCAGGGTAAATTTGCAAGTGTGGAAATTTGGAGGGATATATATGCAGAAACCCCTAATATTTATTAGGATACGTATGCACATGCATCTAAATCTTTGGAACACTGCACTTTTGCACTCATCTCCCCTCATCATCTTCAGGTACACACATAAATGCACTCATCTCCACTGTTGTAATGAAATCTCAAAAGGAGCTGGTGGTTTGACTTTTTTGTCTCGTCTCTACTGTCTAATGCACCATCAGAAATTTAAATTAAAAAAAAAGAAAGATAAAATGATATTTATAGTACGACTTTAACCTAATTCCTCTATTTATCTAATTTCTATAAGCAATTGCTTCACCATCAAAACATGTCTTCAGAAAATCCTGGAATCCTTATTAATTCTTAATACTAAGTGTTGCATGTCGTTAATAACCTAAACTATATCCATACCATATTTACTGTATGCACAAAGAACTTTAGCGGAGAGTCATCTAAGTATGTTTTTATGAAACAATAAAAAATAAAAAAAAAATAAAAAATTAAAAAATAAAAATACAATTAGTAGGGAATCAAGACAGCTGTGTTACAGTAAAATCAAAGAAGTATTTATCTCAGATTCTCGACATTTTTGAGAAACTGTACAGTATTTTTTACATAGTAACTCCTTAAGTTTTCCATATGAATCTGCTTATATCAAAGTACTAATTATTGTGCACACTTCCATAAAAATAATTTTGCACATATGTGCATTGCCATCTATACTCCCTAATCCTCTCATTATCATGCTTTAAGAAGCATAGAATTATAAGTAGTGTTCTCACTGTCACTGAAAGGAATATATAGGTGAAATCCAAAATAATTCCAAATAAAATCCAAGGTAATTACATCTTATCAAGGCAAGTATTTTTTTGGTCATGTTACCACCAAACATGTCATTTATAAAGTTAAGAAGATTACAAGAAAACCTTAAGCTCAACAAGTATCATGCTCTAGTGTGAATTGTGAAACCTCACCTTCAACAGAATTGGGAGATTAAGTAGGTATATTCTTAAAACCTATTTTGTTCCTAATGTCATACAATAAACCCGAACATCATTCTCGTTATCAGAAAAACCGAGTGCATAGATTCTAACATGCTTACAGAATTGGTGATCGAATCCTTTTCTTGACATGTAATACATTGAAAATGAGAATTAAACAAATTTATCAAGAGAAAAATCAACACCACGAGATCTTAATGATAAAAAGTCACCGAAGTATACAGTTAGTTCTCATGTTATAATCGATGAAATAGTAACTGGTCAAGAAGCAGGAACCCTAAAAACAGATCGAATTCACAGTTAACAGATCAAGAACTATAGAATCCAACTAACCCAAAGAATAAAGTAATTTGCATCACAACAGCAACAAAGAATGAATTTCACAGTGGAATTAAATTTCCTCAATTACAGCAGATAGTAGGAAAGCAAGAACTCAAAGTTTAGCGAAAACCTACCAGAAATAATACGTTATTTTGAATGAATACCAAAACGATACTTACCAGTTATTAGTTCCAGATTGCATCCCAGCAGAATGTGAGACATAGGCTGATCCACTGATCTTGACCTGAAAGCGTCCAAAACATAATATGCAAGGATATAAACAAGGTTGAGATAGAAAGTAGATTTTATGTATGAAAGGTTAAAAGCTTGACTTCCCTGAACCAATCACCCAAAGACAGGCAGACAGCTACCTGCATCCCTATTTCCACCTGTAGCTGAATTGATCTTTCACCATTCAGCCCTCGCAACTTTTTTATCCCCACCACAAACCAAAAGGGCTCAAATGGTTTCTCAGATAAAAGAAACAAAAGGGAGATGTTGAACAATGAAGAGTAAACTTTGGACCCATACTCGCCAAAAATTGCCTTCACTTAAAACCAAACACAACGTAAAATCTTTTGTGAAGAAACAGTAATACAAATAATGGAGGGCAGAAATGGAAAATAAAAAATTACCCCATACAGCCTTTAAACAATGGGTTTTCATGCTTGCCTTTAATCTCTAAACTTTGACTTAATTTCTTTACACCTTTATACAAAGAATAATAGCTAAATAATAGATAAACTAACAGATTCATTAAAAAACATTAGTTCATAACTTGTTAATGATAAACAGTTGTAATCTAGAGTTTTTACAGCAAATAGCTACAAAGCTGGAAAAGAAAAAAAAAATGGCGGCCAACAATTGCCAAATATCAGAATCACTATAAAAGGATGGCAACCACCAACAACCACACAATTTACCCATCATATAAGAGTAAGTGACTGACATTGATTTGTGCCCATCTACTACACACCTAACATAGCCATCACCAAATCTTTGCGCTCTTCACGCGGGACGCCAAAAAATGCACCCTTCATCTCAGGATTTTGGACTAGATAAAGATAGACTTTGCTTCGTATTTCCTTTTCCACACCAATCAATACCAATTCATCATGAATATCTCTATTAGTGAAGGTAAGTGACTGACATTGAGCATACATGGCATTCCCCTCTCTAATTGCTTCTGCCACATTGTTTATTGCTTCTTTAATCAATATAACTTCTTTGTCCACTCCCTTTCCAACAGAAACCTCCCTAATTTTCTTCTTTTTGCCCTTAGAAGTTGCTGTTGTAGATTGTTCTGGTGCAGGAGGTATTGTATACTTCATCTCATCATTAAAACATGGAAACCCCTCTACAGAGATCTCAGCCCTAGAAGCCAGAATGTCAATATTAGTTATAGTATCATCCTCACCCACATTTGTTGAGTTTTGTAGACGTCGGCGCTTCTCCTTAGCTGTCATAGCACCCTCACCGGTCGCTCTATCATTAGCAAACAATTGCAACATCTTGTCGTAGTTGTGAAAGGGATACTTCATAAACTTTGAAGCATTAGGATTTGCCTGTATGGAAAAATAAAGAAGACAACAAATTATTTATAAAAGAAACCTAACATAAATGACTAGAGAGACAAAGCGAAAAGATACATATACCTTTAACAAAGGCTCCCAAGCTTCACGTTCAGCCATCCACATACTTGTAGTTGGACACCAAGCAAACCCACTAAAATTTTTGAATAAATCAAAGCAACTGTTGAAGTTTTGCTTAATAGTTTTCATACGATTTTTCACCCTATCTTTGTTGATATCCATCTCTAGTTTTTCAGTCACTTCTTTGGAGACATTAGATAAGGCAACACAAGTCCATGTTCCATCCACTCTATTTCCAATGGCTTGCTGATGCAAAAGTGCATCAATAAGACACTCATCCATCTTCTCTGTCCACTGTAACTTATCTCTCTTGCTTTCATCTAAACTCTCCATCCAACCACTGCCCACACTATTCCTTTTTCCCATGTCTATACAAGATAATGCATACAAGAACATATTAAACCATAGAAAGTACATAAATATAAAATAAAGAAGGCCACATCAGCTGATGTAAGGAATAAATATTCAATACAACAATTAGAGTCTACCACAAAAAGGCTAAATCCTCACATAGACAGAAAATAAATAGTTCTTACAAACTTAATTAGCTACATAGTCATTCCACATGCTCATTGCTATGTGATCCCTAATAATACTTGCTTGTTGAGCATCTTGATCATCATCCAAAGGAATGTGAGTAGAATCAAGTTCATGTGTTTGTTTCTCAAGCTCACTATCCACATCAGCTATTAATTCTTCATCTGGATCAACAGCCATCAAGTAATTATGGAGGATACAACAAGCCAAGATAATCTCAGATTGAGTGTCAACAGAGTATCTTGGCTCTGTTGAGCCTACAATAGGAAATCTTCTCTTCAATACACCAAATGATCTCTCAATTGTGTTGCGTAAGTAAGAATGCCTAAGGTTAAACAATTCTCGGAGATTTTGAGGATGTTGAGTAGAATATTCTTTCAAGTGATAGCGTTCACCTCTATATGGTGCCATGAGTTCACTTCGATGCATAATTCCACAATCAAGAAGATAGTATTTACCTATTAAGATGAGTTGCATCATTATATAAAATTACTTAATCATATTTGTAATTTTCGAATAAAGAACTTTAGTTAATGATTACCTTCAGGAATTTTGAGATTATCTTCTCTTCTTAAAGCATTTTCTATTATTCTTGAGTCAGATGCGGTCCCTTCCCATCCAGTTAAGACATATGTAAATTTCATATCAAATGAACATGCAGCTAACACATTTTGTGTTGGATAATCCTCTCTACCTCGATAGCGTGATGCGAGCAAAGTGGAAACTTTAACACGAATATGTGTCCCACCAATGGCTCCAACACAATCCTGACATAAATGTATATTAATTAGTGTTTGAACGTTTCAAGTGTTATCACTAATAAAGGGTGGATGCTATAGTTACCTTAAAATATGGCCAAAACCTAGTATCGTTGACAATTTCTGGAGGGACTTCAGATCCATCAGGTTGTTGAAGGAATATTTCTTCCAATAGAATCATTGCCCTTAACACTCTATGAAAATGTCGACTCACAGTTTCACCAGAACGGCGAAAATAGCATTGGAGTGTACGATTAAGTTGGTTCACACCTAAGATGTTAAGGAAAGTGATAACTTGTTCTTCAACCGATGATAGACGTGTGCTTGTAAGACCACCGTGGGTTCTAAGAATGTCACACAAATTGTTAAAAGTTTCTGGACCCATTCGTATAAGTGCACGTGCTCTTGTACTTGTTCTAACATGGTGTATGAGTTCTTCACGCGCTCTTTTTCTTTCGTCATATGACCGTCTAATGGGATGATCAATATGATCGCTACGATGTATCCTCCGTCGCATTAACCAATTTACCACAAGACATATAACATATACGGCAGCGAAACGTCGACGTTGCTCCCAAAGACTGAACACATTTCCTACTCCATTTTGTAGCCCATTCATCTACCATAATTTAGAGACTACAATTAGCCATGAAGATAAATAAATAAAATTGACTGTATGAAACTAACCTAAGCTGACTAATGAGCTTTCAGAAAATAGAAATTTTAAGAAGCATAGAGAACTTTCAGCAAATAGAAAAGCAAGAGAGGCATAATAACTTTCACCAAACAGCTTAGCAAGACAAATTATCATTTTTTTTAGTTAATTTCACAAATTAATCAATTAATTAAATTCATAATCTCTTCAAACGAAAATATAATTCGTATAGTTTCAAATTAAATGGGTTGCTGACCCTAGGGTTTCAGGAATTGATAGATATGTTAATTTTGGGGAAATGCAATCAAGTTGAGGGACAGAAAAAAAAATTACCCCGAAGCGATGCTTGCGAAGCCCACTTCAAAGATCGCCACCCGGACTAAGACTGACTGGAGCCGGGCGTTCGCCGGAATAGTGTTAGGGTTTCGGCATGAGAGAGAAATTGTTGAGGTACGGTTTCGTTTATATTCTCTGGTCGAGTTGGGCTTTAATAAAGCCCGTTAAAATGGGTGCCCAACAGACAAAAGCGGGCTTTTTCTCAACCCTCGATAGTAGCTCCTTCAATCTTTTATATTTCGAAAATATTTTCTAAAATTACCTAAATCTTAAGTTATTCTGAAGTTCTTCCCTCAGATCATTGAAATTCTATTAAGTCCCTCAAATATTTGGTTATTGTGAAATTAGTACCTCAATCCAAGAGTTAAAGAAGAAATCAGAGGAATTAATTTAAAGCAACTAATGAAAATTTGGGAATCTAACAGCAATTTCAATGATTTTCAGTGACTAATTTGTCTCTATTTGCTACTTTTTTACCCTTGCTAAGAGAGACTACTTTTAAAATAACTTAAAATTTGAGGGGCCAAATAGCAATTTCAATGGTTTGTGGGAGTAATTTTCAAATAACTTTAGATCTGAGGGACCTAGTAACAATTTCCATGATTCGATGGACAAATATCAAAATATGAAAGATTTAAGGGACTAATAACAAAAAGGCCCTTTTTCCCTTAGAAGATAAATTTAGAGGTATGTAAGTAAAAAAGGATAAATTTAAGAAAACCCCTTAACACTGGATGATAAGTAGAACATGTTTGGGAAATTTGGATTATAAGCTAAAAGTGTTGTCAAAATGACCAAAAAACAGTTAACAAAATTGGAGAGATATAAATGGGGCTTATAGTTTTTTGGAATGATGAAGGGTATAATTGTCTTTTACATAGTCAAACCTTTTTGGCTTGTAAACTACTAAAAATTAAGCAAAGATGCCCAACTTTTTTTTACTAGCTTATAAGTCAAACTAAGCTATTTGCCAAATATATCAAAGTGGCTTATAAGTCAAAAAAAAGCCTATAAGTCCCTTTGACCACTTGCCAAACTTGCTCTTAAATAAACCCTATAACTTTTAAAATATCATAAAACCCCCCTTATTATTAGGACTTATTAGAATACTTCCTTCAAGTTTAATATTTTTTAATTCTCAAAAAAAGAGACGACTCCCTCCTCCAACTAAATATCTTTCTAAAAGTACCAAATTCATTGAATATTCTTTTTAAGTTTTTGAAATGCACATATTATTATTTAGGATTTTGCTAACCATTGCCCTAATGAGAAAGGAGATAGAGAGGTGAGAGAGAAAGATAGAAAGTGAGTGGAAAACATAGAGCCTACTCATCTCTCTCTAGCTCTCTCTCCTCTACCATTACCTCAACCGGCAATAGTTAGGAAAACCCTATATTTATTAACAAAATATTATTTTAGTACATTATAATGCATGAATAGTTTATTTCAAAATTTATGAATTGTGTAAAATTTGTATGTGAAATTACAATACTTAGAACTTTTTGTATTCACATATTATATTTTTAGCTTTTGTTTCCCATTTATATATTGCATAGACCAAACATGCAATGATATTAAAAATTACAAATGCAAATTCAATTCCCGTTTGGTTGTTTTCCGTAATTACAGGGAAATATTTTTCCTTTTCTTTTTGGTATTTCCTTCACTTTTGAGGAAAAGTGATTCTCGTGTTTTCTTCACCAAAAAAAAGTATGGGTTATGAGTACTTTCCACCACTTCCTTAGTTTGGTTGAACTTGAAAAAGAAGAAATCAATTTATATGTGAATAAATTCCCTTATTTTCTAGTGTTTGGTTCAAAATGAAAAAAATAGAAGAAGACATGGTTGTGGTGACCATGGTGTGCATATCATCCATATAAGAGAAAATTGTTGCCAACATAAATAGAGGGGTGAACATACCCACCATCACATAAAAATTGTTGCCAACATAAATTTGAGGGACTAGTTTCAAAATATAAATATTTGAGGGAGTAATTTCAAAATGTTTAAAGAGTTGAAGGACTAATTTTAAATTTGAGGTAGTAATTTGCTAGATGTTTAAATATTTGAGGGATTAATTTCCAAATTTGAACATTTAAGGGACTTATTCAAAGTCTTCAAAGATTTGAGGGACAATTTTTTATTTTGAGGTATAAATTTGCAAGATTTTTAAAGATTTGAGGGTTAATTTTAAAATATGAAAAGGGAGCAATTACAAAATCTTTACAGATTTGAGGGACTAATTTTAATTTGAGGTAGTAAGTTACAAAATATTTAAAAATTTGAGAGAATAATTGGTTATATCAATAAATGAGAGGTTGGGGTATGTTTTTTAAAAAAATCAAAATGGAGACTGTAAAATACACTGGAACAGTATTCCTTGTTCCCGTGTATTTTAAAGCCTCAACTTCAAAATTAAAAAAAGTATTCGTTATTGTTAGAAATGGTTGACCAAATCAACCAAATGATCCACATGTTTAATGTGTGATAATTAGCCATTAATAGAGAATTAATGGGTCATTATCAGAATTTATATTAGGGCAATAAAAGACTTTAATTCGCAGTTAATGCAAAAATAAATAGGCTGATTTTGGGGGTAGAGATGATTGGGAGAGTAGCCTTTATAAAGAGTGGGTTTCTTTGTGAAATAAAACACAGAAAAAAGTAATTCAACCCTTTCATCGGAGCCCCTAAAATATCTATTTCTCTCCTCTTAGTTTTAATATTGGTTTCAGAGCAGCCTCGTAACCTGATCTCATAAGCAAGAAGTCTTGTACGCAAAAGCAATTCAAAAGAGTACAGAGTAGTCTCCTCAAAAATTTTCTCCTCCACAAGTGCTCTCTTGAATTCTGTGTCCTAATATATTCTTTTAAAACTAAGTTTCTTCTCAAAACTTCCTCCCACATGATCTTATGCTCCTCAAACCAAATTATTTTTTTTATTTCTTTTTGAAAGTGAACCCGTGGTCTTTGACCTTCTCTATAGTCATTTTTTATTCATTTTTGTGAAAGTCCCCCTTTACAAAAGTCTTTTTCATATAAGACCCAATCTATTACTTTAATATCTCGGCTCGACTACAAGTTTCAAGCAACTGCACTTTCGACTACTCATCTCAACCTGATTTGCTACTATTCCACAAATCTGTACAGAGCCCATTGTTATCAACTTCAACCTCGTTGCCACGTCTGATCAGAGATGACGCCAGAACTTCGACAAGTATTTCTTCGATCAACACCACTCAGTGACGATCTCGCTCTAATTGGAGCTTCCTTTCTCAACTCATAAGGATCAGGTTTATCTAAATCATTTTATTTAGTATTATATATATAACTGATCTCATAATTTCTCTATTAGTATTATTAGATATATAATATTTTTATACATTTTTTAAAAAACATCAGTTTTAGTTTTAGTTATCTTCCAATGTCTAGTAAATTGGTTTTAAGTGAATTGGCAAAGATCGAAAAATTTAATGGTAGCAATTATGATATGTTGCATAGAAAAATTAGATATGGCCTTATACATGACAATATAGATGAAGTCATCGAAACTAGTGCTCCTACCTTAACTGATACATCTACTGTTGAGGAAAAGAAGGGGTTCGAGCAGTGGAAGTCGAAAGACAAAAAGGTGAAAAGCCTTATGCTAATGTTCATGGAAGATAATTTAATTAAAGTTTTTGAAACTTGTAAAACTTCCATGGACATGT
>JBAKGM010000139.1:15551933-15573100 GCA_037177215.1 Asparagus racemosus
AGTTTCAGCCATGTCCCCGTACCTTACCTTTTATAAATTTGACGTGTCCTGTACCCGTGGCCGTATCACATAGAAATTTAATAGAAGTACTGACTGTACCTTCCATTGGGGATACTGCGTGTTGGTTTTGTTATATGCAAGCTTCCTTCAAAATCTGAACTATGATTGGAAACCTTTCCCCTAGAAAGCAGCTTTCCTAGAGCCACAGTGTTCATGCTGGAGGCTAGCATCTCCTCCGCCAAATCCATTGTGCTTGCATGCCCCAAATTGAATCCTAATTCTGCAAACTTATTTGCATAAAGACAAAGGCCATGTTGAGCATATATCGATCCCATCTCCATTTGATCCTCATAACAGGAACAAATATCTGGTTCAGCACAGGGCCACATTGTTGGTTCCACAACGTCCTACAAGATCCCAGGATAATGTCAAAACTCAAAACAATGAAGACATAAATTCCAGAAAGAAAATTATGTGACTCTTTTTTTCAGATATAAAAAGCTTACATTGACAAGGGGATAACAGCTTTTAAAATTTATATCGGCTTCCGATATCAAATCTGCCAGTCTGGACACATGATTCACTACCGAGAGAACATCTTTTCTGTTAACAGGTACATAAAATTTTAGATCATCACGATTGCAGCGCAGTTTTGTCCAAGTCTCCTGAACTAAGTCAACTTCAGGAGAACTTCTTCCTGGCAACAATCGCATATTGAAGTCAGCACGGCTGCACTCATCCATTAAGTGGTATCTACAGGATGGAGATTCATCTTCATGTTGATTATCTTCTTGTTCCTCATTGCCATTAACTGATTCTACATCTATGTCACATGCCGTCCCAGCATTATCTTCTAAACATTTACTTTGTTCAATAATGATTCTATCCAAGTCGTTAGTATCTCCTGGAGGACCATGGATTGGGCTAATAGAATCAGTTAAATTAAAAGAGGTATTGTGGGAAGTTATTGCAAGAAAATCTTCCTCCCCGTTAGTTTCTGTCCCGAAAATAAAAGAAGATTCTGGAACATACGACACATCCTGTAACTTGAATGTGTCACAAATATGTGAAACAGATCCAGCTTCAAAAATTTCTAGTGGCTGCTGAACTATATCTCCCCTTTCATATCTACAAATGGGACTAGTGGGGAGTTCATTGAGATCGAGGATTCCACTAGCCAGTGAAATAGGGCCTTTCAACTTGTCTGGCATCTGGTGATCATTCACAGTCTGTGTTTGTGGACGCTCATCGGCACTCCCATCATCTGATTGAGAAGATAATACAATACCACGCTTGTGCTTAACTGTTTGTTGAGCATTATTTTCTAGGGAGTCTGAATCATCACAGAAGTCTTCGATATCACTGACATGATCTAAAACGTCTGCAGAGTCGAAAAAGGAGGAATTTCTTTTGAACAACGCTCTCTTCCTAGGCTTGACAGGTGTACATACACTGCTCAGGTGAAGATCAATCATTTTCATTGGGGTAAGCTCTTGTGGCACTGCCTGCATCCGTTGCAGATTTTCTTCCACCATAAAAGCTGTTTTATTGATCTCCTCTCCCACTTTTTCTGATAGCTTGCATGGTAATTCCCAAGGAACCAGCCTTGGCACTATCGAGTATGCAGCATTAATATCAAATCCCAGAGGACTGTAGCTGACTCGTGCACTTCTTTCTGAATAGTAAAGGAAAATGTACGATTAATTAAAAGTTATCCAGGATGGACCACTAAAAAAAAGGAAAACGAAAATAATCGTGAAACTTTGAGTGATAGTAAAAGACAACTGGAGTATTGTAATGCAAAGGAAGCCTTTTCCCCCTCAATTAAAAAGGTTTTGACTGAGAACACAGTTCTCTCTGAGAATCCTCAGGAGGAGAAAAGCAAATGAACATAACAAAATAAGCCCACACAATGTACTTATTGTTATATTGATTTAAAGGACAAAGACAATAACTAGGCAAGATCTTGGACAATGCATATCTTTCCAGTTGCTTTAAAACTCATGCAATTTCAAGGACCTTTGAACAGCTATCCAACTGATATGAATCAATGACAAATAACAAGCAGACCTTCTTCCTTACAGCTATTAATAAATGAATGCAACACTTATAGGAATTATCTGCGCAAGTTGTGTGATTTAGCCTTCACTTTTACATCAGGTAAAAAGATAACATGAAGCTCTGGCCAAGAGATTTAGGTCCAATAGGGTTCATTAACAGGTAAGCCAATGTATTGTTGCTTACTCATGAAAGGACCTTTTAACAGTAAATGACAAGAAAATAGAAACACCAATATGTAAATGTATATGTATATGTATATGTATATGGATGTAAGTGTATTTGTGAGTATGCCATCTCAAGTTCCATACCTGTCTGTAGTCCGTTGCCTTGGCACCAGAACTGAAGAAGCATAAGAGTTTTACGAATATCACCACGACAGCATCTGACTAAATACTCTAGAATATCGAAGGAAACATGAGCCTTCTCGGAAGCACAGATCTGTAGAAAAACTCGGAACAAGTCATTTTAAGTGGCAAGTCTAATTCAAGCTGCTCAGGAAAGAATCCTGCATAAATAAATTAAAAACTTAGTATTGCACAGGAATCTTACCATGTAGAGATGAGAAAGCAACTCCTCTGACGTTGGAAAAGTAAAATCCAAGACAAAACGGTCCAAAAGTTGTGGTAACACAGGCTTCCTATCTGCATATGACTAAAAAGAATATCAATAATGGTTAAAAGATTGAAATACTTAATATTGAATTTTATAACTCACAGTTGCTGGTTAGTATAATGGGGCGTTTTGTTGTTTCCACCAATTGAAGAACAGAAGCAATAAACCCACGATCCTCATCAAAAACAGTATCCACATCCTCAAATAGAATTAGACTTTTGTTTGCAGTTTGACTGATGGCAATTTTCTCTGAAGCATTCCAAGAGATTTTTGCATGAGTTGCTTCTTGCTTGGATGATCTTGAAACAATTTCAATTGAACCATTCCCGAGCTCTTCACCTTCTCCAATATCAACTTGGTTTGACAGTGGGTCAAAAGTATGCTTTTTCCTTGGACCATTTGGATCCTCAGCGGACCTGAAAGAAATTATGTAGTTTGATCATGTCAATATTTTTTAAGACGATATATCTTGTGGTGATTATTTTCAATAAAGGTCATGATCTACAGCTTGTAGGATGTTAAGTTTAGCCCAATGAGCAAGTGATTGGGCAAGGGAGCCCGATACTATAAAGAAGGTAAAGAAACAGAGAAATTTTATTTAAAAAAATTCTATTGCTCTGAATACATGAATATATGCAAAAACTTCCCAACCATTTAGTAATTTATTGACACTGCAAATGGGTGTAGGCGTTCTGCAAAATAAGATCACTGCTGTACCCATCATATAAGGCTGAAACACATGTTGTCAATAAATATCTCTGTCACGACACTGCCAAATTTAGGTTAGGAGCTTTATACAAGTACATAGTTGGAAGACACATAGAGGAACATAGGATATATGAATGGGCCTTCGAGGGAAATGATGGTTACCTATGGTCTACGAGAAGAAACATGTTCTTAAAGACCAGATGAAACAAGGAAAATTCAGAGACAGTATGACAAAATATCAGAAGAGCAAATCTCTAGCTACGATATGAGACAAGAAAGAATTTATCAGCTATCACCAACATAAAAAAATTTCCTGTCAAAACTTTGCGGCTCATGAAACACAAGGCCCCACATATCGTTTCACAAAACTTTATTGCAGACTATCAACCTGATTTAAACCCTCTAATTGGTAATGATTTCTGGCCAAAGAAGCTATGAAATATGGAGAGCCTCGCCGTTATCTGGAAAGTGACGGAATAGAATTCACAAGTTACTCGTATAGCTAACCAAGGACAATCAAGCTTAAGAATGGGATTTGCAATCCCAGGGTGGAAGAGACACAATAGCTATGGCTGCTGATACAGCCAGGCAGCCTTAATTAACCGGCTTCATTTACACAGGACTTTAGTTCCATCAATGCATCCTTTACATTTCATTCCCATCATTAGTGGTTAACTCGCCTCCATAGCAGTCTCAAACAAAAATGTATGCATCATAATTGGGAGTAGCTATGTTCTTCCACATAAACCATCAAAATTGTACTTTTATGTAATTTATGCTTTTAAATCTATTTAGATATCAGAGCATAATACAATTATTTTCAGAAATTTATGAGTTAATGTCACTACTTAGAGATCATATAAGAGAATTTTATGCAATTGAAACCTTGTCATGTTTATAGCTTGATAAATAGCATTACACGTAAAAAGTATGTTAAGATAGTACTAAAAAGTTAGTTAAGAACCATTTGTTTAGTGCATGTGAGTCCACAGCCTGTCCAAACTCTTGCTTCATTTGAGTTCCATTTCTAACATCAGATGTGTTCACCTAAACGAAGCATAAAAAGCTCTCAAAATTAGAATCAGAAAATGGAATAGCAATTGTGATGATTAAGATGTTACTGAAATCAAATGGTTTAAAATTATGATTAGAGAAACAGATAGTTACCCAAAATAAAGCGTACAAAGCTCCCACAAAAGAAAGAGAGAAAAAAAAGGAGAACCATAGAATGGAATAGCAATTGCAACATTCAATGTTATTGAAATCGAAAGATCTAAAAAATTTGTTAAGCTCCACAGCGTTGACAGAAAAGATATAGGAAAGTTAGCATAGCAATGGTCAGCTTGTTGGCAATGTGAACTATCCCGATTTTGCTGTTAACATACATGTCTATGATGTCATCCATAGTCTTCTATATGGAAGAAACATGTCAGTCAGTCTCCAAGCTCCCCAGTGCTAATCCCTTTATCATTAGCTTCTGGAACTGTAACTATGATTTTTAAATTCACAAAAGGAGTGTTCTTTCCAACATAAACATGATAACGGAGCGGACGAGTTTCCATTCTCCATAGTAATGTGCAAATTTATGCATGTGCGGAAAATGTAGGCTTGAAATATAATAAGAGGTAACATATAATATTAAGCTAGATTGTCAAGACCTAACACTTACACTAACAGCTATATGGTGAAGGAAAAGACAAGATAAATCAAAAATATTACTTTCTGCAGTTTAGAGAGCATTGTGATGGAAGAGTATTTGGTGGGACTTGAAGAAAAACTAACATTTATGAGAAAGAAAACTGGAAAATTAGTAAACAGCTGCCTAAAAGAACGGGATATGTTCATGTACAACAAATGAAAATGTAATAAGGCCTTTAGAGGCAAAGAGTTCAAGTGCATAAAAGGTAAAGAATACAAAGTCTGTCTGTGGCAATATGACTGGCAGCAGTTAAGGATGTGAAGAAGTATGATTTCCTAAAGCATTGACTTGTGTCACTAGTAAATCTATTTCTTTCTAGCACTTCTTCAGAACATGAGTCGTACATAATCATAACTTCCTTGCACATACTACAAAAAAAAACTTTTGCATTTTAAAGTAGGCACCATCAACCAAACTCCCAACTTGTGGCAAGTGCCACAAGAGAACTTTTATATTCTAACACTCCCTAGGTTGAGGGTCCTTCTTATAGGCCAAAAGTTGGGGAATTTGCGCAACACTATTTCTTTTTACAGTTCTCCTTAGATATGCACCTAGTTGGAGCCGACTAAAGGCACAAGCTTAGCTATAACAGGCAGAAAAACCCGCAATAGAGCAATAGTCTTGATAATGAGATTATCAAGTTCATCAATTTAGGACAGTGCATTTTATTGGAGCTAGGTTGAGTCAGTACTATCTTAAAGTCTGTGCCGCTGCATCGATCAAACTTTTTCTTGAAACCATCAAAGGGTCTAACCCTAGAGGATGAGATCACCGGAAGTCGCAAGTTACTAATTGAACTTTGGTTCAAAACTTTCAATATTTAATCTTCAAATAGTGATGGCACATACTGTTGAAGGGTTCTTCTAATTTCAATCTTGGAATTGAATAGTGATAGCAAATACTATAGAAGCAGAAGCATTAACAACAAACTATCTAAGTCTGAAAATAACATGAACCAAGCTACCCATCCCTTTGGTGGGTCTATTGAACACCTTGGTCCAACAAATTAGGCTGATCATCTTAAATTACTCTCAGCCTATGTAGCACATCTCCAATTGAAAATATTTAGTTCCATTTTAGTTTTTATTCTTCCCACCATCCAGGAGAAGGCTTCTTCAGCAATACTTGTGAGATGTATCATGATAAAAACTATCAACCATAGCTCCAAAAAATTAAACTTAAAGCTGATGATGAATAAACAAGAAAAAGATTCCAGAGTAGAGTACCTCAATTACTTCGAAGCCTTGCTCTTTCGCACAGGCATATACAGCAGCAGATTTTCCGCTCTGCATTCTCAAAAGACAAGTGCACTTAGTAATGCTTATTAGGTACTTAAATTCCTTCATGAAATCACATCAGATAAGTAATTATTCAATAAACTTTCAGATCAAGAAGTGTACAAAAATGACATGCCTTTTTTAAACAATAACATTGGCATGATGTTTATACTTTATGGCACATAATGGTATTTGCTTGTCAGGACTTGGTTAAATAAACAATAGTCATCGCTCTTCTTCCTTCGTATCTGTATGGGAGATAAAGATCTGAATACAAGCCGTAACCACAATACACCTTTTAAGACAGCTTATGTTACTCTGATATCATCCCCAGATGAAGAAAAGTTGAATTGCTTAAGCATGATGGCTATTATGTTAGCCAGAAAGGTAATATTTCTTGAAATAGAAAGGAAACAAATTGAAACTCGAACGCAAGTTATCAAAATGATTACAAGAATTTCAGAAAGAGAAGGAAGGGCTTTTTCTCCTTTGTACTTTGAGTTCGTTTCGTTAAACTCTTATAAATAAAAGCGACTGAACAAGAGCGAGAGAAGCAGAAGTATATTGATAGTAGCAAAAATGAATTCCATCAGTATCACAATTACCAGTTCACTGTTGCATATAGAAACTAACCGCTCTCTGTATGGCATGGAGCAATCCACCAGAATAGTAGCCCATAGCTACTCCATAACAATGATAAACTCAGTACATGGAGCAGATTTGAACTAAAAGGTGGACATCAGGTTCTTTTCTAGGAAAAGGGCTGAGGGTGATCTTCAAGACCTTCCAAATCTGATTATGGCATAGGTCCAAGTAAAAAAACCTGCAACAGAAGGATGGCCAAATTTTACCACCAGCCAACCTGATGTTAAGCCATCCCGTGCTAGACTATCAGCTTGTCGACTTAAAGAAAAAGGTTCACTTACACACTGATGTCTTTTCTGGCTTCCTGGTCCAAAATGGACAACACAAAGAATGCTTTAAGTTTAACTATAAAACTTGATCCTTCTATACCTAATTTGGATATTCTCATTCATGTAACCATCTTCAAAGCCATTGCACATTTAATTTTCCTATATACTGTTATATTTAGCAGCCTATAGTGTGTAAATAGTTCAACCATACACTTGGCTCTATGCTATACAAAGATCCTCCAGTCTAGTCCAGCAACCCCACCCTGAAACCTGGCTGATACATTTTTCACCTTGATCATCTCTTTCCTTGTTTGTCCACTCCCACAAAACAGATTGCTACCCAGTTTGTTCAATTGACATAGTTCCACAAAGAAATTGCGCATATTGGTTACTGTTAAGTTCTTTTAAAAAATTGCCTCTATTTTAACTAAGCTGATTCGCCTAAACATGCTTCTTCCAGATTTTGTACTGCAGTATTATGTGCTACATCCAACTGGCAACTGTATACTATTAGTCCAATGCTTACTTAATGCAGAGCTCACGTTAACTTGGAGCCTTTGACTATTCAGGTTGAGACAGTAGTCTATTATCAAAATTTTGAAAAATGGCACACAAAAACTTTCAGAATATGCATTGAGAAAAAAAGTGAAATTAGCAATTTGATAAACACCCAAAAATTGAAAGAAGACAACTGTTTTCAAGATGTCATCAACCCAAACTAATCAACTCCAACCAATCCGAGAACAATCCATTTCCTATATAGGAAGAGGAACCAACCTCCAAAATGAGAAAGATAAAAGAGTTATAATGCCAGATACTTTACTCAGGCAGAAAAAATTGCCAATATGGTTTGTTCAAACGAAAGCAATAAAGAACATGAAACATGTGCATTTTGTCTATTTTTAAAGTTAATTCATAAAGAAGAGGCATATCAACAATAGATCTAAAGAATTATATAAGAGAAAGTTATTTGTCAGGTTTCACATACCCCAACTGGTCCAGTTATTAAAAGCACATTTTTGAGGGTTGCTTCATCATCCATGTCGGATTCAACTTCGTACAAACTATCTTCACTGTCTTCAGGGTCACCATGCTCCAAAAGATTTTTCTTAGTGCTAGTCTGAAGAACTCTTTCATTCCATGACTTGAGCCATTCATTAAGCAACCTGACAGATTCCCTATTTCCGCACACCTGCAGAATCAATCAAATATCTTACAATAGCGAAGAAGATACTGAGAAACTATATCCAAGGCCACATTTACAGCAAACAATCATGCGAGCAGAAGAAAAGGAAATCACATTTTGATTAATACAATGAATATTTACCAGGATTTCATGCAGCACAAGGAAAGGAGAAAAAAATGACTGACCTCTAAAGCATTTTCCGGTTGGTACTTGTTGGTCCATAAGCTACACTCAGGCCAATAGCTGATGCGTTGATAATATGATGTCAATCTAGAGGATAAATGCAACTTTTAGGACAATGATGGAACAATTTAATATTCCTTATAAATTTGCTCAAGTAAAGATGGCTGTCAGGAACATTTCAACAATTGCTTTATCAGGAAATTACGCACCAAAATCCAAATTTCTATGCAACCCGCACATACATTTACCCCCCCCCCCCCCCCCAACAAACCAAAAAGGGGAATGACTTAATTATCAAATCAAAGTTATCCACTCAGATGAAAGGGAAAGGAAGAAACTTCCGCAAACAATCAATTGGACATATTTTATGTTCAAGTTCCTCATTTCTTTAACTCTTCAATTATGTCTCCGCGTGTGTTTGGGTGCGTGGATGTAGAGAGAGAAAGAGGAAGAGATTAGATACTCGAGACTACATTCGAAACCAAACTCTAAATTAATATTGCAAGTTCCCAAACAGTGATAACAGCTCGATTTAAACATATTTAATGGGAAAATATACCAGGCAGACATCAAATGCAACATTATAGCTAATCTTTTTCTAATTGTTAAGCAAATTACTGAGATTTCATTTACATGATTTCTACTGCTTGTTTTATTTCATTGCTCACTTCATTTTATCTCACTAAATTAGTGTCAGTTCTTATAATGAAATAGCAACACATTTAACTAGCTTTTGTGAAGTTCAGATATCATCGTGTGTGTGTGTGCGCGCGTTTGTTTTTTTTTTAATAGTGTTTTATTTGTCAATGAAAGAGCAAGATTTGATCTACAAGCTAACTTATTGGAAGTCACCTGAAAATGAAAAAACAAGGTTATGCAAATAATAAATAAATCTGACCGCCATTTCTATCTAGGAATTTAGACACCGCATCGAATATCTGAACTACGGCACACTATCAAAAGGATGATGTGAAGCCTTCAATAATCAGAACCTTATCTTATTGCTGTACAAACTTAAACAGATCTTATAAATTGATACAATAAATCTTCCTCTCCAAGAGAATGATACTATAAGTTTCAGAACTTTCTAACCTTTCTGTTAGTGACTTATCCTGCTGCTTATTCTCCAAGTAATCAGCAGAACAATTAGTATGGTTGCTGCTAAAAGGGGCCTGCTAAAGAAACACATTTGAAGAGAAGAAAATAGTCACATGAGATGGTTTGTCATAGCATAGAAATTTCCAAAAGATCATCCAGTTAGGAATCATGTAAATTTTACCACACTAAAGTGCTGCCAGTCTAGAGATGTGGGTTTTATTAAAGTGGTGGACAATGGTCGCCCATGTACTTGATCTGGTAAAAGATTCAGATCCATTCTTTCATGATGAATATTATCCAATATTAAGGGCTTGACAGAACCATCAAAAACTGATGAAGCCTTTTCTATTGCACGATAACCGCTCAAATCAGAAAGGAAAGTTTCTGTAAACTCCCAATTCTTCCAGTCAAATGAAGCAATGTTATCCTATAGCCATCAAAAGAACAACACCAAATCATAATCTTTTATACATGAACATTGCAATGGTAACCATATAATAATATTATCAATAAATAAAACAAGTTGTTTGGCACCTCCAATGTGTCAAATACATGAACAGGAGGACAAGACACAATGTAATCTCCATCAAGTCCAGACCAGCATCTCATCTCCACTTTTTTTATGTCATGAGACTCATGTGATCTCTTTGTTTTTCGAGAAGCAAAAAATGGATGTGTTTGCTTGCCTGCAGATAAGCGCAAATTTTCCTAATAAAAAAAGCAAGAGCAGTTAATATAATTATCCAACACAAATGTGGCGGTAAGTAAGTACTGACTGTGAAGGTGAAATTGTTGGTGCCCCAGGAAACCGGAAGGTAAATAGCAAGGCCACTATAGCAAATTGATCCTACAAGCGATAGGAGTTCCTAACCCAAATTACCTTGAGAAGTACACAGTATGCTCATTGCACGAAATAAATATGGAAAGGTAGATCATGATTTGTGATCATTGGGACAAATCATTACCATCAAAAGTTTCTTTAGGATATTGGGACTGTATAATGCTACTATAATGAAATCACAAGGTAACAAAAATTACCTTGACAAGGGTTTACACCATTATTACCCTTAACAGTACGAAGCATGGGTATCATGCAGAAGACACGGTGAATGAAGATGCTTAGATCTTTCATCAAATCATTAATCCAATAATTACTATTAGTGGAAACTTGACTAATAAAATGATGCTTTAAGAAGTCTACTGAAATAATTTCCACTGGTGCCAACATTCTGGATTTAACGAAATTCTGTATATTAATAAGATCGAGTCAATAAATTTTATCACTGTTATGGGTGAAAGGAGCTAGATATGCATCACATACACACTTGCTTACTATTTAGAAAAAAGAGTTAACAAACATCCAACAGTTGTCACACTTTCAAATTCCGTGGCTTAAATATTGGGGAAAGGAAGAAAAGGAATATGCAAATGAGCAACATCTATTGGGAAAGAATGAAAAGGAATATGCAAAATGTGCAATATCTATGCACGAATATTAAAAAAGTAAAATGGACTAGAAGCTACGGACATTTAATGACAAATCCACCCTTCAATTGTGTCATTAGAGATTACTCTCAACAAAGTGCATGCATATACATGGTACACATATTTATGCCAGTAGAGTAATTGTTGGGTTCTGCTACTGCCAGAAGCATCATCAATTGTGACTTTTTCATTAAAATGGGGCTAGTTATGGAGCATAACTCAACGTTGAGGAAGCTTCACAGACAGCTGACCAAGTTATATAGATCAACCTGAGATCGCCTGTCCATGGATTGGTGGCAATCTTGTTATCAATCACTTGAAACATATAAGAAATTTTGGCCTATTTGCACCCTTCAAGACAGCAGTTCTCTTTCAAAGATTCATTTTAATATTCAGACCTTTTGCATTGCCTTAAGTAATTAAAACACATATAACCATGTCCAAGTTCTACTAATACATTAAACCTCTCATTTCCGTATTATAGACATTGTACGGAAAAGGACGTGCACAGACATACAACATTTTTTCCTCTGGTTTTTTTTTCCTTTTTTCTTTGGCACTATAGATATTCTCCATCAATGGATTCTTATTTTGATGGCAATTCATGATTTTAGCAATTGGTGTGGGTGCATTGCTGTGCATGGTGAGAGGCTAAAGGTGTTAACCTTTCCTGATTTTCTTCTTTGACTCCATGTGAAAAAACTTTAGATTATTTCCATGAACTAGCAAAACAATGGCTTCATCTTTATGATAAGTTCTAGATATTGGTTTATGTGGTAATTTGTAGATGTAGATCACATTTACAGTGGAAATTATATTAACCATCAATGGTAACATCTATTCTGTAAATATCTCACAAGATTAAATGAGAGTCTATAATAATCCATTACATGCACGATAATCAGTTTTAGTTTGTATTATGTATCAAAGTCAAAGTATCAATCAGTTTGATTTCTTTTTTTCTTTCTTTTCTTTTCATCAGATTTATTGAAATATGAAAAACAATGTACCAACACATCTGGCATTACTTATCAACAACCAAGATAGCTAAGCAGATGAGTTAAATCATCCTGATCAAGTTAAATTGCTAGAAAATAGTTCAGCTTATGAAGTGCATGTCACAAATAACAAAGCCTTTGTCCCAACCCTTTAGGGCCAGCTTCATAAATCCTTGTATTCAGGTAGGCTTAATTAAGGGTTAATTGTCAATAAAATAGCATTTGTACCAAAGATAAATGAAATGTCAAAATTGAAAATATATATTTTAAATCAATGCTATACAAGGAATACCTCTGCAGATATTTTTGCCTCCAACCAGAGATCAGTCAATGGACGGCGTACATTGAAGTTTGGGCCGACAATATCATTAATAGCATCATATCTCTTATTATTTAAACTCTTCTTGGAACTTGATCCGCCATGTTCAAACTCCCAAGAAGTTGGAGATGTCTTAGGTGTGTCCTCTTCAGTCTGTTCATTTCTCAATTGATAACAGTTCTTGTTACCTTCGAAAATGTAGCATAACTAAGTTACAGAACGATATCTAATGGGTAAGGTAAAATATTATTATTTAGACCAATATAGAGGAATATATTATGACATTTATAGAGTCAAGTAAGCATAACATAGATTTTGAAATTGAATCATAAACAAACTTTAAAGGGCTGATTGTCACATATGCACTGCTGCCATAAAATGACGAATAGATGGACGCTTAGTGTCTGAAAAGTTTTGTTTAGTATTACTTCTTTTTTTGGGGGGGGGGGGGGGGGTTCAACAACTTAAAACTATTCAGCTCAGACATTGTTCTGGTACCTATTCCTTGATACTCCAAAATAATGGAAGATCTTAGTTATTTAGTATTACTTCTTAATGATAGAAATAAGATAACTCAGTGAGATTATTTTGGTCAAACTTCTGTAAGAATTTAGTCATGACTTTACAGTTAAACAACAATCTATAACAGTGTAAGCCACTGATACCTAGTTTGCTGAGTTCATTGCTCGTTAGTAGTGCTTATGATTAGTAGAATACATAAAAGTAAGTTTCCTTATGGTACTCTGGTTATTGTTCAAAATAAGTAGTTTACATGGGAATGATCCAAGACCGGATGCCACTTACTGGAGCGAGTCAGCAGGAAGGTAGCAAGTAGCTCAACAGATGCCAAACAATTAACTCGTCAAACACAGTGAAGCAAAAACATAGAGTCAAGAATAGCGCAAAACTTGCTCAAAAAACAAAGCATGCAATTCCCAAGACAGCTTTTAAGCAAATATAACATTTGGTAGGAAATTCAGAGTTTGTCATTACATATCTTAGTCTGGTTAACTTCAACTTATATTTCTGTGGGTTCAGCATTTTCTCATATGATTATTTTTATTTTTCAAGTGAGATGAGAAAAAATGACTTTATACTGCGAAGAGGAACACATTTGTCGAAACAGTCCATTTAAGCAGAAAATAATATAGATGACTGACCTTTGTTCCTTGTGCTTGATCTACGTTCTTTCTTCCTTGCAGGAGACTGAAAGAGAAATAGAAAGAAATCAGGTCCTCCACACATAGATATACGTTCACAGGTTCAGAAGTAAAGGGGCAAAAGTAGCAACATGTGAGTGGCAAAAGCCAAAACAAGTTATGAATGTATGCCATGTTATGTGACTAAAACACAAGGAATCATTATTTAGGTAAAGTTCTGGATGACCAAGAAAAGGGACAAGTTTATGCATGCCATGTTAAGTGACTAAACACATTCATGTATGAATGTAATATATGAACCTGAAGTTTTATTCGTGCAAGCACTGACCACTTGAATCAAATTATCAAAACATACAGAATTAACTTTTTGTAGTTTATAGTCATCAAAAGTATCAGCTTGGTCAAAATGATTGTAGTTCTATGCAGATAGAATGGTTGGAAGACTAAGAGAATGTACATGGACAACTGCAAATCAAGTGATTATGTGAGAAAGCGCACTTAAGCTCCCGAATCCTGGATTTCTGATGTAACAGCGTAACACACAAAATATTTTGGCCGCATAACATAGGGGCCTATGCTACGGAGAACTTGGCCAAAATATGGACACCCGAAGGGCCCAGCACGCACAATCCTATCATATCCGAGCCTGTCATTGCACTACAATAGACAGAAAGAAGGTACTTGCCCCGACAAATCTTAAACTTTCTCATCCTGGGGAGGAACACTAGGTTGCATGTAGAAAAAGTGAGGGTTAAAACAAACAAACTGTACGTGAGAGTTTCCCTTCATACGGCTCGAATCATTCTCAGATGCCCCAAGAGGCATCTTTTCCTTAATTCCCTTTGGGGGTGGTTCACAAATGCCCAACGAGCACCAGCCGCAACAGCAAGGAACTATTAATAATTTGAGGTTAAAAGAAAAAATGTGCCAGACAATTAAGCAAAAATCTACATATAGCTTTTTTCCCCAGGGCTTGTGACTTGAAAAGCCGCTTTATAAATATCAAATATGTTGGGAAATAGCCCTGTATTTCAGCCCAGAAGACATCGTAAGAGTTGGAATAGAAGTGGGAGATGAAACGGGGCGAAAACAGCAAAAGCGGTAGCTAGACCAGCTGGTTGGACCAATTAGGAATCCTGCCATTATACCGGTTAGGTTAGACCGGTTACGAGTAGTTTTCTTTTGTTTGGAATTCTATTTGGGTTATAGTCCTTATTGGTTTATGTATCCAATTATGGATCCTTTAAACAAACTCTTCCAGATTTAGGGTTTTAAGAGAAGAAAAGCCAAGGAGAGGTGCATATTGTAAGAGAGAGATAGAGAGAAACTAAGGAGAGAAATATAAAATTTGAAAGATCTTTTTTGGTGAGATTGAGAGAGGATTTCTCGTTGGTTCATCAAATACACAATAAAGGTTGTACTTGTGTAATCTTTGATATTAAGAAGACTCAAATCTCTTTCCGTGGATGTAGGCGATTGTCGAACCACATAAATCTTATGTGTCGTCACTCTCTTGTTTAATTTTTTACGGTAAATTGCTATTCTCTTGAGTTCGAACATAGGTTTCTCAGAGTTTCCACATCGCCGAGTAATCACTTGATCTACAAAGAAGAATGAGATCTAATTGAGTAATCCGGTGATGCTTCCCCATAGAACGTCGATTGGTGGCCAAAGATCGGTATCGGGTTGCGGTGGGTGTGCGCCAACAAAATAACCTAGGAGTGGAAAAATATGCACAGGGGCGGATACATTAACATTCTAGGGGTGCAGCACCCCTAGATATTTACAAATTTGCATGTAAATTTCATGTCCCCCCCAATTAATTTTAAAAATTGCACCCCAAAGCCCAAGCTAACTAAAAACACTAAAAAATTAGTGACAATTGAATTAACCCATCAGAAAGTAAAAGCTCATTTAAATTTTCAACAATTAAGTGTATTGAGTGCATTCCCATTACATACCATAGTTTTATAATGTAATATTTTTATTTGTAAGTAAATAGACAACCCCCCCGGCGGCAAAAAAAAGGAAAATTTTCTAAATCTGCCACTGGGTGGTGTTGCATTAATTAGGTCGAAAAAAATCTTGCCAACCATCGCCTTGTGCATCTTTAAGAAGATTTCAACTGACACAATGCCAAATCTTAAAGGCATAAACCAATATAAAAGCCCAATCATGTATTCAAGCTGAAGCCACAAGAAAATTAGAATAATTGATTGATTTAGAAATCACTACATCATCTTAATCAACTTTAAGTCCCAGTAAACAAAAATGTCTCTAAAGGACATCGTAAAAAGATATTGAAATACACATAGACTAAGCCAAAATAAATTATGCCAACGCACATAAATTAACCCAAAATAGAACAAATTGTGAATATTCCAATTCAAGCTGTACCTTTTGTGGAGTTCTAGGTAGAGATTTCCTCTTATTCCCTTTGTTCATTCCTTCATCCTTGCTTTCTTGAGACTCCTTTACCTCATCCTGGGTCACCGTAACCAGTTCCTCATCATTTGGAGGACTATGCCATGGGAGCTTCGATTGAGAATATTTCAATTCCTAAAGACACCAAAAAAAAAAAAAAAAAGTAAAGTTAAAAATCCTAAGGTGTAACAGACTACAGACGTTCTCAAATATCAATTTTCTTTTTTGGAGAGAAACAAAAATCAATTATTAAAATACATTGCCGAAAAAACGGCACAAAACCAGACTCATTAAGCAAATAAAAAACCGTAACAATCAAATCGACCAAAAATTATACCTTTTTAGGAGTTCTAGCCCGAGATTTCCCCTTCTTCCTTCCATCTCCCTCGATTTCCTCACACTTCATTTCTTCATCCTTGCTTTCTTGAGACTCCTTTATCTCCTCCTGAGTTACTATAACGTTTGCCTCATCATCTGGAGGATCACACCACGGGAGCTTCAATTGGGAAGATTTTAACTCCTAAAGAACAAGAAAACAAAATTTAAAAACCTACGGTTTCAACTGACAAAACACGTATTAAATTCAACTAGCTAAAGTACATTGCCAAAAAAGGGGGCAAAACAAGAAATTTAGACCAATTACAAAAACCCTAACCATCAAGCAACCTAAAATTATACCCTTTTTGGAGTTCTAGCTCGAGATTTCCCCTTTTTATTCCCGTCTCCTTCGATTTCATCACACTTCTCTTTCTCCTCCTCGATCACCAAGCTCTTCCCTTCCTCAGCTCGAGGCTTGTGCCAAGAGAGCTTCGATTGGATGCATCTCTTCGCTGGCTTCGCCGAGGGAGGCGAGATTTCGTTCCCGATCTCGACAACGACGCCCCCTTCCTTCGATTGATCCATCGCCTTGGGGCTTTTGAGGGGTTTGAGGGGGATTTTGGAACCCTAATTTTGGGTAGAATCGATTAAGACGGGGGAAAAGGCGGGAAAAGTAAATAGGGTTAAGGTGGTGTCCGAATTACTGTGGGATAAATAGAAATTCTGGTGGGAGGGGATTTATAGGCCCTCGCTCCCCAGATCGCCGCAGCGCGGTCAAAAGGGCTCCTAAAACGAAAATAATAATAAATAAATCCCACCCGTGTGTGGCCCGAATGAACCGGTGTTATAAGTCCGCGATTACTTCACAATGATATTAGCAGTAGCACGAGAGGTGGGATTGAGATTAGATAAAATTGATTACTTCATAATGATATTAAGATTAGTATAAGAGATGAGATTGAGATTAGGTATAGGTAAAATTGAGATTAATGATTTCATCTCATGTTTACAAATACCGAAATAAACACCAAATGGGTAATTTTATGTATTTATGATGATGCGGTAAAATTGTATCTATCTATGCTATTATATTAAAAGCTACCTACGTTTTACAGTGAAATATTCTTTAAATCAGTTTTGTCCTTATTCTCCCACACATACTCACATAACTCACAATCTCTCTCTCCCCCGGTCTGGCCCTTCTCTCCGATCATTTGAGGCGTACACCCTTACAAAATTTAAACAAAGATAAAAGAACGAATTTAGAATATAAAATACTTATGAATCTATTATACTTATACATTAAAAGAGCACACGGCAAATTTGAGATCTATGATGGTTTAAAGAGGTTGATAATAAACTTTAAGAACATGCAATATTATAAACCTCTATCGATACTCAATAGATATTTTAAATAATTATAGTAAAATGTATTAATAAATTTGTTAGATTTAACACAAATATATTATCTTATTCAAACACAAGTGAATTTAAATTCCAGTAAAATTTTCTTGAGATTGCATTGGTTAAATTTAAGGATTAGGTAAAAAATACTACAATTATTCATGAAATTTTGTTTCTCCTTATATTGTGTGGTTATTTTATTTTCTCACTATGCAAATCATATGAAATATATATATTTATATTTTTTTATCATGTGCATTAGCGAATATGCATTTTATTTTGTAATAAAAGAAATAAAATGTATACAAACCATATTAGAGGATAAAAATTTTATCTTTTACAACATGATAAAATTTGTTTAAAAGTAAATTTGGGTCTCTTGCGTGTGTATTTGAACGTGATAATACTAAAATCAAAAATTACACTAAAGTAAGGTAATTCATCTGACAACTACAAAATCAAAAATCTAAATACATGATAACACTAAAATGCCTAAATAAAAAAAAACTAGATGGGTTGGGCGAAACAAAATGCCTGAAAAAGAAAATTACATCAAGCAATAAACGCAACCCCAAAACATGGCAAACCAAAGGGTTTTGGGACTCAAATGGACCTCACAACTGAGGTATACTTGATTTGGCACATAGTAGAACTCCGAAGAGTTTTTTGCGTGCTCTTGATTACCTTAATCAGATATTCGGATTAGAAGTTATAATCGTTTAAGGTTTAGGAGTACAACAGGGGCATCTCCTTCTTGATCTGCATCAAATGAAAATAGTATAAGAGTTGGATAATAAATTACATATCAATACCAATTTTTTAATCTTGGTATCGCAATCACCTGATGGGCTTTTAATCTTTGTGGACTCATATACATTCCAATTTACCTAACATTTAGATGAATTCTCGGAGACTCTGGCAACATTCATTTTTTCCCCGTGTGTTCAAATAATATACTTCAAATTTTCTTATATTTTCTATTTGAACGTGTATAAAGCCAATAGTTCAAAGATATATTTCTTTTTGAGGAAAATAGTTCAAAGATATATAGACGGATAAATAGCTCGTACAATGGTTTTGTTTCTTTTTAGTTGTTAAACCACAAACAAATTTATCTATGTCTGAAATTCAGTACATTAAATGTGATTTTAACATAATCTCAAGGAGCTCTCCTAGTATCTCATTTATTGTGGAAATAAACTTCAAATGTATTCTAGCAAACCTTGCTATAAAATTAGAAGCTCTATGACATTTTCTACAAATGTGCAGAATTCTAATTAGTTATGCAGAATCAACTATATATGATGGGATGTCCTCAATCAAAATATTGGTTATATTGAACTTGACATATTGTGCTCATCAAATTTGCAAATTTAGAGTCCACTTCCATTCAAAGTTTTCTTCGCGGCATATATTGGAATTTATCAATGCCAGTCCTCGAGTACAGAATCCTGCAAATGCACTGTTTATCTTGAGACTTACTCATGAGTGCAACTCAAAGATCGGCTCAATCCATTGCCAAAATTAACTGGTAATAGCGAATTGAGCCAAACCACCTATTACACTCAGTGAGCTCTATGACTTACATCGCCCCAACGGCCTTGTGGACATGGGACATGACTATCAACTCCAATCCACAGTCTCTGAGTGAGTCTAGCTTTTATGAAAGCTTTAACAATATTTATGGATTGGTTGTGACATTAGCACTTTTATTTGCAAATACTTTTGTTTAATTCATCCTAGAATGTTTAGATCCTTTAAGACCCAGTGTCCAGTTCAATCTACGTACCGCCACCCACAAATCATGACTCCAAAAAAAAAAAAAAAAAAAAAAGATGCGCAATTCCAAATTCTAACCTGAAAGGTTACAAAATCCAGCAGGACTCCCACTATATCCATAACAAAACGCAGTGTGACAGTCTTAAAGTAAAGACTGTTGAAGCATCATGCATATGATTATTTTCAGAGTTGTAAAGCTACACACACTGCATAACATCCTCAATTATGGGCATAAAATTCTTCCAATATTGCTGCTCCCAAAACTGTTGGCGTGCATTAGGAATATGGGACCCATAAAAAAGGATAAACAGTTGATAAGAAGCTGCAAAAGATAGCATGACATTCAAAAATTAAGACCTTTTTCTTACACAGCTGAGCTAGTCCACCAAGAGAACAAGGGCGAATTACAATTAACCCCGTCACCTATATTCTGTTAAATAAAATAAAATAAAAACTTCTCATCTATGCCTGTCAAAGAAACCGTTTGATTTATAGCTAGACAGATATATGATGGTGAACTTGGTGGTGATTACTCCGAGATTGTTGTGACGACTCGCGATCGATGAGCCTCCGGAGGCGGAGAAAGTCGTCGACAGAGCAAGACAGCCGGAGAGGGCCGGAGGAAGGGTAGCCAAAAACCTCTCCCGACATCTCAAGGAGGTTCTTGAAGAGAGGGTGGCGGAGGTAAGGGATGGGGATCACAAATCTCTCTCCTTCTTCTTCCTCGAGCCCTACGAGGACGGCCAGCATTCCCTTCTTTACTTTGGTTGGTCTCTTGTCATCTGCCATGGCTTTTTTTTTTTTTTTTTTTGCCCTCTTGTGGTGAGGAGAGATGAGCGAGGAGGCGAAAGGGAGGAAGAGGTTTTATAGGAGGAAGAGAGAGGGGGATACGGTGGAAGTATGGAATAGGTTAGCATATCTTTTGTTAGTGCTCTTTTTCAAATATGCCATTTAGCACGGTTACCCTTTCTAATTAAAACAATTTCAGAACTTCTCGATCAATTAAATTTATTTTACTTTGTTTTCAAGACCTCTTATATTACAATTATGAGATAGAAGGTGTTATGGTCCTGAACGCTCAATGAGACTAATCAACGCGATTAAGGGAATAATACCTCCTCCCCAGGCGACGTTAATGCACAAACCAGACACCCGGCTAAACCTAGTCGTCCCCTCTTCGTGGCCGACGCGAAAGGCGGTACTAGTCGTCCCTTCTTCGTGGCCGACGCGAAAGGCGGTACTAGTCGTCCCCTCTTCGTGGTCGACACGAAAGGCGGTACTAGTCGTCCCTTCTTCGTGGCCGACACGTAGGGCGGTGCTAGTCGCCCCCTCTTCGGGGTCGGCATGGAAGGTAGTCCTGGTCGTCTCCCCTCCCCTCGTGGCCAACACGAGAAGCGACACAAGTCGACTCACCCCGCGGACGACATTGAACACCACGTTGGTCGACCCGTCTCTCCTTCCACGTAGGATGGCCGCCTTAGGCCCAAGTCACGACAACGCGTCGACGTCTCATTAATGAGAAGATCAGTGTACAGGATTTTC